>OX421842.1:35374553-35569553 GCA_949127995.1 Suillia variegata
GGCATTCGCTAGTGCGTTATAAACGATACTAATATAGGGATGCACCGGGAAGAATTATAGGCTATAGAAAATCAGAAAATATTTTATTATGTTGTTAATATTGGTACTATAAATTTTAAATTTGGTATATGAGTTTTTTGGGTCACTTAAACGGTGATTAACGGGAAGTTTCGCTGACTAATTATCTTACACATATTTCTATTCAAAACATAACCCGGGCAATGCCAGGTACTATAAGCTAGTATATTATATATTTTTCTTCTCAACTAAGATATCAATGGCGGTCTGTTCAATGCTTTATCAACTTGCAACACGACCCATTGAACAACAAAAAGTTCATGAAGAACTGCGACGATTGATACCCGACCCAGAGACCCCGCTTACAGTTCAACTGCTTGATCAGATGCATTACCTTAAAGCATTCATAAAGGAAGTGTTTCGCATGTACAGCACCGTCATTGGAAATGGACGCACCCTGCAGGAGGACACCATCATCTGCGGATATCGTGTGCCGAAGGGGGTATGTCCAGAAATAAATTTATAAATATATATTTTTAATTTCGCAGTATTAACGGTATAAATTTCTAATGGACTTTGTTAATTATAAAATAAAAACATTAACAATTTTGTGTCTATATAGGTGCAAGCCGTATTTCCGACAATAGTTACGGGCAACATGGAGGAGTATGTCAGTGATGCCTCTATTTTTCGACCAGAACGCTGGATTAAAAGTAAACACGGAGGTTTCGCGAGTAAACTGCACCCGTTTGCATCACTTCCATATGGTTATGGTGCGCGAATGTGCCTTGGGCGTCGTTTCGCTGATTTAGAAATGCAAATACTGCTGGCGAAGGTGAGAAATTTACCTTCAATAAAAACCAAAAATAATGTTATGATTTATTTAGTGTCATTTAGTTGTAGAAAATTTTGCATAAAACCGTGCGCGAACGTTGTAAAATTTTAATTTTTCACTTTTACTCATATAGAAAAACGTTTGGTACTTCAGTATGATGCAATGCTTTGAATATTTAATTGTAAATAATAAATTCAAAAAAACTTTGAGTCATGTTTATTTGTTTCTAAAATTTTGGTGGCTACGCACAGTGGTACTATCGACTGATATATCTACACGAAGCTAATTGGCGAGTTCAAACAATTTTCCCAATTTTTAACAAAATATATATCTTTTAATTTTGAGTGCTTTTTAAGATTTTTTTTTAGATTTAGCTAAAAGTAAAAAATAGTGCTTTATATTACACAGTACATTTTCAGTACACTAAAAATGTCCATTGCGGACTCTTTCTTTTGAAAAGAATGCTACCCAACCTGTCAGATAGTGTAGTATGGTTTTGGAGGATTATCTGCGATAACATGCATATTGTCTTTCTGTTTAAAAGTTTGGTTAGTATACCAAGAAAGAGAAGCGTTGGAAAGGGCCAATACCCAACAAAGGATGGGATCACGGGGCAGTTTAAACAGCTGTCGCGGAGAATCTAAATGCCACGAGATATTCCATGAAAAAGGCTGAACAATGGAAGAAAGTAATCTTTAACAAAATGTTTATAGTTAGTTGCATTTATATTATTTGTTCACAGAGTTGGATTGATAAGTATCATCTGTTAAAAAGCAGTCATGTCTAACGGCGGTTATGTTATGTTATTTATTTATTTTTTTATTATTTTTTTATTTATTTATTTATTTATTTATTTATTTATTTATTTATTTATTTATTTATTTATTTATTTATTTATTTATTTATTTATTTATTAATTAGTATCCTAGAACAACAAGATTTTAAATATTTAATTATTTATAGTACCAGCCACAACAAATCACTAATAACCTAAAATGTTAGGCAAGTTTATAATAAAAAAATTGATTTGTTAAATCAAAATGCATATATCTCATAAATGCAATTGCATATTACTTTTTTACAATTTGTTTTAATTCAAATTATTCTGTGGATGATTAAATAATTGTTTTGTTTTATTTTAATTTTAAAATGAATTGTTCGTTCAAAAATTTAAAAATTACTAATAACCTAATATCTTGATGATTATGTGATTTAGACTGGCACGTCAAATGTGCTGGTTTAACAGTATAGCATTATTGTATTCTCACATCGAAAAATTGCTTTCGCTGGTGTTGCGTAAATTGTCGTGACACTAATGTGGACTTAATTAAATGTTTAGGGCTACCAGAGCAGCTTTTAATGAATTTGGGAAGGATCTGAAATTTACTGAAAAAATTGCATGGATTTAAGGATCTTCTCAAAGAGTTCAAATTGTTAGAGGAGGTTGATTAACCTAAAACAAAATTCCTTCCTCTCTCAATTCGCTCCCGGCTTTGGAACTCTCTGAGGAGCCATTAACTACAAATTTAATATAAATGTTTAGCCCAACTTCAGTTCAAACGTTTAATGAAGTTGATTTAACTTCTCCTTCTTCTAAATAAAAAAAGGAAAAACCTACTGCTTAAAATTTAAAATCTAGCACTCCGAATTTTAAAATGTTGGTCCTAAAACTTACTCTAGTGTAGCTTCATCTGACGCCACTGACAGTTTAGATTAGATTAATTCTAATAGTATTAATTCAAAAAAAAATAAATTTTCGAAATCTGTCATAATTGTTGGTGCTAATATTTACTCTAACAGACCTATTCTGGCGCAGTAACAATAGTCACCATAGTATCAATTGACAAATTTTAAAGAAGCTTTTTCGGTGTCAATTGATTCTAAAACGGTGACGGACAGTGAAGCAGGCAACAAAAATAAATGTTATTTTACACAAATGGAGGAGGAGTTTTTGGTGGCTTACGCCGCGATTCTTGCAAAAAAAAAGAAGTTGTTGAAAGCAGGCGACTTCCACAGCATCTGCGAGACAGCAGCAGCCCATTAGCATGCCGGACAGTGCTTTTGTTCAGTATTTTTGAATCAGTAAAATACTCTGCCGGAGTCGTCTGATTCAGGAACTATAACCGCATGATGCTCAGGTGTCGTCAATGCCTTTCACTCTACGGTTCCTGGCAGCGCTTTCCTTCTACGCACATGGGTCTTATAAAAATGTGTTGGGCACAATTTCGCAATATCCATGAGCCAACCGTCGGTATCCCGTTCATTGCTCTACATTTCCCAACTCATAATACAAATCAAGTCCAACAAAATACGATTTTCAATGACGACTGAGGAACTACTTGATACAAAGACAGGGTTAGTATAAATACTTATGTCAAGGACACGATTGGAGCCATCAATTGCACGCATATTGGCATAATTTCACCACCAGCAAACGATGCAAGTAACCCACTCAGCCTTTACATGAATAGGAAAGGATTCTATAGCATCATTGTTTAATTTTTATGTAAAAAAAATATTTTCCATTTTTTTCTTTTTTTTCACATTTCAGTCACAGTAGTCATAAAAAGCTTTCACCACGAAGGTGAATTTGATTAAGCTTTTTCGGTGATACCTTTTTGCCAGAATACCAAAATCAAATAAGGGTAACAAAATTGTATCAATTGTTTCGTGACAATTGATTGATACCTTTTTGCCGGAATAGTTCTGTAAGTAGTGAAGCCAATACTTCGTCGGGCGTCACAGGTTGTATTAATTCCAATATTAATTACACTACCCGACAGCCAAAATGATCTGGGTTAACCAATACTCATTTATGTAAAATGGGGGTCTGATTCCGAAAATCACAGCCAAAAAATTATGTCACACCGTTTAGGAGATATCGTCCATTTAATGTTTTTGTTGTATTTCAAAAAGGAGGTGTCACGTAACTACACATTAAATACGTTAGAGTTGGCCGATTTCAATGAATGATAGATCATATAAAAGGTTAACACTTTACACCTTTTATATGATCTATCTTATTTAATCTAGAAAAGTTTTTATTTATTTATTTTATTTTTTTTTTTGTGTGAATAAATTTTTATTTCATTTACTATTGTATCTTCTGCTTAGAACTAACAAAATTTTATCACATCTTAAAACTAAATAAAAATACAATTTACTTCATGCCATTGCTGAAAGAACCGTAGATTAAATATGTATATCTAAATATGCATTGAAACGATGAATATCGTCGGAAACTGCTTTGATGTGTATGCTATTCAGTGAACCACAATAAGGTTTAATCGAAGATGAATAAATGAGTAAATTTCTAGCATATTTATTAGGGTGCGATTTAAGCTTTATTTTATACTTTCTCGTATATTCGGATATAACTTCTTTAATCATTGGAGTTTCCAGGTCCTTGTGAAGATTTTTATTTCTAATGTACCACGGTGCTGATGTTAATGTTCTAAAGATCTTATTTTGACATCTTTGCAGTGAGTCTATACTCGAAGTACTTGCTGTACACCAAAGTGGTATACCGTACGTCCATATAGGCTTGATAATAGCTTTGTAAAGTAGGACTTTTTTTCTCTAGACTGAGTTTTGAGTTTTTGTGCAGTAGCCAGGACAAATTCGTTGATACTAATTTTATTTGTAGCTTTTTTGCCTCGATGTGTCTTCGCCATGTGAGTCGCCTGTCAAGATGTACTCCAAGGTATTTTACGTCAGTTACTTGCAGGATGTGTATTCCATTAAGTTTAACCGGAGCGCACGTTTCTTTATTCAAAGTAAATGTCATATGCGCACTCTTTGTTTCATTGACTCTGATTCTCCACTTAAGTAGCCAGTTTTCGATCCGCTTAAGATACTCTGCAAGGTCTCTTGAAGCTATTTTGCTGTTTCGGTGTGAGCTTAAGATAGCCGTATCATCTGCAAATGTTGTTATAGTTAAGTGTCTCTCTGTCGGTAAATCGGATGTGTAGATGAGGTATAGTACGGGACCCAGAACACTTCCCTGCGGTACTCCAGCTTCGATATCATATTCAAGTGATTTAAAACTTTTATATTTTAGTCGGAATTTCCGTTGGGTGATATACGATTCCAGAATCTTATGGGTATTAGCTGGAAGTAGCGTTTTTATTTTATAACACAAGCGCTTGTGCCACACTTTGTCGAAGGCTTGAGCTATGTCGAGAAATATTGCAGCACAGTACTACTTGTTTTGATATGCACTTGATATTTCCGCTACAAGTCTATGGGCTTGTTCTATCGTTCCGTGTTTTTCGCGAAAGACGAACTGGTGGTCTGGAATTACCTTATTCTTATCTAGAAAGGGCAATAATTTAAAGAGCAGCAGCTTTTCAAATAATTTGGATATTATGGGCAGCAAACTAATTGGTCCGACCGTCGGATCTTTTCCTGGCTTTGGGATCATGATTATTTCCGATAACTTCCAGCTCTGTGGGTAGTATCCAAGCCGAAGAATGCTGTTGAAGATATGCGTTAAATGAATTATTGCTTCAGGTGGAAGTTCTATAATCATTTTTCCTGATATTTGGTCGTGGCCAGGTGCCTTATTTGGATTCATTTTTTCTCGAATGGATTTTGCAACTTCGGTAACCTTAAGTTTAATTGCCCTTGTTGGGGAAGTATATATTGGTGGCAGACTTTCTATCAAACTTTGCGGGTTAGGTTGAAATACTGTTGTAAGATGTTGCGCTAAAGCAGATCCTTTTTCCTCATCACTCCTGGCCCATGAACCATCTGATTGCCTTATAGGTGACTCTCTCTGTACAGGTCTCCTAAGATTTTTTGCGGCTTTCCAAAGTGAGTAATCATTTACTTTATATGGGCTAAGATTTTTTAAGTACTGCGTTAACTCCTTTTCATTATTTTCCTGTAGTACTGTCTTAAGAAGTTTTGTGGCTGCTTTCAAACATTTTTTAGCTTTTGGAGATCTTTTGCTCTACCACTCGCTGCGCAAGCGTCTTTTTGTTCTGACCAGCTCCTCAATATCGTTTTGAAATATTTGAGTATTTTCAGACTGATAGACTCTTTTTGTTGCAGTTAAAGCTGATTTATTAAGAGTTTTGTTGTATGAAAATAATGCACAATCAATATCGTTTTCACTTTTTAGTCGAGTCGAGACGGGCAGATCGCCGCTGACAAGATTTCGATATAACTTCCAATTTGTGTTATTGGTAGATAGTTTTTGTGTTATTCCAATTTTTGTGGAAATATTGGATATGATAATCACAACTGGCGAGTGATCCGAAGATAGATCAAAACAAGATTTTGCTGAAATTTGGTCACGATTAAGTCCTTTTGTAATTCCGAAATCAATTAAGTCGGGGGTTTTGCATCTGTCTGTTGGCCAGTACGTCGGCTGACCAGTTGAAATGAAATCTAGACCGTTCACAAGAGAGTTACGTAGTTGTCTGCCTTTAGGTGTGATTAATCTGGAGCCCCAAAGAGTATGTTTCGCGTTGAAATCACCAGCAGCAAGAAACCTGTCGCCAAGAGTGTTAAAAAATTGTGTAAATTGTTGAGTCGTTGTAGCAAATCTAGGAGGGCAGTATATAGATGAGAGTGTCTGCTTTTCTTTCCATTCTGCAATGCAAATTGAAGTTGCCTGCAAGTAGTCGGTTGAGATCTCACCAATAAAGAAGTGCTTAATTCTCTTTTTAATTAGGATGCATGTGCCACCATGAGCTGTTTGATTTGGGTGCTAAGTGTCATAAAATTCATATCCAGATATACTGAAGAGATTATTTTTTGTAGTTAAATGTGTCTCAGATATGAGCATAACATCTATGTTATTGGTATTTAAGAAGTGCTTTAATTCTAGAGAATGTTGGCTTAGGCCGTTTGCATTCCAGTGACATATTTTTAAAGAGTTCATTTACAGATTAAAAGTATTTCTATGATAATGTTTTGGTTCCTTATCATATCCTGCATCGTGTTCTGCATTGCCGTCATAAGAGAACTCATCGTTTGTGTGAATGTATAAATTATTGTTTCCAGACTTAGAATTGTAGGACTTGAAGTTGGTTGAGAAAGAGGTAAGGATCTAGCAATGTTGGCATATGATACACCGGAGATGGCATGGGATGTAGATTTTATATGATCAGAGCATAGGTTACGATCAGAAGAAGAGGGGTTTTGATTTTCTCTCTGCAAAGGAAGTGACCGTTTTTTTATTTCTAAATATACCGAGCAACCCCTGTAATTTGCAGTATGGTTGCCACCACAGTTGCTACATTTTTTTTGATTCTATACATTTCTTATCTTTTTCGCATTTTGATGTAGAATGAATACCACCCATTACATATACATAACCTGCAGTATGTTTTGGTATGACCAAATTCTTGGCAATTAACGCATTGGACAGGACCTTTACGCTTATGGGGCTCTTCAACGTTTATTTTACGATACATTAAATATTGTAGCTTGTGGATCGTATGAATTTCGCCTTTTTTTAGGGTCATTGTGTTGGGTTCTAAGTCTATTTGAAATTAAGGCTGAGGTTG
This sequence comes from Suillia variegata, assembly GCA_949127995.1. Taxonomy (NCBI): domain Eukaryota; kingdom Metazoa; phylum Arthropoda; class Insecta; order Diptera; family Heleomyzidae; genus Suillia; species Suillia variegata. Next base: position 35,381,925 of record OX421842.1, read on the forward strand.
GCGATTTTTATTCAATATATTGTAAACATTTTTAACATTGAATCCATTTTTCTCCAATGCTTCTTTGATTTCAGAGGTATCCGCACTAGATTCAATTCCCTTGATGACAACAGAGTTACCTTTACTACTTTTTAGCTGATACGAATAGTAACTCTTTTTGGTTTGATCAAAAGCATTTATTACTTTTCGGAAATCATCTTCATTATAAACTTGAATTTTAGTCTCGTGGATTTCGCCTTTTCTAATTGGAACTACGTGGAATACGTTTGTACCGATTACATGAGAAAGACTTTTAACTAAGTCGCTGCTGTTTGACTCTCTTAGATATATGGGTGGCGGCTTGAGGTTTTTTTTTATTACTTGGCTATTTGCATTTTCTTCTGGATCTGCTAGTACCGCAAATCGGTTTTGAATTACCGGGCTAATTGGTTGGTTTTTTTGTTGTTTGGCAGAAGGAGTCATTTTGTTGGACTGTGGGCTTAATTTACGTTTACCGGAAATGTATCCGTATCTTTCTAGCCCGGTTTGAAAAGATTTTGGCTGATTTTGCTGGTTTAGCGGATGTAGCGATGGAAGCGTTGGGGTTGAATCAACCGGAATTGTACATTGCTCACTCCAGGATAAAGGTTCTAATAAACTTTTTTTTTGTTTATGATGTTGGGGTTGGTGTTGTTGCTGCAGTTGCTGCTTTAGTTGTTTAATTTGATTCTGGAGGTCAGTAATTTGCTGATGCATATTGCCTGCTAGTCCTTCATAATCATTTCCTGCTGGGTCACTAATTTTTGATCGATTTTTGGTCTGAGGAGAGCCTTGTTGAGGTGTGTGTGTGAGATTGTTGATCGGTGAGTACGATTTGTCTCCAATCGAAGCGATGCTCAGTAGCGGAGTGTTGATCGTCAAATTCGGGTCTGCTGCGGTGCTCGATAAATCGATATTTAGTCTCGCGTTTTGAGTTGATGGGTTAGCATCGGGATGAATTTGCATATTTTGGCGCGCTGATTGCCCACTGCATTGTTTGTTGTTGCTTCGTTCTGTGTGTATCGAAATTGTCGAATTGCGCGACAGAATCGTGTCTACGATTTGTTCTTCGTTGTTTGAGAAAGAGCGCTAGGGGGGAGAGCGGCCAACACTCATCGCGCGAAAACCGGTTTTAGCAGAACTTTCCGGTACTTCCGTTAGTAACGGAACTTCCCGGTACTCCCGTTAGTAACGGAACTTCTCGGTATCCACCGTTGTAGCGATTCTGAGTAATGGCTGTAAAATTATCGGCATACAAACTCAGAAACAAAATACCAAATTTTTAGGAGCAATATTAGCAATGTCATCGTATATTTTGACTTAATTAAATAAATTGAGGACGTAATAAGTGGGCGTGGCAAATTTTGTATTTCCTGTTATTCTTCCCGGTGCATCCCGTTACATGTTTTCTATATAGCACATCAAGTTTCTGAGCAGTGGTGTTAGTCGTAAAAATGATCCACCCTTTTTTTGAAAGTAGGCGTTAAATTGATCCGACAACGCCCATATTTGGGGAAGTTGTCGACAGTGTCTACACAAACTCAGATACCAATTTTCAGATTTTAAGGAGCAATATTATCGAAGTAATCGAATATTTTAACTTAGTTTTACAAATTGTCGGCGTAATAGGTGGGCGTGGCAAATTTTTCTTTGCCCTAGTGTGTTTACCGAGATTTATGGAATATCCCACGACGCTAGCTTATTGGCGTCGTGTGTTTTTTAAGTAAAAATAGAGGGCTTCATTTCTGAAGTCAATAAGTTGATCAGGAGCTGCTGTCGCGACTACATGTGTTTTTACATCTAATGACGGCGGTTGCTTGATCTCAGTAAACTCATCTTACTATTCTGAAGAAATTCAATTATCTGATGCAATAGACATTGAGTTTTGCTGTGCTAAAGTAAAGTTTAAGTCCCTAATTTTATACTTAACGTGTGCCTATATTCCACCAAACTCTTCTTTAGAATTATATCAAAAATATCTTAAACTTAAACTAAGCAACTATTGCCTGAATCCAGTGATTGGCAAATAAATAGACACTAATATCAATCAATATATGTATGGCGCATATTATTGATAACGTTTAAGACGTGAAGAGTTCAGAGGTCTTACTACTTTATCAAATGCTTGGGTGATATCGAGAAAAACTGCGGAGCATTAGTGTTTGTTTTCAAATGTGTCTTTTATTAAATACACCTGTTAAATTGTGCTATGTTTCTCCCGAAATCTAAATTCATGATTGGGAATCACAACTTTTTCAGTAATTTTGGGTACAATCAACTTTGTTAAAAGTTTTTCAATTACTAGGGTCTTTTCCGGGTTTGGGGATCATTTTAACTTGTGAAAGTTTTCAGTCATCTGGATAGTGACTAGTTCTAAGAATAACATTGAATATATGGAGCAAATAAGTTATAGCAATGAATGGGAGTTCTTTTACCATTTTAGGTGTTATTAAATCCGAACCTGGGTTTAAGCATTTATTTATTGTCTCCATAATTTCATTTCTTTTAAAGCGAGGGGTATTCGAGGTATTTTGAGCTACTAATACCGGTAATGGAGTATCACCAAATTTCGTGTTTGGAAGAAACACAGTTTTGAGGTGGGTGGCAAATGCCACACCTTTTTCCGCATCGCTTCTGGCTCATTTTCCGTTTGCTAACCGAATGGGAGGTTCTGACAGTATAGGTTTTTTCTTATTTTTGGCAGCTCGGCAGAGAGAGTAGTTTAACGATTTGGTGGGTGCGAGCTGTTCTACGAATTGTTGAAAGTCTCTTTGATATTTCCACTTTAGCTGCTTTTAAAGACTTCGGGTAATGTCGAGAAGTTTTTTTTTTAGAGTAGGAGATCTATGATTCTGCCATTCGCGGCGTATTTTTAATTTATTTATTTATTCATTTTTTAATACAAAAAGCCTAATTGGTCAATAAAAGTATTAATACAGAATTTCAGCGAGCAACTAGATATAAAAATAATATTTATAAACTTAAATCTTTAATTTTGTGGTTATAATTTTAATTGCTTCCCTAACTAATAAATTAATGGTAATATTAAAATTGTTTTCTCATTGCATAAACAAGCTCCTTAAACCGTCAGCATGAGTATTTGTTAAGCCTCCGTAAGTTCAAATATATTTGGAATACGATTATAAATCATTAATGAGCGAATATTTCGTAAGAATTTTTTTAAACATTGTATGATTTTCTGAAAAAACACGAAAGTCATGCGGAAGTTTATTCCCACATCTTGCAGTTCTAACTAATAGTAATCTTTCAAAAATTTACAAATTTATTTTGGGAATTATTATTTTTGTATTTCTTGTTGAATGTGAAAATGAAAATAGTTCTATTAAATATTGGGGTTTTTGTTTTTTAACAATTTTACAAAATGTAAGTAACATTCGTATTTTAACATAATTACGAAATGTGCATTGAAGAAACTTCATAACATTAGGGGCGACATGTTCACCAACACGAATCCCATACACGTATCTTATTATTTTGTTGAAAATAGATTCAATCCTTTTTTGGTACCAGAATAGATTTCTAAACCATATGTTATATTAGACATCAAAAGCGCATGACCAATTTTAAATTTAATATGTAGTGGTAAATAAATATTCATGCTATATAATGTTTTCAAAACTTTCACAATTTTACTGCCTACTACATCAATATGGTGTTCAAAACATAATTTGAATAGGTGTTGCATTATTTAAGCAGCCATTAATTTTTAAAATTTTCCACATTTCTTTGCTACTTGCACCTTCGAAGGCCTTAGCTCCAGCAATTCTTTTTGCTTTTCTTATAGTTGACTTTGCTCGATTACGGAATTTACAAAATATTTTCCAATTATTAACAGTTTTATCTTGTACAGGGTGGCGCAACAGAAATCACCCTATTGGAAGATGCTCTCATTTTTGCAAATGGCCGCCAATGTCAAATCTGTTTTGACATTTGTGGACTAGACAGATACAGAATACAAGTGAATAAGCCATGTGTATCGCTCACTCCCCAAGAACGCGGAATAATTGTGTCTATTTTTTTGCGTAACAATTCGTCTGTGGTGTTGGCAAAAATCATAATGAGCGATGAGGCTCATTTACACCTCAGCGGGTACGTGAACAAGCAAAATTATCGCTTCTGGGGAACCGAAAATCCGCGAGTGATGCACGAGAAACCATTACACCCGCTCAAAGTGACTGCGTGGTGCGCTGTTCACGCTGGAGGAGTCATCGGGCCGAACGCCGCGGGTCAAACGACAACAGTGGACGGTGCGCGCTATAGGGCAATGTTGACCGAGTTTTTTCTGCCCGAACTGGACGAATTAGGACTGGTGGACATGTGGTTCCAACAGGACGGAGCAACAGCACACACTGCACGAGCCACAACCGACATTCTGAGGGCCGGATGACTTCTTTTGCGCCACCTTGTAGAAGACATACAAAATAACCAATGGGGCAGCGCCTTTAAAATTGTGATAGGGAAAATTAAACGTAATGTAGCAAACTTACCCACATGTCCTAATATTATGGCCAATATAGTCAACGGTCTTTTCCCACAGCAGCAGCCATTCGAGTGGAGCCGAACAGAAGCGATAATTGAAGGTGATATTACAGAAGTAACTATGGAGGAAGTCCTTGAAGCTACCAGACAAATGAAGGACAGGAAAACACCAGGCCTCGACGGTATCCCAAACGTCTTACTTAAAGCCGCGGTAAAAAAGAAAACGGCATTCTTTGCGAATATGTATACTGCATGTCTTAAAGAAGGGCACTTCCCACAGCGATGGAAACGACAGAGGTTGGTGTTAATACCCAAAGGAGACAAACCACCTGAAGAACCTTCATCTTACCGGCCCCTAAGTATTTTAGATATGGCTGGCAAGGTGCTAGAAAGCATTATTGCTGCGCGAGTACAGCAATTCACAGAAAACACCCATGGACTCTCTGAATGGCAATTCGGTTTCAGAAAAAAGCAGAAGCACAATAGACGCGATCACTTCAGTATGTGAGATTACTCGCCAGGCAATGACAGGAACAAGATGGAGGTGTGGTACTAAACAGTACTGCGCTGGTCACTCTGGACATAAAGAACGCGTTCAATTCTGCCAACTGGAGTGCCAATGAGTGCTCTCAGACACCTAAAGATTCCCGAGTATTTGCAATCAATAATAGCCAGTTATTTCAATAATCGGAAATTATTATACGACACCAATGAAGGTCCCAATGAGTACCATACAACCGGTGGAGTACCTCAAGGCTCCGTACTTGGGCCACTTTTGTGGAACATCATGTATGATGGCGTCCTTAAACTCCAGAAGCCAGAAGGAGTAAACATAATTGGTTATGCTGATGATATAGCTGTAGTTGTAGTCGCAAAAACTATTGTGGAAGTAACCAGCAAGTGCAGCGAAACTATTATGCGAGTAAAAGATTGGTTGAGAGTATCAAACCTTGAATTAGCAGAGCATAAGACAGAAGCGGTGTTGATGAGTAGCCGCAAAAAGGTAGAAAACATCGAGATCCGGGTGGGAGACTATACAATAAGTTCCACTTCGCACAACAAATACCTGTGCGTCATTATGGACCACCGACTGAATTTTAGAGACCATCTTAAATATGCAAGTGAAAAGGCAGCAAAAATTGGTGCAGCAATGGCAAGATTAATGCCCAACATTGGCGGCCTAAAGCAACCGATAAGACTTCTACTAACCAGCGTAAATACGTCGGTCCTGATGTACGCAGCATCCGTTTGGGCGGTGGCGACCAAACACAAATCGTACATTAGCGGCGCCCCATCTGCATACAGGCCAAGGTCATCGCTTAGAGTGTGTAGCGCTTTTCGAACCGTCTCTGAAGATGCCGCTAATGTGATATCTGGACGCCTTCCAATAGATATTGCTGCGAATGAAGCTGCGGCAAGAAAACGTGCATACATCCAATTGAACGAAGTACAAACGGCAAGAGAAAATGCTCAAAAAGAGTGGCAAGAACGGTGGGAAGCATCAACAAAAGGTCGATGGACATTTGCGATTATCCCAAATATTAAGAAATGGGTTAGTAGGAAACATGGTGATGTAAACTATCATCTTACACAGTTTTTATCCGGGCACGGATGCTTTCGAGAGTATTTACATAAGTACAAACACGTAGATGATCCCTATTGCCTGTACTGCGACGGAAAACCTGAAGGAGCACGTAATAACTGAATATGTTAGAATTTTTGACGCATGACGCTCTATTGGTAGTTATGTGACTCAACCTGTCACACCTGCTGGTATAATACAATACATGCTCATATCACATGAAGCATGGAACACAGTGTCTTGCATTATAACTGCAATAATGCAGCGACTGCGATATGATGAGCAGACAGCAAGAAATAGAGCGGCCTAAATAAATTAGGCAATTAATTCCTGTCGATTGGTAGTGCCATGGGGAATTACACAGGATAGTGTCGTCAGGGATGAAGGTTTTTAGGCGGTAAGAATCCGGCGCAGCTGGGAGTTCGGCTAGCTCCCACAGTCTATGAAGATTTTCCCCTTCCTAAACGTAAATCAAGAAAAAAAAAAAGTTACTCCGAAATTTACTTTTTGACAAACGAACTAGGTGCCGATGATGTCACAGCCACTTGTTATTTTTTTTTTGCGATTAGTGACTTTAGTATATTAAGACATAATATTGAATTCTTTAAATTTATTTATTAAATTCAATTCAAAGATTTTAATATTTTGTCTTAAATACACTAAAGTCACAAAAAACAAAAGAACCGAATAAGTGCATGTGACGTCATCGGCTCCTTTTTTGGCTTGTCAAAAAGTTTATTTCGGCGGAATTGTTTTGATAATTCTTGTATCGATATCTTATTTTTCTAATGATGTGCCAATATCGAAATAATATAATTTAGCAAACGGAAAGCGATTCAAGTTCTATAAAAGAATGTGTTTTTTAGTGTACAAAAAAGTCGTTCAGTCTTAAGTAAATAGATAAATAATGGAGAAGAGGCGATTTAATTACATACATATGTATATATTGCTATGAACCCTCGAATCAAAACCCTCAAAAATTTAAAATACAAATTTAGAAGTAAAAAAATTAACTTATATATAATTTTTCTTGAGTGACTATTAAGTAAATCATTAAAAAGTATTTTATTTAATGTTATCCCAATCTGGTTCCTCTTCAACTAATATATCTCCAGTGTTTTTTCGACTAGTTCAAATTTCACTAGAACAGGACTGGTAGCAGAACTAAACATTTTGTAACTAGTACGCGTTTCCCTGCAGGATACATACATACATACATACATACATACATACATACATACATACATACATACATACATACATACATACATACATACATACAAACATACCGGGTTAAATGCCGCATCCGCGAAAAAACCGCTCCGACCCGTTGCTTCCGATGTTTAGAATGTGGACATATCTCAAGACACTGTAAAAGTTCTGTAGATCGCTCAAAAATGTGCCTACGATGTGGCGCAGACAATCATTTGATGAAGACATGCTCAGCACAGCCAAAATGCGCAATTTGTAAACTAGGTTGCACCGGTGGAAACGATCACGTCATAGGAAGCTTTAAGTGCCAGTCATATAAAACCGCAATGCGTGATATAATGCATGCAAATGATTAAATTTATGCAGATAAACATTAACCACTGCGAGGCTGCGCAAGACATACTTGCCCAAAATGTTGTTAAAGACAAAGTCGACGTTGTGTTATTAAGTGAGCAATATAAACTCCCGAGTAATAATGGTAACTGGGTTGAGGACAAAAGTGCGAAAGCAGCAATATGGACATGTGGCAATTTGCCATTTGAGCAAAAGAAAAATCGGCAGCATGAAGGTTTTGTGTATGCTAAAGTCAGCGGAATTCATCTTTATAGTTGTTATGCGCGGCCGTGTGCCACCCTGGAAGAGTTCAAAGCTATGCTTGATCATCTAGTAGCAGAAGCTAGGGGCAAAACGCCAAAAATTATAGCTGGCGACTTTAATGGGCAGTTGATTGGGGTAGCTGCAGAATGAACAGAAGGGGAGTGGCAGTACTTGAAGCCTTCTCAAGCCTAGACGTTGTTTTATTGAACCGTGGCAGTGCATATACGTTTGATAACGGAAGAGCGGGCTCAATCGCTGACTTAACTTTTGCAAGCGGCGTATTATCGAAGAGAATGCAATGGAAAGTTTCGAATGTGTACACACACAGTGACCACTTGGCCGTAGTTTTCAATACAATGGCACCCTCGCGCTTTGTACTACGCAAAATCCCACCAAGAGCACAACAGAATGGGTGGAAGGTTAGAAAACTAGATTTTGATTTGCTGGAATATATACTTGATGACATGCAACAACCTGAAGGTAACGCTGAACAACAGGTAAATCAGGTAATGAAGCTTCTGACAATGGCATGTGATGCATCTATGCCACGCCAAGGGAAACAGAATGGCAGAAAGACTGTGTTTTTGTGGAACGAAGAAATAGCACAAATACGCTCCGAATGCCACAAATATCTGAGAAGAATGCAAAGAAGCAGAGGAAGACTAGGCTGCGAACAACTCAAAGCAAAACGGAAAGAACTTCGCAAAGCCATTGACAAAAGGAAAAGTCAGACATTCAATTTGCTTATACAGGGTGGCGCAACAGAAATCACCCTATTGGAAGATGCTCTCATTTTTGCAAATGGCCGCCAATGTCAAATCTTGTGGACTAGACAGATACAGAATACAAGTGAATAAGCCATGGAGCGATACACTCCCCAAGAACGCGGAATAATTGTGTCTATTTTTTGCGTAACAATTCGTCTGTGGTGTTGGCAAAAATCATAATGAGCGATGAGGCTCATTTTCACCTCAGCGGGTACTTGAACAAGCAAAATTATCGCTTCTGGGGAACCGAAAATCCGCGAGTGATGCACGAGAATTCATTACACCCGCTCAAAGTGACTGCGTGGTGCGCTGTTCACGCTGGAGGAGTCATCGGGCCGAACGCCGCGGGTCAAACGACAACAGTGGACGGTGCGCGCTATAGGGCAATGTTGACCGAGTTTTTTCTGCCCGAACTGGACGAATTAGGACTGGTGGACATGTGGTTCCAACAGGACGGAGCAACAGCACACACTGCACGAGCCACAACCGACATTCTGAAGGCCGGATGACTTCTTTTGCGCCACCTTGTATATAGGATTTAAAAGCTAAGTCGCTGAAAGATTTTGCCTGAATAATTTCTCTAGAGGATAAAATATTTAAAGAAATTTTAAATTTTTAAATTGGGACTAAATTAAATAATTCAGTAATAACGGAATTAAGTAAAGAAAGCTGAATATCTACATCGTTAGTTATATAGGACTAAAATCCATACCAGAACGTTTATATTCTAATGACTCCAAATTCAATTTGCTGTAGTTACGATATTCTACAAATTGATCAACTCGATTCACTGAAATGTCAAAAGAAATAAAAATTAATGAATTTTGTGAAATAGCAGGACAAAACATTTGCCCAGAGTAGTTAACATTATCTAGATTACTCAACAAGAAATAGTCGATGAGCGATGTTTAATTGTTGTGGGCATCATAATGTGTTGGTAATGAGTTATGTGTATATGACAAATTACAGCGCAAACAAAGAGATCGTAAAGTATTTGCTTTGTGGCTATTAAAAAGATCATTGTTAAAATCTCCCATGACAACAACATTAGAAAATCTCACCAATAACAGACCTATTCCGGCAAAAAGGTATCAATCAATTGTCAGGAAACAATTGATTCAATTTTGTTACCCTTATTTGATTTTGGTATTCTGGCAAAAAGGTATCACCGAAAAAGCTTAATCAAATTCACCTTCGTGGTGAAAGCTTTTTATGACAACTGTGACTAAAATGTGAAAAAAGAAGAGAAAAATTTAAAATATTTTTTTTTTGCATTAAAATTACACATTGATGCTACATAATCCTTTCCTATTCATATAAAGGCTGAGTGGGTTACTTGCATCGCTTACTGGTGGTGAAATTATGCTAATATGCGTGCAATCGATGGCTCCAATCGTGTCCTTGACATACGTATTTATACTAACCCTGTTTTTTTTTTTTTTTTTTTTTATAGAGTGGGTCCATCTCTGTATGGGTCCGCACATAACAGAGATCACATGTATCTCAGTTAACGTTAACAAGAGATAATGCTCAGGTGGAGCGTAGACCAAGTTCTACGCACGTGTTGATGGGACAACTACTACTATTGTAGCATATCTACCCTACTATTAATACATTGTGACACTTAGTCACTTTACCATAAATACATTGTGACACTTAGTCACTTTGTCAAAATACCACTCATAATTACATAAACATTCCAGCGCACAAGCAATACGATCCAACGCTTATATACAAGCCGACGATCGCGGCGCGTGGGAATGCTGAGCATGCACTTTGCAGCTCAAGTGATACATAACATATGCATGCCTTCTACATACATATGTACATACAAAAACACTTAGATATAAGCATAACATACTTAGGTTTAAGCATAAAAATCATTCGGAATAAAACCACAGACAGAAGCAGACGCTTCTGCTCTGAATAAAGAATTAATTTATTTTAATTATTACATGGCGACCGTGACAAGTGTCACGAACATGTTCAACAACAACAAAGTGAAGAAAAAAACACTAAATTGACAATTTGAATTAACTTAAAAAAAAAACTTCTGTTTGACAATTGAAAATATAAATGAAAAATTGGTGAGGTGAGACATTAAAACAAACAACAGCAGCAGCAACAACGAAGACAAACATATCAAGCGGATATGTCATCTACTAATTGATGGCAGAAAAGTACAATTTTGAGACAACTGCTCCTATTGAGCAAAAGGATTTGCCGACGTTGCAAGAGGCCTTGCAAGCAAATCCAACCGATGGACCACGCCCATTCACAATAGCTGAATAGCGGGCTCGGCAAGAAAAAAAAATTATAAGAAAACACAAAAGGAGTGGCAGGAAAATTAAACTGTTGCAGCAACGCCGACTGGTCAAGGATATGATCCAGTTGGCCAAGGAGGAAGCAGACCGACAACGCTACACAGAGCGTCTGGTGCGAAGTAATGCAAACGGGCTGCATAATTGACAATGCCCCAATTTGCCATAATATTAAGAACTTATATCAAGCCTATGCGGGAAACCGCTGCTTGAAAAACAAATATATATAATAAATTACTAAACACAGTTAGGCTTTATACTAACAAATGTGGTTGGAGTTTAAATAAAAAAAAAAAAACAAATGAAATGTAAACTGAATTGTGAGCCAACCACATTTATCTAACAACTAATATTTCCTATCTCTGGCACTGGGTATCTATATACCCAGCTGCAATAAAACATTTGCTAAATGACAAATTTAAAAAAAAAAAAAAAATATCTTCTCATATAAATTTCACAACATTTTTCTTGATTTAAAAAAAAAAAAAGTAAAAAACCTTATTTTTCTTTCATGAACGTTAAATTACATAATGGGGTGGTTTAGCGATTCAAGTGAGGCAAAGGACAATACTGCCAACGTTGTAAACAACGTTAAGATAATTGATCACACAGATGACATAAACTCATTGTGAATCCTTTTGTTAATTATCACGGTAATATTGGTCTTACAATTTCTGCTTACAATTTATGTTAAGCATAACAAAATTATTAAGAAAAAATACATGAGTAGGGCGAATAATTTACAAAATATCTTTAAAAAAAGGGTTAAAAATTTTGTTAAATTTAAATTTATTACATTAAATTTATTACATTTTATTGAAAATTTAAAAAAAAAATTATAATCATATACGGATTCTAAAAATCCCTTTTGAGAGAGATTCTGAAATACAATTTATAACATTTACACATCTAAAAATGAATAAGGAAGTAATAGATCACGTATACGAAAGATCTCCAAATTTTCGCATTAATGCTATAAAAATTTTACATTCCCATAACGAAAATATATCGATATATCAGTTCGAGACTGATTACATAGAAGTATTCGGCGGAACCCATATTTAGGTATAACAACAATATGTCTAGTACGCTTACAAAAGTAAGATAATTCCAAAAAAAAATGGAATGGAGTGAAATTGCGAAAAAAATAGACGCATTTCGTTACAAATTTGACAAATCTTACAAATGTATAAATAAAGATTCAGTAATAAAAGCGGAAACCCTACAAAACCATATAGAAATACTAGTAAGGAAATACAACAATATAGTTACTTTAGTAAATATATATAAAAATAAATTTACATCTGAGCACAGTATTAAATGTTTAAGAGTAATAAAATCTCTAAACACAAGATTAATTACTGTCTCCAATAGGCGACATATTCTGATAAACGTGCCAGAAAGCCTAAATCAATTGGCGGAGTTCGATACCCACCAATTTAAAGAATTGAACGAATCAATTCAACCAAGCTACGCTGAATCTGACAGTGTCATCGAAACACTAGAAGAAAGCGATACATCCAAAACTAAAACGGAAACAATAACAATTTCCGAAATGACACAATCAGTTGTAGAATTTATTAAGCTAGCCACATCTCTGATACCAGAGTTTGATGGTAAGCCGGAAAATCTACAAAGTTTTCTAGATTCTTTGGATCTATTAGAAACATTAAAAGGCACACATGAGCTAACAGCCATAAGCCTTATAAAAACTAAACTAAAAGGCCATGCGAGAAACTTAATAAGTAATGAGCAGACAATTGTTGCAATCATTACGCAATTATCAAATGCAGTAAAAGGAGAATCAGTAGAAGTTGTATCTGCTAAGCTCCTTAATCTGCAACAGAAAAATAAAACGGCTAACCAATACACACAAGAGGTGGAAAAGTTGGCAAAAGACCTCGAAGGTGCCTATATCAGTGAAGGTCTAAACCAATCACTTGCGAATAAATACAGCACTACAACAGCTGTAAAAGCTATGACACAAAATTGTTCGATTGATAAGGTAAAACTTATCATGCAGCAGGCACATTCACAAATATGAATGATGCCGTTTCCAAATTTGTCAATAGTTGCACGGAGGTAACAGGTCAAAGTAACACTGTCCTGTATTATCGACGAGGTGCAAATCACAATAATAGAGGAGGCCAAGGTTATAGTCGTGGCAGAAATAACAACCACAACAATTACAACCGAGGCGGTAACAACAACAACAACAATAATAATTACAATAACCGTGGAGGTAGACGAGGCCAAAATCGAGGAAGAGGCCGAGGTAACTACAACCAAGGTTATAATAATAACAATGTGAGAGTGGCGTAAAATGCGTCGGAAAACTCTCAGAACCCTTTAGGAAACAATCAATAAATGCAAAGGTTCATTCCATCAATTACAGTCTTAATATATTTGTCACTTTTTATAATCATTCAACTGAAAATAAACTCACATTCCTAATAGATACTGGTGCAGATATCTCACTTTTAAAAATAAATTCAGATAATTTCAAAATTCAAGAAGAAAAAATTATAAACATCCAAGGCATAGGCCAAGGTGTAATAAAATCACATGGAACAACTTCAATAGAACTACAATCAACAAAATATATTATTCCACACGAATTTCATTTAGTAGATTCAGATTTTTCAATACCGTGTGATGGAATAATAGGCATTGATTTTATTAAAAAATTCAATTGTAAATTAGATTTCAAACCAAGTGAAGACTGGTTTATAATTAGACCTCAAAATTTAAATTATCCTATATATGTTCCAATAACAAATAGTGCTGGCAACAATACAATTCTTCTGCCAGCCAGATCCCAAGTAATTCGAAAAATAAACATTAATACAGTAAATGATTATATATTTGTTCCTAATCAAGAAATACATAATGGAATTTATGTTGCAAATACAATAACAACATCCAAACATGTATACATTCGCTTTCTAAACACAACTAATCTCGACCAATTGGTCAAAGTAAACGAAATCCAATATGAAAATTTAACAGATTACGACATTCATGACACTAATCCAGAAATTAGAAACGAACAAGTACTTTCAAAATTAAAGAAAAATTTTCCAGAACAATTCAAAAGTCAACTAACAGAATTATGCACCAAGTATAGTGATGTGTTCGGACTGGAAACCGAACCAATATCGACAAATAATTTTTATAAACAAACATTACGACTTAAAGATGATGAACCCATTTATATTAAAAACTACAGAAGTCCGCATAGCCACGTTGAAGAAATTCAAAAACAAGTAGGAAAATTAATAAATGACGAAATCGTAGAACCATCTGTATCCGAGTATAACAGCCCACTCTTGTTAGTTCCGAAAAAAATCATTACCAAATTCGGAAGAAAAGAAATGGCGATTAGTAATTGACTATCGTCAAATAAATAAAAAACTACTTTCTGATAAATTCCCGCTCCCCAGAATTGATGATATTCTAGACCAACTGGGCAGAGCTAAATATTTTTCATGCCTTGACTTAATGTCAGGTTTCCACCAAATTGAACTTGAAGAAAATTCACGAAATATAACATCTTTTTCAACGAGCAATGGCTCATATCGTTTCACGCGATTACCATTTGGTCTTAAAATAGCACCAAATTCATTTCGGAGAATGATGACTATAGCATTCTAGGGTTTAGAAACCTCTCAGGCATTCCTTTATATGGATGACTTAATGGTGATAGGATGTTCCGAAAAACACATGATTAAAAACTTAACTGATGTTTTTAATGTATGTAGGAAATATAACCTAAAGTTGCATCCAGAAAAATGTTCATTTTTCATGCATGAAGTGACATTCTTAGGTCACAAATGCACTGACAAAGGAGTATTGCCAGATGACAAGAAATATGACGTCATCAAAAATTATCCTGTCCCTCATGATGCGGACAGCGCGAGGCGATTTGTAGCATTCTGCAATTATTATCGTCGATTTATAAAAAACTTCGCCGATTATTCACGGCACATAACTAGATTATGTAAAAAGAATGTTCCTTTTGAATGGTCAAGTGAATGCCAATACGCATTCCAATACCTTAGCACCCCACATTATTACAATATCCTGATTTTCGCAAAGAATTTTGCATTATAACAGATGCTAGTAAACAAGCTTGCGGAGCGGTTCTAACTCAGAACCGGGACGGAATTCAGCTCCCAATAGCTTATGCATCCCGTTCATTTACAAAAGGGGAAAGCAATAAAAGCACAACAGAACAAGAGTTAGCGGCAATTCATTGGGCAATTACCCACTTTAGACCATATATTTATGGTAAACACTTTACTATTAAAACGGATCACAGACCATTGACATATCTTTTTTCTATGACTAATCCCAGTTCGAAATTAACTCGCATGCGGCTAAAGCTTGAAGAATACGACTTCACTGTAGAATACCTAAAGGGGAAGGATAATTTCGTAGCAGACGCACTTTCACGTATTAATATAAAAGAACTCAAAGATATTCAACATAAAGTCCTGAAAGTCACTACCAGTCGACAAAGTAGACAAAATAAAAACTGTACAGTAGAAAATTATGAACTTCTGCCAAGGCAAAGTCATAAAAATGTATGTAAAAAATGGGACGTGGCATCTTGCGTAGATCGTCCTGCTGCTGTTGTTGTTGTTGTTGGTCCTGGCGCTATGAGCGCCGGTGGACCAATGCCGCCATGGATGATGGACAAGAACCAACAAAATCCACAACAGCAACAACACTCGAATTGGATGAAGCAACAGTACCGTTACTACGGCGGTGCGGCTGGCGCTGCAGGCCTAGCGCCAGGCGGTGGTGGCCTGAGTGGTCCCGGCGATTTCCATTATCAGCAGGATCAATTTCATATGGCTTTGGACTACCACACTTCTATGCCGCCACCCAGTTTGAATCAAAATCAGCCGATGAATTTGATTCCGACATTTGCATATCCACACTTCGTGGGTCATGCCGGCGATATGGCACCCCATATGCCGGAAAAGGTGGAGCTTTGGGATCATCATGATAAGCACACTTGGCCCACCAACTGGACTAACTGATGTTATAAAAGGCAATTTGGTGTAAAGTTGACGTTGAAAAATTTAAAATAATATTTCAAATATTTTTCAACAATACACACATACCACACACACACACCACCCAAATCACACACACATACACAATTTTGAATTAAGCTTGAAAGAAGAAATTTAAACAAAAATTAACTTTAACGCTTAAATATAAAAGAAAATACATTATAAAAAAAAAATCTTTTTGGAATAAAACTCTGTGGATGAATTTGAAGTATGGCAAGAACAACAACAAACTGTATGGTGTTCATTCAAAACTGATTTAGATGCAAAGGAAAATAACAAACGACAAAGTTGAACTGTTGCTCTATGTTAAAAAGTTTACTTTTTTTAACATTCAAATAAAAACTTATACATCTAAGCAGCTACTTATAAAAAATACAAAAACTAAATAAAATAACATTGCTTAGCTATATGCTTATATACACAAGCATACAACCATGTATATGCATATATAATGTACTTTGTAAAATGTGGTGTTGGAAACACGCTGCATTAAAGATGGGAAATAAAAACAGAAAAATACAGCATGTTCGAAAACGAATATAAAAATAATATAAAACACGATTTAGAAAATATATCTATAATCCCAACTTAACACCCCCTAACACACATACACATAAGGCCCACAAACGAAATCGCTGAATTGTTGAATATAAATTTTTTTATTTTGTTTTTGGATAAAATGAAAATTAAAATTAGCAAACTTACGAGAATACCATTTTAATTCACTCTACTTACTACTACTACTACAACTAGAAAACATGAAGTTAAAAGTAATACATTCACACTAAATTATACATGCATATGCTACTATACTTTACATATAAACAATTTACGGAAAAAATTGAAGAAAACCAAGGAGAAGGAAATTCATATAAGAACAGTAGCAACAGCAACAACAACAATATAGCAATGTATACATGCATATATATAAATTATAAACATACGAAGAAAAAACATAAACATTACTACATACAATTATAATTACATATTATTACCCTTAATCATACATACAAAAACCAACTCAAAGTGGCACCGAGTGAAAAGATCTTTGAATCAGTTTCAATAGACTCTTTTAAAAAAATGGGCAATGAAATATTAAAATCATTAAGAGTAGCGCTACTCCAACCGGTGACCCTAATAAAAGATGAAAAAGAGATACAACAAATATTGTCTACATTCCATGAAGATCCAATTCAAGGAGGTCACAGCGGCATAACAAGAACGCTAGCAAAAATAAAAAGACACTACTACTGGAAAAATATGACACGTCATATAAAAGAGTACGTAAGTAGATGTCAAAAATGCCAAATGTCTAAAACAAAGACGCACACGAAAACTCCCTTGACACTCACAGAAACACCTGTGAATGCTTTCGATATAGTGATAGTGGATACAGTTGATCCGCTACCTAAATCGGAAAATGGCAATGAATACATAGTCACATTAATTTGTGACCTTACAAAATATTTAGTAGCCATTCCAATAAAAAGCAAAAGCGCAAATAATGTCGCAAAAGTTATATTCGAAAATTTCATACTCAAGTTCGGTCCAATGAAGACGTTCATCTCGGACATGGGAACAGAGTATAAAAACCAGATTTTAACTGATTTATGCAAGTATATGAAGATCGAGAATCTCATCTCTACTGCATATCATCATCAAACCTTAGGGACAATAGAACGAAGTCATCGAACATTTAATGAATACATTCGTTCATACATCTCTGCAGACAAAACTGATTGGGATGTCTGGATTCAATATTTCACTTATTGTTTCAACACGACACCATCAGCAACGCATGAGTACTATCCATACGAACTAGTATTTGGCAGACTACCAAAACAGTTCATAGATTTAAACAAAACTAATTACATAGATCCTATTTACAATTTAGATGACTATTCTAAGGAAATAAAGTTTAGATTAGAAATAGCATACCAAAGGGCTAGAATTATGTTAGAAAAAGCCAAGGCTTATAGGAAATTAGCATATGATGAAAAAACAAAAAATTTTGAATTAAAAGTAGGAGATAAAGTACTTATAAGAAACGAAGCAGGGCATAAATTAGACCCAGTATATTTAGGACCATATATAGTAGAGAAAATAGAAGATAATGACAATATTTTTATTAAAAATAGTAAAGATAAGAAACAGAAAGTACATAAGGATAGGTTAAAAAAATATATTGAATGAAACGTTTCATGAAAAAAAAAGGTCTGATCAACCGAAAAAAAAACAAATTTTTTTTATTCTTATAAGAAAGTTAAAAGTAAAATAAAACATATATTCATATTAAATGATTCAAATATATTAAAAATAAAAATTTGTCAATGAACACAAATGTTTCAAGAAAAAGAGATAAAAACTCTTCCAACACACATTAATTAATTAATTAATTAATTAATTAATTAATTAATTAATTAATTAATTAATTAATTAATTAATTAATTAATTAATTAATTAATTAATTAATTAATTAATTAATTAATTAATTAATTAATTAATTAATTAATTAATTAATTAATTAATTAATTAATTTAATTTAATTAATAAATCAATTTTCTTTTATATAATTAAATAATATATATACACTAAATGACTACATGTATTACGTCATTTCTTTAAAAAGGGAAGTGTAGCATATCTACCCTACTATTAATACATTGTGACACTTAGTCACTTTACCATAAATACATTGTGACACTTAGTCACTTTGTCAAAATACCACTCATAATTACATAAACATTCCAGCGCACAAGCAATACGATCCAACGCTTATATACAAGCCGACGATCGCGGCGCGTGGGAATGCTGAGCATGCACTTTGCAGCTCAAGTGATACATAACATATGCATGCCTTCTGCATACATATGTACATACAAAAACACTTAGATATAAGCATAACATACTTAGGTTTAAGCATAAAAATCATTCGGAATAAAACCACAGACAGAAGCAGACGCTTCTGCTCTGAATAAAGAATTAATTTATTTTAATTATTACACTATATTACATACATAAAATGCACAGCTAAGCCTAATTAGGCTATACAGCAGTGCACAAAAACAAAATACAAAAATTACAACTGTAAACAAAACGACATGTAACATTAAACATAAATTGAATTTGTATCAAGTAGTTCCTCAGTCGTCATTGAAAATCGTATTTTGTTGGTCTTGATTTGTATTATGAGTTGGGAAATGTAATGCAGTGAACAGGATACCGACGGTTGTCTCATAGATATTGCGAAATTGTGCCCAACACATTTTTGATAAGACCCATGTGCGTAGAAGGAAAGCGCTGCCAGGAACCGTAGAGTGAAATGCATTGACGACACCTGAGCATCATGCGGTTGTAGATCCTGAATCAGACTCCGGAAGAGTATTTTATTGATTCGAAAATACTGAACAAAAGCGCTGTCCGGCATGCTAAATGGGTCGCTGCTGTCTCGCAAGAAGTTTAAGAAGTCGCCTCCTTTCAACAACTTCTTTTTTTTGCAAGAATCGCTGCGTAAATCACTAAAAACTCTTCCTCCATTTTTTTTGAAAATAAAACGTATTTTTGTTACCTATTTTATTTTCCGTAACAGTTTTTGAATCAATTGACACCGAAAAAGCATTTTAAAATTTGACAGAATACCAAATACAATCAATTGTCACCTTAGTATCAATTGATACTGTGGTGACTATTGATACTGCGCCAGAATAGGTCTGTAAATCACTCGTGGAAGATACACAACCCCAATCAAAATCTTTGTGCTGTTAGTGTTAATCTCAACAAAAATAGATTCGCAGTTTTCATCGTCAAAATATTTGAATACCATTTTGAATTTAATTTTTTTTAAATAAACATGGATGTGGAGGTGTATCCATCTACGGTTAGGACGATCATTTCTACAAATATTATATCCTTCGATTTCGATTGCTTTATTAAATATATACGACTTGAGCCATGTTTCTGAAATTCCTACAATATCTAGATAACATTCATTTAAAATGGGTTTAATTTAATTTAGTTTAGTTGAAGTTACAGATGGCTTTATGGATTGTCCATTAAAGTGGCAAATGTTAAAATTATTTTTACTTAATTTATTGCTTAATTCTGAATTATTGCTGACAATAGGGCCTAAATTTATATTATTTAAAATCATAATTTATAATTAGAAAGGGAAGCCATATAAAACCTTAATATCTATATAATAGCATAATTAAAAACTTAACTATAAAATTTTAAGTAATATGAAATTTATCAATCCAAAAAATTTAATACTCCAAAAATTTAATTTTAAAATAACTTTAAAATGCAAAATAAGTCGACTTTATATAATCAAATTTGAAATGAGTGAATATAAGGAAAATACAAATTATAAAAAGATTTTAGAAAAATAATAATATTATACAATTATAGACAATTTAAGCAATAACAATGGTCTCGTTAGTTGCATGATCTTTGCTTGTCTCTGCCTCAGTATTATTTTGGTATTTACCAACAAATCCAAGACATTCAAGGAGATTTAAAGTTTTTACGGTTTCATCATCGAATGTGAGCTGGGCTTTGATTAAAATCAGCTGGAACAGCATCAATTTTGAGAGTCTTGCAAAGTTTCAAGGTACAGTTAATGAGGTTACTTTGCCAAAAGGTAATCCACTAACGATAATGTCTGCTCGGTTAAAGCGATGCATTAGACTCTGATTCTCGTTTTTCTAATTTTTCAATCCTTTCAGCATGTAGTTTGTCAATTTCTTTAATTTTTTTGTTGCAGTAGTCAATCTCGTCCTGAACATGTTTAATTTTCACCGATAATTCATTTTTAACTTCAGAAATTATCAGGTTAAACTTTGTTTGGATATCTGCCATTCCGCGTTTAAGACCCTAGCGCATGCGCACGATGTCATTTTATGGTGGATTAGTGGCACATGTTGTACAGATATAGCTAAAATTTTATTTATTTGCTGAGATGTTCGCATTGCAACTCGGCAGTGCACATAGGTGTCATTTAGGAGAAGGGTATTTTTTGATTTGTTCTTGATTTGTTCTTGATTTGCACAGTTAATCGTATGCAGTGATAGGCAGAGGCAGCAACTTCAGTAAAGCTACAACAATTTTTGTAGAACAGCAATTTTAGTAGAGGCAGCAAATCCCAGTACAACGGCAACAACTTCAGCAGAACAGCAATTTTAGTAGAGGCAGCAACAGAAGTATTAGTTTTATTAAAACTTTTTATTTATTTCAGTTTTTATTGAAAATAATGTTAATTTTTTATTTAATTTTGCTTGCTCATGGAAATTTTGAGGTTATGTTGCATCTCAAATTATTGAAAGTTTAATAACTTTAATGCTGACTGTTATTTTTATTATTTATTGTAAAAAAATGTTCTCCATAATCAGTTTATTATTATTTTTATAATATATTTTGGCTTTTATTAAGTAATATTTTTCGATTAAATATTCACCGACTAAAATTTTCGCAACTACTCGCTCATGGCGTTGTCAGACTTTTTTTACATTTTTTTTTATTAAATCCTCTATTTCCTTTGGTGTGCTTTTTTATATGTGTGAGTTCAATTATTTGTTAATGAGCCTGGAGTTGCAGCGGTAGCCGATTGTGTAATCAGAAAAGTGAAATTTTTTACTGCTATATGTATTTGGTCTTTCGTTGTAAGTGACACATTAGGGTTTATGTGTGAGCTTATATACTGCCTATATTTGAACCAACTTGTGAGCTTGCTGGTCAATTTATTTATTGGATTAACATCATTGCTTGGGACATAATTAATTGTAATAATGGTAGGCGTATGGTCTGATGATAGATCTAGTGAATATTCAGTAGTTAATTGGCTCCTTTTTAAGGTTTTAAAGACTGCAAAATCAATTACATCTTAATTTTTTCGTCTATCTGTTGGCCAGTATGTTGGTTTGCCAGAAGAGACTACGTCTATACCAAGTTTAGTAACTGTATTCCACAGCAGCCTTCCCTTTGGTGATATAAGACGAGAACCCCAATACGTGTGTTTGCCGTTATAATCACCAGCAGTGATAAACTTTTGTCAAAGAGAGTTGAAAAATGACTGAAATTGCTGTTCACTTATTTTATGTCTAGGTGGACAGTATATAGCCGTTAATGTTAAACCTTTTAGATATTCATCGAGAGAAATGCTAGTTGTCTGTATATAATCTGTACAGTAATTCTGAATAGCATAATGTTTGATCCTGCTTTTAATAAGAATTGAACACCCACCTCTTGCGTTACCGCTTGGATGTTTTGTGTATGTAAAAAGCGTTTTTCAGTAAAATGAGTTTTAGGAATCAGCATTACATCTATGCTTGATTCTTTTGGGAACTCAAAAAGTTCTAATTTGTGTAGATAGAGGCCGTTTGCATTCCAAATGATGTTTTTAAACCATTCATGGTTTACATAGGAGATGCTTAAGCAAAAGGTTTTGATTTTTAATCATGTCGTGCACAAAGTTTCGCATACTAGACATTAATTAATGTTTAATTTGCATAAACATATGAAGAGTTTGTTCGAGATTGCTGCTTTGAGGAGCAGGCTACACCTTTACGGGGACTGGGTTGTCACCTTCTAGAGCACTGGCGTACGAAACACCTTGATTCATAAAGTTATTTACATTAATTCATGCATTGGGTTTTTTAGAGGGGTGGGCAACTTGTGCTGTGTGGCTTCCAAAGCAGTTGCTGCATTTTTTTTCATTAACATCATCTTTTATTTTTTGGCATGTTTGAGATGAATGGAGATCTCCACAAATTACGCATACACTGGGAAGCGTGCAGTTCGTTTTTGAGTTGCCAAATTCTTTACAATTTGGCATTAGATTGGTCCACGGCATTTGTGGGGCTCTTCTATCGTAATTTTGCGATGCAAGAGATATCGCAGAGAGTAAATTGGGTGGGGTTCACCTTTTTTAAGTGATTTTGTATCGAATTTCAGTTCTACTCGGAATAGTGGATGGGGAGTTATTGTTTACTATATTAGATACCATTTTAACTGAGAATCCCTCTTCCTTTAGCGCTTCTTGAATTTCTTTGCATTCAACGAAAGAGTCAATGCCTTTCAATATTACTGATAGGCCTTTGGAGCTTCTGATCTGATATGTGTAGTAGCTCTTTTTCGCTTTATCGAGAGACAATAAACCTATAATTTGGCTCACTGTATATTTGAAGTTTTGTTTCATGTATTTTTCCTTTGCGGATAGGGACTACATGTAAATTATTCATGCCAATATTTTGTGTAAGTGAATCTAAAAGAGATTGAGTGTTTTGTTCACGTAGATAGATTGAAGGAGTTTTTTGAGTTTTCGGCTTGGGATCCGTACTCATATAATCGGTAATAATCGCGCTCCGATTCTGTCCCAGCTTGACAGACTCATTGTTGGGATTAGTTTTTTGAATTTTGTGCAAATTTATATTTTACGCGGGGAGGCATAAGTTTTCGTTTTGGATAGTAGCGGTCAATGCCAGTCTGCACTACCGCCAAATTTCTATTTTCGGTTACACTTCTTGCCAGTAGTGGAAGTTATAATATTTTTATTATTAGTGTGAGTATCGAAAAGAGGGATTTGCGTATTAAATTCAGTAAAGGGAGATACTGAATTACTTGTGTTCAAGTTTGGAGTAGCGCATTGAGAATTCCATGGTGAGAGAGGCACAGCTTGTGATGTTGCTGATTTTGTAGTTGTTTTTATAGTTGTTTTTGTAGTTGTTGAACCTGCTGCTGAAGATAACAAATTTTTTGTTCGCTATGATCATGTTAATTGATGTTCATCGCATCGTCGTTGGTCACCAATTTTCCAGCTAGGTCTTTCGTTTTTCCGACTGGGTTATGGCTTTTATCGTCGGCAGAACGCACAACAGTACTCCGAGCTGTAGCAGTTTTTTTCGCCAGCGTCAGATAAATTAATTTGCATTGTTGGTAGAGTTTGTACGGGAGATTTTTTATCCGTTTTGAATTTTAGCACGATAGTTGGCGAACTATTTTGCTCACGCGGTATATCGAAACACTGTTATATTTAATTTGTTTTTATTTTTTTATATTATTTTTTTTTATTATTGAGTATTTGTTTATCATGAAATTATTGATTAAGCCGACAAGTTAATGATAAATGGATGAAATCTATGAGCCTTTTACTCCTGAAAAGGTTATAGTATTTCTAAAAGTCCTACAACAGTAATAAATTTTAGAATGAAACCTATTTCTAAGTCTTTCAGCATGCCGTCTGGTATTTGATAGTCTCCCAGGTACATTTTCCGGCTTTGCATAAGAATAGGACACTGTCCTAGAATGTGATTCGGAGTTTAGTGCCCTCTTCACAAAACCTACATAACTCATTGTTGCATATTCTCAGTTTTGTCAGGTTATAGTTCAAACTGCAGTGCCCTGTTAGAATGCATGTTATAGTTCTCAGATTCTTTTTTGAAAAATTCATACATTCATTAAATCTTTTTAATTTGTACGTTCCTAAAAGATTTTTTGATTGTTCCATTCCTTGTAAATTATGCAAGTATTGTGTGCATAATTGTTCTTTTTCTTTCTTTAACATCATCGTTAAAGATCTTCTTCCTATTCCACAAAAGGGTTCGGGTCCTACAAATGGGGTTTCTGCCCCCTTTCTTGCTAGCTCATCTGCCTTCTCATTACCTTCTATTTCTACATGGCCTGGGATCCAAAGTATCCAAACCTTATTCTGCAAGCCAAGCATATTAAGTTTCTTAAGACACTCCCTTACCAGTTTAGAATTTACCTGTTTGGATTCGAGTGCCTTGATAGCCGCTTGACTGTCAATAAGAATTGCAATGTTCTGATTCCGATAGTTCCGCTCGAGGTTGAAGTAAACACACCTGCCTATGGCGTACATTTTCGCCTGAAAGATACTATTGCTTTTACCCATGGGTTCGAAGTATTTTATCCTTGGCCCATATACCCCCGCTCCTGCTCCTTTGCCGGTAAGAGACCCGTCTGTATACCAGGTTATCATTTTTTGGTTTAAATTGTAGGTTTTAGATACACCTTCCCAATCGTTTTTATTACTTAGTTTTGTAATAAACTTTTTAATGAAACTGTACTGCGTTATCATGCTATCTCTTTGTATTGTGATTTCAGGAAATTGCCTCGTAAGAATATCTAATTTCTTCCGATTGATGCAATTTCCCGACCCAAGATCTCCTCCAGACTTTCTATAAATGCCCTTCTTCACCTGCGTCTGGATATAAATGTGAAGAGGAGTTAATTTTAAAAGGACTTCTAAGGATGCCGTTGGACACGTTCTCATAGCCACAGTTATGCAAACACATGCTAATCTTTGAAGTTTATTCAAATTATTGACAGCTGTTTGCCGCTTTGTTCGATCTGACCAGATGATCGCTCCATATGCAATCATTGGTCGTACTATTACCGTATACATCCATCGTAGTATTTTTGGTGTACAACCCCAACTTTTCCCAGCGATGGATCTGCAGGTCATAAGTGCTCTTGTAGCTTTCTTAGTTATGTTACTTACATGTGTTTTGCAGAGTAACTTCTGATCAAGAGTAATTCTCAAAAATGTTACCTCTGTATGTAGTTCTACCTCCGTTCCATCCAATCGAATGGTCTTCCGGTTCTTAAGTTTATATTTCCTTGTAATTGGTACAATTGTAGTTTTTGCTGGATTAATATTCAGCCCTACTTTGAAACACCATCGTTTCGTGATTATTAGTCCAAATTGTAGTATATCACATAGAGTATTTTCAAATCTACATCTACATATTATTACAACATCGTCAGCATAACCCTGAATCATAAGTCCAAAATTTATTAGTTCCTCCAGAAGTTCTTCTACGACAATACTCCACATTAGTGGATACGTAACCCCACCTTGTGGACAGTCTTTTGTTGTGTTTTAGATATCGAAGGCCCCTTCGATGCCTAAAAACGCGCATAAAGCTATCTATTTTGTTTCTAGAGTGTCCTGTAAAACATCTGTCAATTGATTAAGTGCAGTTTCCGTTGATCTACCTGCCCTGTATGCATGTTGACAAGAATGAAAAGGAACACTTACTAGGACAGTTGTCCTTACATAGTTATCTATCATTTTTTCAAGAGTTTTAACTACAAATGAAGTTGGTCTGAAGGATTTTGGGTGAAGAGGATCCTTTTTAACTGCCTTTGGAATGAAGACCACTTTTGCTCGACTCCAAGCTTTTGGTATATATCCCAGTACTATACTTCCTCTAGCAATTTTCATAAGTGGGCGTAGAATAATTTATTTTCCCTTTTGCAGCAGAACGGGAAATATGCCTTCCACACCTGGTGCTTTAAATGGTTTGAAATGTCTTATCTTTGGCCATGACTTTGTATAATCTTGAGGCATCTGTTGTCTGCTCAATATTCTCACAAAACCTTCTAAAGCTTGTACGCTTTGCTTCTCTAATTCCATTATTATAGGTCGTTAATAAGCTTCTATATTCCGCCCATTCCCCAGTTTTTTTTGCTCGGTTGAACAACCTGCGAACAGTAGTTCGCAGTGTAGCTAGGTCTTTGTTCCACCAGTTTACGTCTTTGGATGAGTTTATTGTGCTTATTGGACAGCTTTCCTCATATGCATTAATGACAACCTTATTCAAATTCACTACCATTGTTTCTAATTCTAGCTCGTTTCTGATATTGTTGCCAACCTCTAATCAAGTTGTATTATTACTCAGATTATTTAGATACACATCCCAATTTGTTTTCTTGGGATTTCTTATTTTCCTGTTGATCGCGGCAAAACCTTCAATGTCAAATCTTATTATTCTATGATTTGACATTGATGGCTCACTTGAAACATTCCATTTAACTAAACCCATTTACTAAAGTATTTCCTAGAGTTATATCTAGTACCTCTTCTCGTGTTCTAGTTACAATAGTTGGTGTATTACCAAAGTTTAAAATTTCTAATCTATTACCAAGAATAAATTTAAGAATGTACTCACCTCTTTTGTTTGTGC
This sequence comes from Suillia variegata, assembly GCA_949127995.1. Classification (NCBI taxonomy): domain Eukaryota; kingdom Metazoa; phylum Arthropoda; class Insecta; order Diptera; family Heleomyzidae; genus Suillia; species Suillia variegata. Next base: position 35,408,988 of record OX421842.1, read on the forward strand.
CCGTACTCCCCCACACCTCGTTGTGAGCATTGGCATCACACCCGATTATTAGTGGTAGTTGTTTATTGCTGCAGTATCTAACCAGTTTATCGACCAGGTCCGGTGGATCGTGGACGTCTCTCCTGGGAAGTATACAAACGCTACAATAACACTGCCTACGGTTCCGCTGATGTTCATCTGGATTTGAACTGCAACTAAGTCTCCAGACAGGAACTCTGAAATACAAAGATACTTAGAACCAGTGGTTAATAACATGCAAGCTCTTGGAAACTTCAATTGAATTCTCTTCATTTTAATTCTTGATAAAAAGTTTGATTTCAAAAAAACATATTATGCTAAATTGAAAAGTTCCCTTTTAAAATCTGACTGAAATTTCATTAAACTACTATATATATTGCCATCAAATGATCCATCTTGTTTTTCTGATGAGTTTCGAAAGTTAATCAACTTAAAAACAAAACTTTTTAAGGGGTACCCAAAACTAAAGAACTTAATTGTTTTTACTAGATATGTACATAAGAGCTCGTTATGAATATAATTTTGCCTTTTAAGTTCATTATAACCAATATTTAAATAAAGTAAAAGGTCAGTTAATTGAAATGAACTTTTTTAAGAAAATCGGTTCATTTGGCACTAAAGAACAACAAAATCCATGTGCTCTTCAAAAAAAGTTTCCTCTAGGATTTCTCCAGAACCTAAGCGTGTTTTCCAGAACTTATAAATACAAATCGGTTATATTGACACTAACGAACCACAAAATCGATGTGCTCTTCAAAAATTTCTTCCACTAGGATTTCTCCAGAACTTTTAAATGCAAATCGGTTTTATTGGCATTAAATAAAAACAAAACCCATGTGCTCTTCAAAAATAAATTTCATTTGGGATTTATGCGTGTTCTTCCGAACTTTTTTTTTAAATTATTCGGTTGTTGAAATTTCTCCATTCCTTCAGTTTTAAAATAATTAAATTTAAAATACAATTATTAAAATTGTATAAATTTTTATAATTATACTATCGAATGCCCGGCATGCGTTGCAATGCCACTTAAAAAAAATGGTAGCAGAACTTCCCGGTACTTCACGGTACTTCCGTTAGTAACGGAACTTCCCGGTACTCCCGTTAGTAACGGAACTTCTCGGTATTCACCGTTGTAGCGATTCTGAGTTATGGCTGTGAAATTATCGGCATAAAACTCAGAAACAAAATCCCAAATTTTTAGGAGCAATTTTAGCAATGTAATCGTATATTATCACAGAGGAGGCTAAGTTCTAAGATGGGCAAGAGCGAACCAAAACTACTACCCCCTCCCATACAAACCACCCCTTATCATACGAAAATAAAATTAACTAAAGTAGTTCCATTGCAGATATCCAGTTTAAATTCAATATTTAGCACTTTAGTAGTAATACAAAACTGCTCACAAAAAATGGGGGTGATCGGATAGAAACTACGCCCACCTCCCATACAAACTACCCCTTTTAATGCGACAAAAATTTATTTAAATAGTTATATTGCAGATAATTTAAATTCAATATTTAACTTTTTAATGAAAACACATGATCGGATAAGAACCATGCCCACTTATAATAGAAACATGTAGCACTTATGTGTTGAAAGTACAGTTTTTGGTTTCACTGAAATGGCGGAGGGTATATGAGCTTCGGCATAGCCGAAGATAATTCTTTTCTTGTTTTTTTATTATTTAATATTGTTACTAGAATATGATGTTTTCGTTATATATATTTTTATCATTCTTATGCCACGTTTATATTTAGGTATGCCTAGAGTATTACATCGAACTGTGTCGTATTTATTGAAAACAAAAAATCTGCTGTAGAAATTCTTACGCTTACTTTTTTTTTGTCTTTTAATAGTCTAAATATATTTCTTAAAATTTATTATTTAAGAAGTTTTAGTTTTTGTTTTAGTTTTTGTGCACTTCCACTTGATAAGTCTGCAGGAATGGCTTTAAAGTCGATCCACTGAGGCCCTTCGGCCCTAAAAAAAATTACCTTCAGCTGTTCCGAAGCTCATATACCCTCCCCCATTTAGTTTAGTTAGTTCGTGGAGGAAAGCGTGGTTCTTATCCGATCACGCCCATCTTTTGTCAGTTTTTTGTGTTACCAGTTAAACTTTAAATATTTAATTTGATTTGATTGAATTGATTATGTGCAATAGAAATATTTTAATTATTTTTTACCCACATGAAGAGGGTTTGTATGGTTTGTATGGGAGGATGGTGTGGTTCATATTGGATCACGCCCATTTTTTGTGAGCAGTTTTGTGTTAGCTATTAAAAGCTAAATATCGAATTTGAACTGAATATCGTTACTGGAACAATTTTAATTGATTTTTTTTTTATGAAAAGGGGTGCTTTGTATGGGAGCGGGTGGTAGGTTTGGTCCGAACTTAGAACTTAGCCTCCGATTGAAGTATTTTTTTTATTATTTCCAGTTTAATTACAGTCTGTTTTCCTTAACAATAATTAATTTGTAGTGCGATTATGGAATTTGTATGTTCTCCGACCAGTGTGGAAGAAACATTTCATTAGAGCTTAATTTAGATGATATAGGCAGGGTTATTTAAAATACTCTATAACGAGTTCTGTGGGTGTAATCCGATGTAACCTTCGTCTTGTCAAATTTTCAAATATCAGAAGTTGTCTCATATGGGGGTTTTGGTGAGTTGTCAGGCGCTCGGTGTGTTTACTGCTGCAATTTCGGATGGTTTCTTCAACTGTGTCAATATTAATGTCTTTCGTGAATATCCTTATTGGTAACATACCAGTCAGCTTTTATTATTGTTCGTAGAATTTTAGACTGCGTTCGTTGAATTATTTGAATATTTGTCTTGCTCGATGTTACCCAGATCTATTTTCCATATTTCCAGATTATCGTTATTATAGACTTGTATATTAGTTATTTGTTGTACAATGATAATGTATAATTTCGTCCAAGCAGCCAATTTAGTTGTCGAAATTTATTTTTTACTTCGTTTCGTTTATTTAAGATGTATTGTTTCCAAGTTTTTATTATGCCAAGATATTTTGCACTAGGGTAGATTTTAATTTCGCCTTTTATATTAAGCAAGTGATGTGAAGATTTTCTGTTCGTGAAAATTACTTGTACTGTTTTTTCTTTGTTGATTTCTATGCCCCATTTTTCGAAACACAGGACTGTATTGTTTACTTCTTGTTGGTGTATATTCGTTGCCACTCTTTCATTATGATTCGATGCCAACAGAATTGTTGGAATTGAGATGACTGCTGTAAAAATAAGGTATAAGAGTGGTCCTAGTACGCTACCTTGTGGTACTCCTGCTGTCATTGGCAGAATGCCTGAGCAATCTTCAGCGCATTTTACGTAGAAATTTCGGTCACTTAGATAACTTCTTAGAATGTCGTAGTAATTTCCTGGCAGAATATTATTGAGTTTATTTAATAGTCTTTTATGCCAAACTCTGTCAAACGCTTTTGCAATGTCTAGGTAAACAGATATTAATTATATTAACAAACACTGTTGCCGCGACGGCAGTTTCTGATTAACTCAATTGGCTTCAGAGTTGAAGCCCTTTTTTATACTTAAAAAACACACGACGCTAACAAACTAGCGTCGTGGGATATCTTAAAACTAAATCTCGGCGTAAACACTAAATCTACGCCGCACATAACTTAACACATAAACTGCATTACGTGACACTTGTTCCCGTCATGCACTCCTTCTATAACAGAAACTCAACCTAGCGATCTATTCTAAATATAGAAAAGGTTCTTGCACTTCAAAGGAATGATCGTACATACTAATGCACATGCACTATGACATTATCGTTAATTTATGCTCCCACTAATTTCGTGGAAACATTAAATATTATTACACTATTTTCGTGCATTCATAAAATGTTCTTTATTTATATTTACTCACTGCTGCTCACCAAATGTGACCAACGCAAAACCAATCGCTATATTTGTTTCTGTATACTTCAACAGATATACAGTTCTTTTTATTATCAATGTCGTCCAAAATCTTATTTACAACCCTATGTACTTGTTGCACCGTTGAATGATGCCTCCTAAATCCAAATTGATGGCTTGGAATAATATTCCTTTGTATAAGAATAGGTTTAAGTCGGTCAAACAAGATTTTTTCAAATATTTTTGAAAGTATTGGCAGGAGGCTGATAGGACGGTATGAGGTAGTTTTTGTTGCGTCTTTATTTGGTTTTTGTACAGCAGTTATTTGCGCATCTTTCCATAAAACTTAGAAATATTTTTGCCTTATCATACAATTATATATATTTCATATATATATTATGGTTACGTCAGGTAGTTCTTTAAGTATTTTTCCATTTATCAAGTCATACCCAGGTGTTTTTTTGTTATTTAGTTTTTTAATTTGTTGCTTGATTTCTGCTATCGTCGTGCTTTTTATTTGAGTGTGGTGTGTATTTTAATTTCAATGTTTTGGTTAACCATAGCGCTTGTAAATATTGTCTTAAAGTGTCTTGCCATCGCTTTAGCCTTTTCTAAGAATAAGAGCTCATTCTGTCTATCTGTCCCAGCGATTACAGCCGTAGTTTAAGAGCTATCGAACTGAATTATTAATTTAAACTCAATACTGCTATTTTTGTGAACACCCAAAATTTTTGTTTTTAATTTTTAAACAAATAGTTTTGTGGTATCTTTTATTATTTAACTACTTAACATGAGAATACAAATTTTGTATAATAATGAGATTTTAAGTCAAAAAATTTATAAAATTATTTTTTATATTGAATAGATGTTGCGGAACTACAAATTGGAATACAAACACAAGCCACTTGAATATGCAGTAACGTTCATGTACGCACCGGAAGGACCGCTAAGATTTAAAATGACCAAAATGTTGTAATCATGATCAGTCACATTTAACCATGCATGTCGAAATTAACACAAACGTCAGTAGAACAGTGAAACATTGCAACCGCATTTCTAAAAAGTTTATTATTTTCCACCAAAAAAAAATAAAAAAATTAAAACAAATTTTATATGTAAAGAATCAGATAAAAAACTAGCACGTACAATAACACAATAAAAGATACTTACACTGTTAAGCGGATTCTTGTAAAGGTGAAGAGGGAGGGGAGAGGGGAAAAAGGGGACTGACATACTTTTAGAAAAATTAAACCAACAACTACATCTCAAATCGATGATGAAGATATACAGCTAAATTGTATGCCCTACAATAGTAGGGTCGCTTACAATGAAATTTACAGAAGGATTTCCCACATTTACGAACTGTCGATGAGCTGTAAACATCATAAAACACTTATGCAGATAACCCACTATAACTTATCTTTACGTCCGTTACAAAAATTTAATTTTCATTGATCAATTTTACAATATTTAATTCTTTAAATTTTTAATCCAGTGTGCAAGAACAACTTTTTGATTCGTAAATCTTTGATCATAAGAACTTTAAAGCTCATAAACGTTTTTTTATCGTTATTTATGTAACGTGTCCTTTCAAACAAGATCAACATCGGGAACTTTCCGGTTATCCTTAAATTAACCAAGGTGGACATTTTATTTGTTCTATCTTGATCACTTTTTGTGAAGCGGCAGATATGTATACCTTTACACAAAATTTTTCAATCTTATCATGTTCTAGAGCTATAATATTAGGCGATAAATGTGTTCTACCGCTACAATTATAAAAGGGTTAATAAAAGTTTTAAAATGTCTGCACAAGTGGCGCAAGGGGCAATTACCCCTTCCGGCCCCTAGATATGGCCCTGCTTATATTAAAGTTAAGTTCTTTATTTTTGACAAAAAACTACGTTGTTTTTATTTACTTGATAATTTTGTAGCAACTATGGCAACTAGTCAAAAATTATGATTTCAAAGAGAAAAACAATTTTACTTCTGACAACAAACTACGTTATTGTTTTTATTAACTCAATGTTTTTGTAGCAACCATGGCAACTGCTCAAAAATTAAATTTTCAAAGAGAGAAACAATATCAAAATGGAGATTTATAAGATGTCTAATTTTTGAAGATAAACTTGTTGAGGATTTCACATTCGTCAGATTATATTAAACTCCAAAGAAATTTTTTTTATAAATTTCATGTTAGCAAATAATGCATTGTGTTTTATATAGCGTGTCCCAATAAGAGCGCAATGTTTAATTTGTTAAAAAAAACGCAGTTTTTTTTCGAGGATTTCTGATATTTTTATTGAATTATAAAGTACACATATTGCGATTAAGTATAGAATAGAATATCCGGCATATGGCCCGGCGACTATGGCGGCATAACCTGACACTTTTTATGAAATTTTCGATAACATTTTCGCAGATTTGCAGCTCTATCTCACCGATGACGCGTTGGATTTTGCCCTTGAGCTCAGAAAATATTTGTGGTTTATTGGCATAGACTTGATTGTTTCATGCGCAGTGTGACAGGTCGCGCCGTCTTGTTGGAACCTGCCGTCAGAGACGCGGAGTCTATATGCCGGATATTATTTTCCATACTTTATCGCAACATGCCTACTTAATAATTCATTAAAAAAATATTAAAAAATTAAAAATTGCGCTCTTATTGGGGCACCCTATACAAAGCGTTCTTATAATTTGCAAAACTGAAATAAAAGACTTAAGTGGGTGTAATATTCGATACAAATATAAACTTTAAATGCCACTATTATTATTATTACTGCTATTATTATATAGTTCTTGCCAGACCTTCTAAATAAAAACTATCGAAATTTTAAAGATTCTTAAATTATTAGACCACTTTTTGTTCCTTTTGTGGTATACTTGATTACCAGAGAGGAAATTTTTGCTTGTTTAATTTGCTTGTTTATGGTGCTTGCTTATCGTGCATATTTATAACCTTTTTTTAAATAAATTGTTTTAACGTTTTTTGTTTTTACTATTGTAAAAAAAATTTTTTTTGGATGTTCAATAGTATATTTACAAATGCGGTGGCTTGGGTGGATCTCCAAAACATCCAAAACAAAACAAGAAGCCACAGTCGAGGGGGGCACCGGCGCAGGAAGTTCCAATTAAGAAAAAATAAGGAAAAAACAAAAAAAACCAATGTTTTAAACGTTATAAAAGAGCAGCTTTATTTCAGGTGTTGTTACCTTTGCGGTTCCGATAAGAGTCTGATCTCTAAATCAAGCGGCAAAACAAAAACCGTAATTAAATAATAACAACAAATTTAAGAAATATTTATATTTACAGTGGCCGAAGTGCCAACTGTAAATATACATAAAAAATATATACAATTTCAAATTTGTAAAGAGAAAAAAAATAATATTTACGACGTTTGGCGTAAATATTGCCGCCCGCCTTGCAGCGTCGCTGCAATCAAGATGAAAATCGAAAAAATAACTTAAGATAAGTCCTAGAATTTAAAAAATACGTAAGAGGGGTTACATTTTAGTTAGTTGTGACATGCGGTATCAAAAATTCAAAAAAAATTGCCATAATTCAAACTATGTAAATGTTTTTCAATTCAAAAAACTATTTGAAAAACCAAACAACAAATGATATGTCAATGTCGAACTAGCTCGGTGAAATGCTCCATTGTCCAAAATCGTCTCGGCTAGAATGCGAGGGTTTATTGATTGCTGCTAGGGGCGAGGTCCAATATTAGTGACTGTTGAGAGTAACGAGTGATAAATTGCCGAGACGGACGAGGTCCCATAAATGGCGAGTGTCAGCGAGCGATGACGACTGACTGTTCTTGCTGCGATTCTGCGGTGAGCGTGCTATGAGACGGACGAGGTCCCTTGTTAGACGCTTTTTGATCCAGACTAGTGCTACTAGTACTCGCCCATGGAGACGGACGAGGTCCCTTCGCTTTTTTAAAGTAACTAGAGCAGGTAGTATTTGCGCATGGAGACGGACGAGGTCCCTTCGCAATTTGTCAACGACTAGAATCTCCTTTAATTGTGCATGGAGACGGACGAGGTCCCTTCACATTTTAAAGAGTTCTAGATTCACGAGAGATCCCACGTTGGAACGAACTAGGTTCTTTACTAGGCGCATTTCGAGACCGACTAGTGACTATACGACAATCAAAAAATACAAAAATATGCGACGAAAATTTTAAGGCTCGAACTACAGCCAGAATAAAAGATACGTAAATATTTCTTGCCATTTATTTACACTCATTTATCTAAATTCGCTTCAAAAGAAAAAATGCAAAAAATACTCTATCCAAATTTTAAAAGAAAATTGTAAAATATGAATCTGTTTACAAACTAAAGATGAAAGTTAAAACTACAAAAAAATGCGTTGAGCTAGTCATCAATACGAACGAGATAGCATTTGACGACTTTCAACAAACAACTATATTAAACGGCGTAAATCGACTCGAATGAACTGACATCTTTTGGGGCAAACTAGAAAGTTTTAACTTTAAAAATTTGGTTTAATAGCTATACAAATGCGAGATAGGTTGCTGCTGCACAACATTAAAATTACAGCATTTATTTTGGGAGGACGATCGAGGTCCTTTTCGAGGGGTTTTAGACATGTGAAGCAAAAAGTGGTGGTTCGATTTACACACCTTACAACTACCTTCATTACGACAATCTTTACTCAAATGAGTGTGCGCAAGACACCGAGAACAATGACGGTTTCGTACAACTGCCTTTAAACGATCATGTTTATTCATTTCTAAAAATTGGCTACAAAAACTAAGTGGGTGCCCACCTTTACAGATGCGACAAACCACAGCACGAGAATTTGCAATTTCCTTAGAAGTTTGCTTTTTTACAATCGAATTTGAAACAAGTGTTGTAAAAGAAGACACATTTGTATCAGGCAGAGGACCGGTCAGAATCCAACCAAAAACAGATTCTTGAGCCAACAAAGATTGACAAACTTTTTGCCTGATGCCATCACAAATAATTGTGGGATAAAGATCACCACCGATGAGCACATCAACTTCATTACTCTTCAAAAAATTGGGATCAGCCAACTTTAAGCCTTTCATTGATTCGTCCAGCACAAAATTAGAAGAATATGTCGGCAACTTTCCAGTAAGCTGCGGTAACACAAAACCAGATGCTTCGATCCTAAGCTGAGGGTTGATGGGCGACCTCAAAACAAAATGACCAGAAACTTTTGCGTTTGCCTTTTCGACTGGCAGTTTTAGTAATTTCTGAAGTCGCTCGGAAATAAATGTTCCTTCAGAACCCGAATCAATTAAAGCTCTGACTGTAAAAGTAGATCCCGAATTACATATTTGCACCATAGCTGTGCCGAGAAGTACACTCTTGGAAAAAGTCGAAAAACAAGACCGCAAATTTTCCATGATAGGTGTCGAAGTAGACTGTAACTGCCGAGATGGGGTTACACACTGTTCGCTGCCTTCAGATGCAGCAGAGGATGGTTGAAAACTACGTGATTTTCCAGAACCACGATGCAGAGTAGTGTGATGTCGTTGCCCACAAATTGAGCAGTTAAATTCACTACTGCAGTCCTTCACTTGGTGAGATGGTGCTAAACAATTTATGCACAAATGCAATTTTTTCACCTTCCAAAAACGATTAGAGGGGCTCATGTCCAAAAATTTCGGACACTTCATCATCGTATGGTGCCGCGAAAAACAAAGTCGACAATCCATACTAACAACATCTTCTTGTGATGTATCATTATTTAAGTGAGACGAGTATAATGGTTTTTCAGAACACGATTTATTTGACAATGGCTTTGTGATCGACGCCCCTTGGAGATCTGAAACCGAATGTAAGGTTTGAAATCGACGAGAAAGAAATGCGTCCAAATCAGACCACTTTGGAACGTCCGATTTCATTTCGATGGACTGTTCCCATAAAGTCAATGTCATTGCTGGTAACCGGGTTGAACAAACAAAAACTAAAATTGCATCCCAGCTACCAGTGTCGATGCCATGCATTTTTAAAGCGGTAACACAGTTGTTGATATCACGGTGTAGCTTTTTAATAAAACTACCATATTCAACAGAAACCGATGCAAGGCCAAAAAGAATTTTCAGTTGGCTATTTATCAAGATACGCTTATTTTCATAGCGATCTGATAAATTTTGCCAAGCTGACGAGAAACCATTATTCGTGAGCGGCGATTTGTTCACGATGTCTTTTGCCTCACCACTGGTCTTCTGTTTGAGGTGATACAGCTTTTCTACTGGGGATAATCTCGAATTCGAAATATAAATGGCAGTGAACATATCACGAAAACTAGGCCATGAAAGATAATCCCCATTAAAAACATCTGTATCACAGGGAGGCACATTAACTCCAAAATCTAAATTATCAAAAACCAGGGTAGGCTGTGAATCTAATTGTGGCAGAAGTGTTGGAGGGGGTTGCAAAACTGGAGACGTCTGCGAGATTTGAGATGCTTGCGAAATGGGAGAGTAATGCGGAGACGAAGGAGAATGCGAGGCCGGAAGCATGTCCGTAACAATATCGGAAGAAGATATGCTTGGGGGCAGCTGTCTCGATACGACGGAACTCAAAGAGGTTAAATTCTCTTCCATCGTAGCAGCACAGGCAATGTAAGCCGAAAAACGAGATGGTACAATGATTTTACCCTACAAACTTCCTCAGGACCATGATCACGCGATAAAGCCTTAACCGCAGACAATCATCCCTTATACGTCTGTTTCAACGTAACCCAGAGCTCCTTAAGCTCCTTTTTTTGCACCTCTAATGTGCAAATGGAGTGATCTGTTTTCGAAAATAGATTAAAATTATCTACAAATTTAATAACTGCCTCAGCAGCACTTTCAAAATTCCTTCTTAAATCCATTTCTGTTTAAATTTATTTTAAAAAGTAAGTAACACAACAAACAAAACTTTAAATAAAGCAAACAATATTACAAAAAAAATATTTGCGCATCAAAATTATTTAAAGTGCAAAGATATTCTTACTTTAAAAAACAAAATGCGAAAAAAAACCAAGAAGAAACGGATCAAAGAAATATTCTGTTCAAAATTTGAAAATATCATTAAAACAATAAAATTAAAAAATGTACCCTGCTCAAAATAAAGAACAACAAAATTTGCAACACCTTATAGCGGACAGCTAGCAGACAGAAAAAAAATAAAACAAATCCAAAAAAAGTGCGCAAAACCAAAAACAAATCTTATAAATAATTTAATGCAATACAAAAAATACACGAAAAGTATTTTGCATTAAATATTCACAAAATTTATGTTTGCACCTTTCAATTTGTTTACTGCTGTTGTTGTTGGGCCGTCTGTCCAATTGCGCAAAACAAAAAAAGTGTCTGTCCAAGCGCAGGTGCACTTTGTTGATGCGTGCCTATGCGTGTTGTTGTTGTTGTCTAACACTAATTTTTTATACGACGAAATGCTTCGGTCTGCTTTCTTTTTTATGCGTTCTGTCTGAGTTGACAAAACCAAAGCACAAAAAAAGTAAGTAGGTACCTTAGCACGTATAAAAAACAATAACAAAGACGAGCGCGGGGGTGGGTACTGTAAATAAATGCAGTTTCAAGCGATCGAAAAATCAAAATAAGTGGAAGGGCAAGAAACGAAAAAAAAGAGTTCCACTTGAAAAGCAATAACAATTGCAACAAAAGAACGAACAGTTTTTGTTGTTGTTTATTAAGAAACGAAGCAACAAAAATTGTTTCGCTATTTGCAATGTAATTTTTAAATGCAACAAAATTAACTCTACCCGCAATGTCACTAAACTAAATGTAACACACCTGGTATATCCGAAATCCAAAAAATAAAGCGCTCCAAAGGGTTTCCAAAAATTTTCCAAATCAGCGAGACTGGTCCTTCGAACCGGATATGAACCAGTGACCTATGGATCTACAGCGTTTAAGCCAAACGCTTGCACTTTGATATTTTGTAAACTGTTCGATTGAGAAAATTCCTTTTTTGAAATGCACAGGGCGCACAGAAATTTTCTTAATCGAATGTGTCATTTTTGATCGAAAGTGCCATTTTGAGGTATTTTTGTTATTGTAAAAATAACACTCTTGATTTTGGATACAAGCCGAACGGACATATTTTTTTTCCGAACTTTTTCTGGTAATTTTCTTTTAAACAAATAAAAGCCACTTTTTGCCCCATAAAAATTTGTATTTTTATTTTATCTTCTTTTTGGAACTTTGCGCAACCGGCACTTAATTTCGAGCTGCATTTTTTAGATCGCTTCAACTAGGAAGACAACCCCCAGCACTCGATTTTTTATTGGTCCTTCGAACCGGATCGTGCAAAGAAGATCGCCATTTTCAAGAAGACTAAATACAAATTTGGAGCGCCACTTTTATTTGGATTATTGAAATTTTGAAGTTTGAAGCTGAAATATATAAGGTGCGTTACATTTTTATTTTGTGACTGATTAGTGCGGTTAGATTTCATAATCTTTAAAGTTCAAAACTTGTTTTGCCAATTTTTCACATTGCGCCCAATTTATATATATATATATTTTGGCACACAGAAGCCGTTCGTTTTACTGCCTTTACTTTCGGACAGTGTTCGCGGTGTTTTTTTTGCCATTTTGTGAAGTCAAAGTCTTTTGATCGCTTTTTGCCGCACATTCGTTTTAGCAAACCCACCCCTATTTTATTCAACAACAAAAGTTTTCCCGCGAAAATTTCTTTATTTTCTTCGGTAAGTTGTGGTTAATTTTCGCTAAAAATAAACCCAATTTATATTTAAAATAAAGCCCGATTAGCAATCGGAAAAGTGCATAAATTAAAAGAAAAAGAAAAAGAACAACGAAACGCACACACACAGCAGCATCCTTGGACGGACATTCCTGCATTTTGGCCCAACAGAAAACGAGTCACAGCAGAACAGAAGATCCTAAGAAGAAGCAAAAAAATTAACTCTACCCGCAATGTCACTAAACTAAATGTAACACACCTGGTATTTCCGAAATCCAAAAAATAAAGCGCTCCAAAGGGTTTCCAAAAATTTTCCAAATCAGCGAGACTTCACTGCAACTCCAGCTCGAAGGACCAATAAAAATGCGGTGGCTTGGGTGGATCTCCAAAACATCCAAAACAAAACAAGAAGCCACAGTCGAGGGGGGCACCGGCGCAGGAAGTTCCAATTTAGAAAAAATAAGGAAAAAACAAAAAAAAACAATGTTTTAAACGTTATAAAAGAGCAGCTTTATTTCAGGTGTTGTTACCTTTGCGGTTCCGATAAGAGTCTGATCTCTAAATCAAGCGGCAAAACAAAAGCCGTAATTAAATAATAACAACAAATTTAAGAAATATTTATATTTACAGTGGCCGAAGTGCCAACTCTCTCCATAATATATGGTGATAATTCAGATCTTCTTCCTCATTTTTCACCTGCCGATACATATTTTCTATTATTACATACTTCCATCTTCTCCATTTGATATCCTTGGTCCGATCAGAAAAATGTCGTTTAAACTACGACCGTTAGTTTTTTTCGCGCAAGCATCAAATGCCACCCTGAGAATCGTTGTTGCACTGCTTTCCCGCATTACCGCCTGATGGGGTAAATCGTATTTGCCTACCTTTTATCCCGTGGACTGTCTCATGTGTCCTAATTCCAAGTATTCCCTCATAAATGACACATACTGCTTGTCGAAATTCAACTTTTTCTCTAGATTGAGAAACTTGGCTACTGCTTGCTTTCTGGAATCGCCAAGCTCGGCATCTTCTTTGAACGGAAGTATAACATAATAGCAGTCGTTGTCATCTCTTTTGGTGGTGTCTGCAAATATTTTCATGCAGATTTCATCTTCTGTAGGCAATGTTACTTTGTTGACTTTTTCTATTTCCTAAAACCGCTTCAAGCTCGTTGTTGTTGATTTGCCACTTGTGTGCGGCGTTGTAAAGCTCCCCACAGTATCCAGCCTTGTTTAGTTGATTGTTCTAGGATCTTACCCACTTTAAAGATACCATCCTTAATTAATTCAATTAAATGTTTCCTAAAATGACCACGTCATTCCTCTATTTTTTTTTTTAAATTGGGATCAGCTAACATATAATTGTTGAATTGCCCAACGTCATATGTTTCTACTGGGTGAGTTTTTGTATGATTAGGCAATGCAAACGCTTCTGTGCTAATCCTTTCATCGCTTGCAAATCGCGGCACAATTTCCAAATTGATTTTAGATTTAGGCACTCCAACTGTTGTGCTACCAAGGCGAATAAATTCTAAGGAAGCCTAAATCTATTAATGCTTAAGAGCTTCCCACTCGCCGCCTTTATTTTTATCGGGCCGTTGCTAGAAACGTTGAGTTATGTTCCTCTTCCATCATGTGTGATCCTGCCTGGGATAACGCTTTATTCATTTAGTGTTCATCCCAATGCAGTAAAATGTTGTGATCTTTGTTGCACTTAGGGCATTTGTATGATGCATTTTTGTATTCTTCATATTTGTGATGATTAAGGCATATAAAACACATTGTGGTTTTGTGCATGAACTCCCACCGATTTGCAACAGACAAAACTTTAAACTTTCTGCATTTATCTACATTATGACCTCAGAATTTGCAATATATGCATTTCTGCTGTGATGTGTAAAACGTATTCGCTTGTCTTTCTGATTGCGCTTCCAAGAAGTTACCTTGTTGTCTCTGTTGGTTTTTAGTGTAATATTTCCCTAGCTGTCTTTGAATATAGTTTCCCTGCTGCCTCTGCGTGTAATTGCTTGGCTGTCTCTGCATTTAGTTATTTGGCTGTCTCTGCATATATGAAGGCTTCCTCTCTTTACTGGCCTCCAATGCTTGAAATTGCTGCTCCAAAAACTGTAGTACGTCATCAAGCCTTTATACTCCTCTTTCAAAAGGTAAATTTTCTCAACGTTTCAAATACTTACACAGTCATGAATGAAATTTCGGAATAAGTCGTGGAACGAAACCCATTAATTTATATCCCCATAATATATGGATATTTTGATATCCTCCAATTTTAGCTGTGTGGGTTTTTGATGAATGAAATTTCGTCATGAATGAAATTTCGGAATAAGTCGTGGAATGAAACCCATTCATTTATAACCCCATAATATATGGATATTTCGATATCCTCCAATTTTAGCTGTGTGGGTTTCTGATGATCACCAAGACTTCTTGTATCTTCTACTATTGTCTTTAGTGCGTATGTCAGCTCGCTTTCAACAACATTCAATTGTCCATCGATTTCCCTGAGACAGTCCTGGTGCCTTGCCGCAATCCTGTACTTTTTTGAAGCTGCTTTCCAGATGTTTTTTTGTAAACAGTCATTCCTCTTCTGTCTCCGTTCCCTCCAGCATGTCTTCAATTTCACTGCGTAACCAAGCAGCCTTGTCCAAAAATCGTTCAATTCGAAAAGAATCTCACACCACCTTCTTTCAATGCCTTGCTCGTAAGGTTTGGATTCTAATTAGCTTGTTTCCGTGTGTTTGAAGACTTTTTAAAAAAATTTATAAAAAAAGCAGTTATTTTGAAGTACAGATGGCACTTTGGTCATACTTGTCTGTCAAATAATTGTATTTTGAAAATGTCGGTTCATTTTTTTTTGTTATTGTATTTTCGTGGTTTTGTTGGCATTAATTTTTGTAATAGCATAAATTTGTTGTTGTACTTCCTCCACTATTTAGCTGTAGAGACGCTTTACTTTGTTATTTATTATACCATTCGCCACGTGCAAGTGCACATACCGAATGGTATATTGAGTTTGTTCTTCCGTTTGTAACGCCCGTCCGTCTGTCCCAGCGATAACAGCCGTACTTTAAGAGCTATCGAGCTGAAATTTAATATGCGAGCTCCTATTCACCGAGGCTAAGTTCGAAGATGGGCAAGATCGGATCAAAACTTCTACCCCCTCCCATACAAACAACCCCTTTTCATACGATAAAAATTTATTATAATAGTTCCTGTGCAGATAACCAGTTCAAATTCGGTATTTAACATTTTGGTAGGAACACAAAACTACTAACCAAAAAGGGGCATAATCGGATAAAAACAACGCCCACTTATAATAGTGACAGGTAGCACTTATGTGCTAAAAAAAGCACATTTTTGGTGTCACTGAAATGGCGAATGGTATATGAGCTTCGGCATAGCCGAAGATAATTCTTTTACTAGTTTATTTACTAACTTTGTTTTTATATATATATTTTTTAGTTTGTTTCGGTTCAAACTGTTCCTTGAAGATCTAACCACTGCTAGGAGATTCTTCAAGAATACAACTCGAGGGACCAAATGTTGACGCGACGGTCTTGAGTAGTTGTAAATAACTGATTTTATTTTAGAATTCTCGAAGTATTTATAGAAAAATTCTTAAACAAATCTTAAAACTAAGTTACATTATTTGAACCTAATATATAGACGACGCGGAAATCATGAACGTAACAAGATGTTAAAATCGACCGTCATAAAAACTGAATTACTTTAGACAAGTGATAGCAATATAATTACTATGCTTTTTCTTCAATATCTCTGTGGACTGTAAATAAAGGTTATCAAAAAATGCCAGACGCATTAGTGATGCGTGCGACTGGCTAATAGTGTTATTCCGAATAGTAAATATTTATGATATTTGTTTGTATAAGCAGTCATAAAAGACTATCATAAAACGAGAACAGCGCGACAACAATTAAGTGTTGCCTGCTGTCCATAGAGCGTGGACTGTATAGTAAACTGATAACATTTGTGTTCATAGTTGAACAATTAGAGAGCATATACCGAAATTGTCAGTCAGGATACAAACTTAACATCAAGAGTCAAGACTTCAGAACAATGGAGGATCTCCTGATTTTGGTCTACGGATACGAACAGCTTTATTTTCCAGTAGAGCATCAGAGAATCCCAAAATTCAGACCTTGAGACGAACGACAGAAAATGATCGAATCAGGAACATATAATAATTACAACCCTAGAAGCAGGTGTCACCGTTGTAGACATGAAGGCCATTTCGCCGAAATGAAAGAATAAAGTTTTGCTAGGATTGTAGAAATTGCGGTCTACGGACCATCAAATGCTGCCGGACAACGCCAATGGGAAACGAACGAAGGCTTTGACCGGAACGGAGGTCTGCGGAGTCAACAAAACCCACCTAAACTACCCAGTAGAACCACTACGCCACGATGGGATGCGAATTTACGCCATTGTCATAATTGGCGAAAATCTGATGAAGGCAACCATTGATACAGGCGCTACAAAAGGGCTTCATCAATGAACAGTACTCTTGAAAACTTAACACACACGGTACGCATACTCAGGTCATCTTAAAGATAAGAATGGCCGTGTTGTATATTGGCTTATTCGCATGAAGCGGATTGTAATTGTTGTCAAGTGCGATGAACTCAGAAAAATTGCAGGCAATGCGGAAATAGCAATTTTTTGTAAACAAATAAATCGTAAGCGATTTTTTATTACAATCAGCTGAATATGCATAAGTAAATATGAGGAGTTAGGTCAACCAATGCAGAAGCCGCGATCGATTCTCGGTTGCGCTTTTGGTTTTCTTTTTGGCCTAGGTTAGGAGCGGGTTACGAAGAGTAAAACGTAACTGCTGGGCGTTGCCAAAGATAAGTAGGTTTCTTTAGATTTTGGTTTGGATAGAAATTGCAGTCTTTAGTAGTTCGTGATGAGTGTAAGATCGACTGAGCAAGTGAGCTCAGTCTTAATAAATAATAATAAAGAAACGAAAAAGTGAATTTGGAGTTATCAATTAAATTCGGAGGACGATTAATTAAAACGGAAAAACACTTTTCCCCCAGAAGGTAAATTTAACTTTACAACAGCCGACGGGACTCCCAGATTAATAACTAAAGAATATACTACTTGGCAAATCAACATTTAAAAATTTCTCTATATGTACAACCAGACGCAATTGATAAACTAATCCTATATTTGGATTTTTTTTATTTAAGATAAAAAAAAAGACAGTAAACTGTGGAAAGGAATCAACAACCCTTCAGAAAAATAACACTCAAATTACATGCACCGTCATTCGCAAACAAGCGCCGGAAGAATGAATTCAGGCTTTCCTTGATCAAGAACTAAATAAATTTGACAACTAAAAGGTCTTTCTCATATTACAACTCACCGGTTTGTGATGCAGGATGATCTACCTATTAAGCAAAGATATTATCTGAAAACCCCAGCAATGCAAGAAATAATCAACAAAGAAATCGAAGAACTCGTAGAGAAAGGCTGCATCGGGCCATCGTAGAGTACACACAGTACCCCAATAGTATTAGTAAAAAAAAAACGGGCCAATGTAGATAATGCGTGGACTATCGGCAACTTAACTCCCGATATGTTCCTGACGGCTATCCCCTTCCGCGCATTAACCATATTCAAGATCGCGTACGAAATGCCAAATTCATAAGCGGTATCGACCTCAAGAATGGATACTGACAAATTTCAATGAAGAACAAAGCAAACCATACACTGCATTCACTGTTCTAAGAAGAGGATTATACCACTGGAAAATAATGCTATTTAGACTACACCCGGCACCAGTAACATTTCAGCGAGCTCTTGAATAAGTTATTGGACCAACCATTGAACCGCACGCCTTCGCATATCTGGACGATATTGTTGCTACCGGAAGTACCTTAGAAGAACATGCCAACAATTTGAGAAAAGTTTTCCAAAGGCTTCAAGCAACTAACCTCAAGATAACGTAAAAAAGTGTGCATTTTTTTAAAAAGAATTAAAATACTTAAGACATCTAGTTAATAAACATAGCAGTACTCACACAGGATGTTTAAGCCAAACGTCTAATTTTAAACTGAGTTTAATTTGGAATAATGTTTAAAGTCAAACGCAGATGGCGCGTGCAAAAAAACCGCACAATGATTCGGTGCTTCTTTATACACCACATACGTTATATATATATATACATACTTAACAAAGACAAAAAACACATAGCGAAAACTATTGCGCTACTGTGCAAATTAATTTGTAAATAAACAAACATACATACGCCAAATCTTCCTTTTAGTTATTATCTTGTAAATAAAGAAATTACCAATTTCTTCTTGTTTGGTTTTTTCGTGCTCCAAGATAATTGCGCTCATTGCAAAGTGCAGCTTATGTACATATTGTATATTCAACCATACGTACATACATACCATCTGCAGCCTCGCTCACTTACTTTTTTTCGTTTCTGCTTTGTGCTATGTCCGTCGTCTTTTAATTTGTTATTAAGCGCGGACAGACATAAGTGAAATAATTTTCGGGCAAATCAAATAAAATTAGTTGATTTCAAGTAAAACGCGTGTTTTTAAATATTAATTAAACCCCTCAAATCATCAGTGTTAGATTTTTTAGATTGTGTTTAATTGTGTTTTCCAAAAGTGGAACACAATTAAAATTAAAGAGATTACCCTTTTTTTTATTGATTTGAAAGTTCAGTAATAATTTAAGAAAATAAGCTTGGTATTTAACTTTCGGGTTTATTACCATTTTTCCAATTTTGTTTACAATCTAATTAAATTTTTGTTTAAAAAAAATTTACTAGTTGCAGCTATTCTTGAATTTGAAGCTGCTTTTAACGAAAGGGATTTGAGTATTTTCTCAAATGGGTGAATATTCGCACAATTTGACTGCGCATCCAACGCATAGTTTATCTACCGGTGAGCCATGATGCAGTTTCAACTGCAGCAGTAGCTGTACCAATCGCAATGCCGTCTCAATCAAATCCCATCCCTCAATGTAACACATTTCAAACTACGCCATTGCGAAACACCGGAATTTAAGATTCATCTCTTCAAGATCCTCCTATTCCAAATTTCCCAATTTTCAACCATATTACAAATCATATGACAATGTCTTACCCAATGTCCGACCATCATAATATTCGCTTGCCTCCTTGTTACACGGAAGTGACTATACGTCGTGGCCTTCCTTCCGTGATATGTTTATCCTTACTAATAATAATTAATTTAACGCCCACCGCGATGTCTCATGAACGTTGTGATCTTTGATGATAAAATTTGATATAGAAGTGTATGATGATGTAATCTATCATCTCAAAAAAAGTGGGCGTGGTGGGATCAATTTAACGCCCACCGCTATATATCAGGAACGCGATGCTCTACGAAAATAAACGTTTGTATAAAGGTGTATGGTGACTAAATCTACCATCTTACAAAAAGTGGGCGTGGTCGGGTCAATTGAACGCTCACCGTTGCAGCTCAGAAACGTGATACTGTACGATGATTAACTTTAGTGTGAAGGTATTTGGGAACTATATCTACCATCTCAGCAAAACTGGAGTCAATTTAACACCCACCGCCATAGCTCAGGAACGTGATGTACTACAATGAAAAAATTTGGTTCATATTAACTAAATCTGACTGGAAATGGCTACTACAATTTTAGTTACATACAAATGTGAAAACCGGGGTGGTTAACTGCAACAGTTGCGAAACTCAGTTTAGAGGTACATAGTGACAATATTTACAAACACACAACGGGGAGTAACGGGAAGTTCTGCATACAAATTTGGTATAAAATTACCAAATTAACCAAATATTTATACAAATATAATTCCAAAAATGGTGGGCGAGGCTGGAAAGTTTATTAATCTTAATTAACAAATAAACTAAGACTTGGTTTTATTAAAAAAGAACCCGGGCACCGCCGGGTAATTTAAGCTAGAAATTTATATATGTAATAGCAGACTTATGCCAGTCGAAAAATTGTTCCATTTGAACCAAAAGACAAGAGGTGACACGAAAGATATTGTAAAGATGTCGCCTGTAACAAATGATGGATTTGAACAAGTGTGGAAAAACCTTTCCGATCGTTATAAGAATAAAAGAATTCTTGTAAATTCTGAATTAAAAATTCTGTTCACTCTTCCTAAAATTTCCTCTGATTTTGGTAGCGCTTTGAAAAATTTAGCGTTACATAAATAATTGTATTTCGACATTGGAGTTCTTCAAGATTGTTGTCTCAAATTGGGATGCGATTCTTGTCTATTTATTTTCTGTGTTTATTGTTTGTGTCGGCACATGAACCGTACACAAATAGCAAAAATGAAAACTACTCTTTGGTGTCTGATTGACAACTGATTCAATTTATTGTTTGTATCTTTATTTGTACAATTTTTATTTTTATAATATTATTAAGAAATTAACCTTGACAATGCACTTTCGGTGCATTTTGGTTCTCACCAAAATTGCTGGTCGCTTTAGACGGAAGTGTCGTATTTCCGTCTGGAGCGACAAGCAAATTCTGCATACGCTGCACTTTTTTCATGGGAATTATTTGACCATAAAAACGGTGCAGCGTCAATGCACTGCCAAGACTAAATCAAACATACTCCTCCACGTTGTCTGAAGGTCAATTTATGGAAAAGTTGTTCGCGGCTGAGGTGTTGGTGGTTGCTTTTGTAGCCTCATTGTCGGTAATTTGTGTCTTAGCGCCAAGGCGATGATCAGGACTATAACCAGAATCAACGCAGAGTATCCAATTGCAACACTGTGGTAGCTGCTTGATTCAAGTTGTTTGGGTAGATTCATGATTTCTTGGGCGCTTAGAATTTCTTGCAATGCTGACAGTTCCTTTAGTTGTGTAGTGTATGTATTTTTTGTGTTGTCGGAAAGCAGGGGCTGTAGTTGATCGGGTTTAGCTAGTTTAGATATGCTACCAAAACTAGTATACGATCCGCTAGATACAGAAGAGAGTTCTTGATTTCCAATTATCGTTAGAAGCTCATGTTTGAGTACGCACTCGGGAGGTAGATGAATGCTGCCTGAACCATTAAGTGACATTTGTGATAGTTGTGTTCCACATACTGTTGTAACTTGAATTGGGTTGGCCAATGCGAAGATCCAATGGTTTTTTCTTGTTTGAATGCACATGTGGCCTTCCATTTTCTTAAAATCACATAGTGGCATCGATTCATTGTTGAACAGTCTTACTTCACATGCGAATGGTTTTGCTCCTTTGTTGTATATGGGATGCGTGTTGGGACACAACTATTTCTGCTCTTCGATTAATGAGCATGATTGCAGATTCTTCATGTTTGTTGGAAAGTATCTATCAAGGTGTAATGTGATGGCATGAATTTGAGTGGATGGTAGAATGCCGACCATGGTGCTGTTTATAAAAACTGGTATTGGAGTTAGTCTGTATAAATCAAATTGATCGGTTCTACTTAATGGTAACGTTTTTTTTTGAAAATTGCGTGTCTTTTACTGATGCATCCCTTGACTGTCATCAGTTTATAAAAATACAGAAGATTTTCATTGTATACGAAAAACTGCATTGTTGAAGGAAGATGAGCGATAATTTTGTTGATTTCTGTGTTGAGTTATTGTGGAGACAGCAAAAGTGGGCTGATTTGTCCATGATGAACGTTGATCAGTACGACTAGGATTGATGACTGAATTCGCTGGATATTTGATGACGTGGTTGTAAGATGAAGTGCCAATGAGATGAACATTTGAAACACATTGTTGTTCTGGCTTGCCACTTCATTAGTGCGTAACTGAGTTTTAATTAAAGATAACTTGTTTTCAAACTTCGCAAACGCTTCCATAGTATTGGTCTGCTCCCGCTTTATGATGTTGATGGTTGAATCAATTATTGACGTCTGAGTTTTCAAGAGTGATATTAAATGCTGTTCGTTTGTTTGAATCGCCATTATTGTTTCTGACATTTTTTCGGCATATTCAGAGTCCAATACTCCAAACAAGGAATTGGCAACATTACCAATCACATTAATTGCTCCTCTCTTTTGTCTTGGTTTAGCCAATAAGTCGTTGTCAAGACGTAGTTCGGCTTCAGAATGTTGAAACTGTGTAACAATATCTTCACAAAGTGATTTTTGTTGAAGTTGTTGACATAAATGTAACATCACTTTGTTGCAATTTGCCAACGCCTGTACGTCGGCCGTTAACGGTGATAGATCGTAGTAGCTAACAAGATTCCAGTCGCTTGAAATTATGCTGCTCGAACCAATTTTCTCAAAAATGCATTCCAGCATTCTTTCTATTTCAACCGAACTGCAAAACACGACTGGTAACAATAAACAGATTGCGATAATGGTGATAAAAAATGATGACGTTAGTTTTCTTTTAATGACCGTTATCTCTTCGTTTAGACCTCGTTTTGCAGCTGGTATTATGTCGATTTTGTGTTGAGGGGGTTCGTTTTCAGTGTTTGACAATGGAAGAGGCGCAAGCCTATGGATTGGTCGCTTTCGTATGCCAGCAACTGTATGAATCTCTGCAACTCTGACTGCGTTATCAGGGTAGGTTTTTATTATTCTACTAAGCGGCCATTGCAGAGGTGGTAGGTTGTCTTCTTGGCATATCACCATCGTGTCTGGCTTAATGTTGTCCCTCTGCTCCTTCCACTTCTGCCAGAGCTGCAGCTCGTATGAATATTCTTGTGACCAACGTTTCTAGAATTCATGTTTGATATGGGATACCATCTTCCATCTAGTTATCAATGATGGTTTGCTGGGTGCTGCAGTTGTATCAATCTGAGCGCGTAGGTCAGTCGGATTATATGATGTTGGGGTCAAAGGTCGAGAGTTTAGTATGGCTTCGATTTCTACCATAACTGTCTCCAACTCCTCGTATGTTAAAAATGCATTTGAAACGCTTCCAAAGAAGAGACTCTAAGCTGATTTGATTGCAGCCTCCCATAACCCACCAAAATGTGGAGCTCTTAGAGGAATGAAGCTAAAGTTAATGCTCTTGTCGCTGCATATCCTTATGATAGCATGCTGCGCCTGTTTAGTGTGGATAGCTTCTTTGAGGTCAGCCAATTTGTTTTTGGCGCCTACAATATTTGTTGCATTGTCACAATACAGATTTTGGCAACGTCCCCTTCGAGTTATAAATAAGCTGCACGACGTTAGTTCTGTGGGGCACAACCCTCTAGACAACACATCTGCTGGATTTTCTTTCAAACTAACATGTCGCTACTGATTGGCTTCGGACAACTCCTGAATCTGTGCTGTTCTATTAGCAACAAATGTTACAAACGATGTCGAGCTGGAGTTGATCCATGCAAGAACAATTTGCGAGTCGGTCCAAAAGTAAACTTTTAGATCCCGTTTTACTCGTGCCAATAATTGAGTGCCTAGAAGTGCAGCACAAAGTTCTAGTCGCGGTATCGATTGTGCTTTGAGGGGCGCCACACGAGATTTTGGGCATAAAAGTCGTACAATAACTGACCCATTATTGCAAATTGATCTGATGTAAACTGCTGCGCCATATGCTTTTTCTGAGGCATCAGAAAATGAATGTAGCTGAATCGACCTTTTTATACATTTTAGACTGTTTCGAAGCTGAGCCTATTTCTTTTGATGACTTTTCGGAAGCTCTTGGTCCCATGATAGTTTCATTTGCCACAGCTCTTGTATGAGTATATTTGGTTTTACTACCACAGGCCCCAGGATTCCCAACGGGTCGAAAATTCTGGCCACGTCAGATACTATCATTCGCTTAGTAAATAGAGTGGGTGCAGTAAGGTTTACTTTTATGCAGAATTGGTCAGTTCTCGGCAACCATGTCAGTCCTAGCGTCTTGACTGCGTTGTTGATGTCACTGTTAAAGTCAAGATTGACCTCCTGTTCTTCCATTTGAATTAATTGAAGCAATTTCGGATGATTGGCGCACCATTTGCGTAGACGAAATCCTGCGCCCATTAAAGTTTGTGTAAGTTGTTTCTGCATTTCAACTGCTGTTTTTAAACTGTCAGATACAGTTAAGCAGTCATCCACATAGAAATCGTCACGAAGTATTTCAGATCCTAGTTGACGTTGAGAGATAGTGTCTTTGCTTAACTGTTGTAAGCATTTTGTAGCCAGGTACGATGCTGATCTTGTTCCATATGTTACAGTTGGTAACATTGCAGATCTTCCCTTGTATCGTTCCTCCAGACGATTAGCTGATACTGTCGATCCTATTTGTTAACCAAAATTTGCCGGTACATTTTTTGGATATCTGAAGTAAACACAAATTTTGGACAATGAAAACGAAGTAATATAGAAAATAATTCGCTTTGAATTGTAGGTCCTGTGTACATCAGATCATTAAGGGCTAGACCAGTGGAGTTTTTTTCAGATGCATCAAAAACAACCCTCAGTTTTGTTGAGCGGCTATCCTTCCTTATGACACAGTGATGTGGAATGAAATAGCATGACGATGATACCTTGCTTATATCAATCCTTGTCATGTGGCCCCCATGTATTAAGTGCAAAATGAGATTCGCACAGTTTTTCTGCTGTTGACAATGGCTTATGTGCTGCGGGCATTTCTTCTAATTGCCAAAATCGTTCAAGGTTTTGATTTAAGTTGACGTCTTCTGTCGTACATACTCCGCATGTGGCCAAATTTGATTGACTGTCGTGGATCCTTCCTGCTAGTACCCATCCGAAAACTGTATTTTGTAAAGTTGGAAGTCCTTCGTTCAAGGTGATTTTTCCTGTCAGCACCGATGAGCAAATCAATTTTTCCAGGGACATTAAACATTGGGTTCGCCAAAGTGACATTTTTCGGAATGCTCCACCTTGAAGTGTCCAAGTTCTGCATTGGCTGTTGTGTTATTATTTGAGGAAGTACAAAAGCCTCCAGTTGATTCGAGTACTTGTTGATTTTTGATTGTAAATTGACATTTACACGACTGCGGGCTTCTTTCTTTCCATTACCGATGCCTTCAATTGTCATTGCAGCTGGTTTTAATGATAATCCCAATTGTTTTGCCAATCTTTCAGTCATTAAATTCACCTGCGACCCTGAGTCTAAAATCGCTCTGCATTCCATAACTTGACTATTGTTTGCTACCAGTTTAACTATAACTGTGCTGAGAAGAACGTATCCTTGTTGATATGATCCTTTTGATGCTGCCAGAGCCATAGACTGTTGTGCAGGTTTACTAGAAGTTTCAGTTCCGGTCGCTTGTGGGCTGCTCTCAAAATGAACAAGTGTATTGTGTTTGTGGTTACACATGGAACAATTTCTTGCTACACAATCTCTTGCAAAGTGTGTAATGAACGTCGAGTGCTTTGGAGCCTCGGTTGGGCGCCATTTTGTAATGGACTTCACGCGTTCGCCGGCCTGTGCATAGGCACACAGCATGCGAAAAGCAAAACAGGATGACTAGAGAAATCGGCGGCCGTGCACACCTAGTGGTGCTCTTGCTAGCTCGTCGGATTGGGGGGGGGAACTTGCCGATACTCTAACCACCACGACACTACAACCTTTATTTATGTGCACTTTGAGAAACGTAAAAAATTCAAAAGAAACCGGAACCTAACTGAAAGAACAAATGAAATAACTTTACCCATTGCTACCGACCTTGAAGATATTCGGAGTTACCTGGATGATACTGGTACTCCTTGGTCGTCTATACCCTCCCTACCTTTGGCAAGTCATTGACCTATGCTTTAAACTTGCCCCAAAACGATCTAACCAAATTTCTAAGCTAACCCCATATTCTCCTCATAACCTAGCATTGTACCTTACTGACACATAGACTTACTCCATAGTTGGTAAGAAAATTTCGCAAAAATGATTTAAGTAATTCATTACAATTTATTAAACAAATAGTTTAATAAGGTTCGAAAGTCGATAATTATAATTATAAACTTAATATTAAGCAGGTAATTCATCAAAACCAATTTTACATTTTGGTGAGCGCTTCAAAAATACATATTTGCAATTCAAACGCGATTAAAATACTGTTTTATTTTTACACAGTAGAATTATACAAGGTTAGAAATGTAATACAAAGTTGACAACATTGCAATTAGTTGCAGTTCTTTAAAGAGAATCGAGATCTAATATAAAAAATATGTTATTATTCGGCGTGAGCAAATCACAATCGCGAGTGCGCGAAAGAGAGAGCGCGCTCTGCGCCTCGCTGAACGAATGAAAAAAAAAAAACTAAGTCAAATTTAAATGTGGGAGCGTGATTGCCTTGCTGTCTTTCTTTGCATTGCGGTGGTAGTTTGTATTAACTTATCAAATAGCTTTGAGTCTAGGGTTCGTTAATTATTATAAGTTTACATATAAATAGTATAAATATGCAATTTTCTTTACTATTTGGTTTTAGGTAGGTTAATTCATATTGTTAACTAGTTTTAAGTAGATTTTTGCATATTAAAGCAAATAAAAAAACATTTCAATTCAAATTCAGTTTACTTTAGTAGCCTTTTTTTTTTTGATAGCATATTTCATCGATGACTGACTATGACCACTGTTGTAATTTAATTATTACAGTAGTAGTTTTGTTATATATATTTGCTTATCGTATTCAATCAAAACTAAAAAGGATCGTTAAAAAAACCAGCATTAAGTAACTTTCTTAAAGAAAATAACTAATATGAAATTCCGTTAAATGTGCTTTTGCGAGACAAAAAAAAGCTTAAGGTAAGATATTGATTAGTTTTACGTACGTTATCAACTAGTTTTAAGTATGTTTGTATATTCGCTATATGTTGATTTAAGTGGTCATAATTTTGCCATTTAAATACTTTAGATATAAATAAAATGTGGCAGTAAAAATAAAGAAAAAGAGAGCACTTACATTCTTTATCCACGTAACGACGATGGGCCCAGCGTTGTTGTAGTTGTGGTACTTATGTTTTTTGTAAGTTGCATAGTGTATGTATATATATATACATTGATGTTGCTCTACATTAATTTTATATCCAAAGTAAATAATTGCCACTAGCGAATCAAAACCTAACATCTCTTATCTTCTCTTTTGCTTTGTTTGCTGATTTTTATTTTTTTTTTCTTGTTTTTAGATTATTCTTATTTTCGTTTCTTTCCTGTTTTTTTTTCTTTTTATGTTATTTAGTTTCTTTAAATACTTAGACCAATTTTATTTAATATTAAACCATATATATATATAATTATATATAATACCATTTTTTTTTTTTGTGATTACATAAAATTGATTTTGGTATTTAAGTTATTTTAAGTTAAAATCTACTTAGAATTTAACATTAGGTTGAACGAAATTCGAAATTTAAAATTTAAACTTTAAATTTGCTTAAATTGCTAAACTTAAAGTAGACTTAAGCTAGTTTTGTCAGATAATCATTAAACAAGAAATTTTAACTTATAAGTATCAAAATAATAAGCATTTGAAAACAAAAACTGAACTTAATTTATGAAAATCATAATGTTAAGTATTTTGAAAACAAAAATGGAATTTTACATCTATATAAAAAAAAATATTAGATTTTGTCAGAAAAACAGAGCTTTAGTGTTATTGTAGTAAATCCTAAAATTCAGTCTTTCAAACAAAATAATTAGCACTTTCGGAAATGTAGGGCAATTATAAATTACAATTAATTTCTAATAATACAATTTGATTTTAGAAAATTACTTTTAAAAAATGAAATCGTAAGCTTTTGCAATTATTATTGCAGTGAGACAAGGCAGATAAATTAATGAACTTGTGGCTTTTTGAACCCTAACTTAACCTAACCGATCGACCTAACTACCAGCCTCCTTCCGGACTGGACGGAACGCTGCAAGAACGACAATGACGTTGCTGATGATTTGTTGTTCACGCTGCAGTCGGGCGCGTCTTGGAGCGTTTGATTATAAGGGCGACGCCGTGCAGGCAAACAAAAAAAATAGTTTTTCGCTTCTGGACGGACGACAACTCGCCAGCGCGTTGCTCGGTGAAACCTGCTTCGCGTTACTGCCGTTAGGTGCTTTTTGATGCGAGATGAATATAAGTTGGGTTGAAAGTTGAGCTCGCGCATCTGGACGGATGGACATTGATTTCGCGTAAAAGCGGGTGGGAGCTTTTAATGCGAAACACACTTTTCTCTCGGTGGATTTGGACTGGCGCTTAGATTTTCTTGCGCACACTTGACTTGGAGTTATAATCGTGATCCTATAAGTTTTTCCGAAATTAGATTCGTTTTTTTTTTTTTTTTTACCAGACTTGGAAATAAAACTCACCCAAACTTGTTAATCTTTCCTAATCAAATTCAAATTTAGTTGCAGCCTGCCTAGGCGGAGGCTTCATGCTTTTCAGCCCGTAGGATGCTCCTTTGGGCCGGAGGCTCAAACCACGTGATACGGAAAAAGATTGTTCTAAAAAAAATTACATACATAAATGTATGAATTTAGCAACTTTATTTTTTTTCGTTTGGGCAAACCCACCCCTATTTTAATTTCACAAAAACAAAGTTTTTTCCCGCGTTAATTTTAGTCTTCTTTTGTTCGGCAATTGGTGGTTAATTTTCGCTAAAAACTAACCCCATTTGCTATATAATAAAAGTCCGATTAGCCGTCGGAAAAGTGCATACAATAATATTTTAAAAATTGTTTTGCAGGCGTTTTTATTTTTTTTATTTCTTTCTGTTCACGTTCTATAACAGTTGTCTGCATATAAACTTGCCACCTAGTCAGACATTTTCTTATAGAATAAAAAGGGAAATTTTTATGAGACAATTTTAATCAACATTTTTAATTTGTATTTGTATAAAATCGGAATAATAACTCAGTATTAAAGAACAATTTATTATTTTTTATAATCTTTCGTACAATTTAAATAAATTGTTTTAGTATTTTTTTTCACATTTAAAATACTTGTTCGTACACTAAAGAATATTATTTTGTTTTCTGAATTATTTTGCAATTTTGATTTGAAGTTTTTGTTTACACGTTAATAAAAACAAAATGGGGGCATAAGAAAATTTTGAAAGCGCTTCAGAAGCAATTATTGAATTTGAAGAGCAGTTTAATCTTGTAGCTCAAGCCGACCATTCTGTTTTTACATTAGAACTTCAAAAACAAGAATTAACCGAACTTTGGGTTAATTTTATATAATTTTTTAAGGTGTATCTGCATGAAGCTAAGGCCTTACCGGCGGTTGATAGGGCTGATGAAGTAGCAAGAGTGAAGTCTGTGTATCAAAATTGTTACACGGCTTACATCGCATGTGCTAGAATGATGGAAGAGTACTCAACCTTAGTAAGGACCATCGATGCGCATCAAGAACCAGCACGCACTCCTCCATCTAGCAGCTCGACGGTCAGAATGGATCAACTCCCTCACCTAATTTTCGGTCCGATAATCATGTAGAACTCGCGACAACTCCTCTTCAGCAAGTACCCCCTGTTTTTCAAGAACATAGGTTCACTCCAGCACCTCCGCACGCTCATGCTACTTCAACAGCTCAATCATCTGCGGTTTTGGCAATGGGTTCATGCCACGGTTTTGGCGTTCGTGTACCCCCATGCGATACAGAAATTTTCCACGGGGATTATCTCTCATGGCCCACATTTCGAGACATGTTTACGGGTATTTATATTGTAAATGCAAGATTATCCCCTGTCGAGAAACTGTATCATTTGAATCAGAAGACAAGGGGTGAAGCAAAGGACATTGTAAGCAAATCTCCGCTTACTAATGAAGGTTTTGCATCGGCCTGGCAAAATTTATCGGATCGATTTGAAAATAAGCGTATCCTGGTAAATAGCCAGCTAAAAATTCTTTTTAGCCTTCAGTCTATTTCGGTTGAATCTGGTAGTGACATAAAAAAGTTACAACGAGATATCAACAACTGTATTAATAACTGTTAAAAATGCATAGAATATAGGAAACTGGGATGCTATTTTAGTATTTCTTTGTTCTACCCGGTTACCTGGTGCTACTCTAGCGTTGTGGGAGCAGTCTATTAAGATGAGTTCGGAAATTCCTAAATGGTTCATCATGGACTCGTTTCTGACTCGTCGATTCAGGACATTAGAAACAGTGTTAGATCTGCAAGGAGTATCAACTTCTAAAGCAGCAATGAAAAATACATCTGTCTCCAAGTCGTTCAATTCTTCGAAAAAGAACGTGAATACTTATTTAGCAAATATTTCAAATTTCGATTGTCGACTTTGCTCTTCCAAACAACATTCCTTGAAGTCGTGCCCCAAATTTTCGAATATGAAACCGGTTGATCGTTTTTGGCAAGTCAAAAAATTAAAACTTTGTTTGAATTGTCTTGCCCATTCTCATTTATTGAAAGACTGCAAGAGTACTTATAATTGCTCCGTAAGTAAGCAGCGACTTCACTCACTTTTGCATCTTCAGATACACTCCCTAGATCTAACCCCTTTCGAAATGTATCTGAAGGCAATTCTCGCCCCACGACTCCTGTTCGCGCAAACATGCAAAGTCATACAGTTCAAATACATACAGCTCCATCTCCGGTTGAAATTGAAAGTATTAATTCGGCTTTTGCATCTTCTGCCAAAAGCGTTCTCTTGGGCACGGCTATGATCAACATATGCCACTTAGGATCAGTATATAACGCCAGAGCACTAAGCGATTCTGGCTCTGAAGGTACCTTTATTTCTGAGCGTATCCAAAAATTACTTAAGCTACCAGTTAAGAAGGTAAACGCGCAAGTTTCAGGTCTCAATAACGCTATTTCAGCTCGAGTGCAAAAAATGTGCAATTTCGTTTTAAGTTCACCCACAAATCCTCAGCTACAAATCGAATCTTCAGCTTTGGTGATTCCACATCTTACTGGTAAGCTTCCCACGACTTCACTTGATCTTTCATTTGGCGACAGTTTTCGCGGCATGCAACTTGCTGATGTCAACTTTTCAAAAAGCAATCAAGTCGATGTTTTGATTGGTGGAGATATATATCCATCAATTGTTCTTGAGGGTCTCAAAAAGAATATTCTCGGTTCTTTAATTCTCGATCAAGTGCTCAAAAACAATTTCTTAGAAACGAAACTAATCTCCTACGCAATCCGCAGTTTAAAGCTCAATATGATCAAGTGGTAAATGAGTATGTGCATTTGAATCATATGAAGGAAGTGTCAGTACCAACTTTTGTACAAACACCGACTCATTTTTATTTAGCACACCACGCTGTGATTAAACCTGAGAGCAACTCTACCAAGGTGCGTGTTGTTTTTAACGCATCTAGTCGTTCGTCAAATGGTGTGAGCCTTAATGATGTTCTCTATACTGGTCCGGTGCTACAGGCTGATCTAATGACATCGAAAAGATGTATCGACAGATTTTGGTCGACTCTAGTCACACCCCTTACCAATGAATTTTATTTCGTAATTCAGCTAAAGATGATATTCGTGATTTTGAATTAAAAACAGTAACATTTGGTGTTAATTGTGCGCCATATCTTGCAATACGCACACTTCACCAATTAGCTGAAGATGTGCAAACCAAACTACCCCTTGCTTCTAAAATTCTTCGACACATGATGTTTGTTGATGATGCATTAGCTGGAGCCCATGATATTTCAACCGCTATCGCTTCTCGTGATGAGCTTGTATTTGCTCTTGATTCGGCTGGTTTTTCGATGCGAAAGTGGACTTCAAATTGTGAAGACTTCTTAAAGGGCCTACCAGCTGATCATCTGTTTAACGAAGATTTTTTAAAAATCGAAGATTCTAGTAACGTGAAGACGCTAGGAATCCGTTGGAATGCCAAATCCGACACATTTTATTTTACTTCCACTCCTTTCGATCTTCGTAAATCTTTCACTAAACGAGAAGTCTTATCGATAATTGCTCGTTTATTTGATCCTGCAGGCTGGTTATCACCAATTGTCATTTCTGCAAAAATTTTTATGCAGAAAGTTTGGATGACAAAAATTGATTGGAATGATAATCTGCCCGTCGGTATTCTTCACATTTGGCAACAATTTTTGAAGGATTATGTCTATAATCAAGATATTCAGATTCCTCGGTTGATTGATTTTTCGCCTTTTTCGGATGTTCAATTTCATGCCTTTTTTGATGCGTCAGAGGTTGCATATGGTGCATGTATTTATATTAGAGTACAGCAATCTTCTTCCAGTTTTTCAACACATCTTATATTTGCCAAATCCAAAGTGGCACCAGTAAATACTGTTGCATTGCCTAATTTGGAACTTTGTAGAGCTGCACTTTTGGCAGATATGGTTGACTCACTTTTACAATTAATCACAATCGATCGTAATAATTTGTACTGCTGGTCGGACTCCACAATTGTTTTAGCCTGGTTGCAAAAACCACCATGTCATTGGACTACGTTTGTTGCTAATCGTGTTTCGAAAATTGATGACAAAGTAGGCAACAATCGTTGGTATCACGTTGATCCGGGTGATAATCCAGCCGATTTAGTTAGTCGTGGAGTCTCACCGCAGGATCTTGTTGGCAACAGAAAATGGTGGTATGGACCATCTTGGTTGACAGAAGAAATCTCCTAGTTCCCTAAAAACTTTTTTGAGCGTAAAAATTTTGAAACAGCTTTGTCAGAAAAGCCGGTAAAATCATTTTTTACATATTTTGTTCATTTTGAAAACGTGCTGGAGAGATTTTCGTCGTTGCAACGAGCACTTCGAGTATTGTGCTACGTTTTTCGTTTTCTACATCGCTCCCGATCTCGTAAATTGTTTAAGACTTTGGATATTTCGAGTGACGAAATAAAAACTGTAAAAATTCGACTTATGTTGATTTGCCAACAGGTTCATTTTGTGTCCGAGTATCATGATTTGTCTGAGAAACGTCAAATTAACTCTTCCAGTAGTCTGGCCTCGTCGAACCCCTTTTTTGATGACCAAAAATTGTTTCGATGTAATGGAATTATTACTTCAGCCCCAGGATTATCGTACGTTGAACGGCACCCAATTATTTTACCATACAATTGTATTTTTATCGCTTGCTGATTCAGTTTCTACATGAAATATCTTTGCATGGAGGAAATCAGCTGATGCTGAATCTTGTAAAGATGCAGTTTTATGTACCAAACGTGAAAAGGATGATCAGGTCCACTATCCACAACTGTAAAACGTGCGTAGTTCAGCGAAAAACGACAAGAACTCAACTCATGGCAGCTTTACCCGTTGAACGTGTTACGCTATCTCGGCCATTTTCTTGTACCGGTGTAGATTTTGCTGGACCTTTTGACATAAAAAACTATACTGGTCGTGCTTGCCTTATAACGAAAGGATATGTCTGCATATTCGTTTGTTTCGCGACTAAGGCAATTCATTTAGAAGCGACTAGACAGATCACTACGTTTTTAGCCGCATTTTCTCGTTTTGTGGCCCGGCGCGGATGTCCAGCAAAAATGTTTTCGGATAACGGAACCAATTTTGTTGGAGCTTCGAAAGTTTCAAAACAGGATTTTGTCCGATTTGTGCTTCAAAGAATTTAGTGACATCACAATTCTCTTATCAAAACATTTCGTGGCATTTTATTCCGGCTGGATCTTCCCATATGGGTGGTTTGTGGGAAGCGGGCGTCAAAAGCTTTAAATTCCACTTTCGTCGAATAGCTGGCAATCTGAGGTATACCTTTGAAGAATTTACGACCCTTTTGAATCGTATAGAGGGTTGTCTGAACTCGCGACCTCTGAGCCCACTGTCCGAAAATCCTTCTGATCTTTCCCCTCTAACACCGGGACATTTTTTGATCGGTGGTCCCCTTTTAGCTCCTGTTGAACCTGAAATTTCAGAAAACCTCCTGACAATAGTTAATAGGTGGTTAAAGATCAAAGCCGTAGCCCAATTATTTTGTCACCGTTGGAAATCCGAATATCTGAAGGAGCTTCACAAGAGATACAAGTGGCAGTTTCCGAAGGAGGACGTCAAAGTAAACTAGTAGTGATTCGCGATGAGAATCTGCCCCCAACTGATTGGAGACTAGGACGCGTAATGAAGGTGCATCTAGGAAAGAATGGACAAGTCCGGGTTGCTGATGTCCGAACTGAACGAGGCACCATAACACGAGCCGTCGTCAAACTTGTAGTTCTCCCCTCGTCGTAATGATCTTCACTTCATTCTCTTTTCTTTTCTGATATTTTATATTTGTTATATCCTTTCTTCGATTTTCAGCAAAATGGTTAAGGCAAATAAATACGTCGAGCGTCGCAGCCAAACCCCCACTGCCAAAAATATGGAATGCCGTATCTGCAAGGAGGACCATCCGTTACGTTTTTGCCGCAGTTTTCTACGAATGGAGCATGCAAAACGTCTTCGAGCAGTACTTATGTACCGTCACTACACTTGTTGCTTGGCATATAACCACATGCGCAAAGACTGCGGTAGCTAAGGAAGGTGCCGCGATTGTAAGGGTGATCATCATACATTGTTGCATGATCCCTCCCGGCCGACTCATCGTTTCTTGCCGAAAGAACCTAGTCCTCCTCGAAATGTGAAGGGACCTCGTCCGTCTCCATGCACGAGTGCTTGTAGCTCTAGTCTGGCTGAAAAAGCGCCTAACAAGGGACCTCGTCTGTCTCAAGGCGCGCCTACTGCAGTATCGCAGATCAGAGAATCAGCGTCAAAATCCCGCCGACATTCGCAAATTATGGGAACTCGTCCATCTCGGCAAATTACGTCGGTGGAAACTCAGTCAAAATCTGATGTAATAGCGTTATCCTCCTGTAGACATTCGCCAATTATGGGACCTCGTCCGTCTCGGCGAGATATATCAGTGGCTCCACATTCACGTCAGGTCAGAAAGCGATCTGAGACTCCGAGCTCTACGCCCCAACGTAACAAGCGTGCAAGATTTGTCAAACCTTGCAATCAACAACATCGATCTGCAGAGCCACGTACCACCAAAGCCGCGCCTACTCTTCATTTGCAGCGTGTAGTTAAGCTTCAGCCCACCGTGATGGTCAAGGTGGTCATAGATGGGAAATCCCACAAAATGCGAGCGCTTATCGATCAATGCGCAGATTCTTCGTGCGTTTCAAAAAAGTTGGTGCAACGCCTGAACCTGCGGACGACAAGGATGGGAAATAGTGAGGTGTGCATGCTTTCTATGCGATCGAATTCAGATCTCAACAGGAATGTTGAAACGCTTGTCCACGTAACGCCTTATCTTTCGAAGGTTACACTTCTCCAATCCGTCGACTCTCGCATTCGCGAAAATTATTTAGGTTTTATCCTCGCGGACCCCGATTTTTTTCAGTCTGCGCCAGTGGATCTTGTTCTTGGTGTCGACGTCTACTCAAAAATAGTCCTCAATGGAGTGATTGGTGGTACACTAGGGCAACCGTTGGGGCAGAGCACAATTTTCGGCTATATTATGTCTGGTTCCTGCGCTGTCTAGTTTTTTTGGCTGCACTCTAACACATTTTGTTTGTGGTTAAATTTTTTTTTTTTTGTTTTTGGATTATTTCGTTTTTCATATATGAACTTTGGCAAAGTTTCTTGAACTATTTCTTTGTCACCGCAAGTCACAAATAAAATGTAACCCATGAATTTTTAGAAAAATAAATATTTTTTATTTTCAGCACCTATGTATTTAGATTTTTATTTAATTGCAGTGATTCTGCAAGGCGGGCGGCAATGTTTAAGTCAAACGCATAAACTTTTTTATTTTTTTAAACTGTTCGATTGAGAAAATTTCGTTTTTGAAATGCAGACGGCGCATCGAATTTTTCTCAATCGCAAGTGCCATTTTAAAAGAATTTTGTTTTTGTAAAATCACTCTTGATTTTGGATACAAGCCGAACGGACATATTTTCCGAACTTTTTTCTGGTAAGTTTCTTTTAAGCAAATAAAATCCACTTTTTTGCCCCATAAAAATTTGTATTTTTATTTTATCTTCTTTTTTGGAACTTTGCGCAACCGGCACTTACTTTCGAGCTGCATTTTTTAGATCGCTTCAATTTGGAAGACAACCCCCAGCACTCGATTTTTTAAAATCTTGCACATAAACCAAGCACAACACCGTCGGGCTGCGCTCACTGACCAATTATAGTGAGAGGATGATATCTCGCCGGGGCCTCCAATGTTATTTTATGTAATTTATTATTTGTGTCGGCACATGATCCGTACACAAACCGCAGAAATGAAAAATACCTTTTGGTGTCTGATTGACTACTGATCCAATTTATTATTTGTATTTACTATGAAATTAACCTTGACAATGCACTTTCGGTGCATTTTGGTTCTTACTAAAATTGCTTGTCGCTTCAAACGGAAGTGTCGTATTTCCGTCTGGAGCGACAAGCAAATTCTGCATACGCTGCATTTTTTCATGGGAATTATGTGACCATGAAAACGGTGCAGCATCAATGCACTGCCAAGGCTAAATCAAACAAAAGTATTCGGAATACTGGTTTGGATTTGTACCGACAGCAACAAAACTATGGACATCCAAATAAAAGCTTAATATATTAAAACGCAATGAAAGAGGTACAGTGGAAACGGACGTACAAATCTAAGCTGTATGACAGCGCCCAACGTAGGAAAACGCTCACACCCTGAACAGTCTCATACTTAACCGGGCATTCAACTAATCAACAAACAAACAACAAATTTAAGAACGATGGATGCGACTTTCTAATTCGACTTCTCATAAAAAAAAAACGGAAGATGTAATTATTGCATTAAATCTTTAGCATGAAAAACTCCAAGCGGATTTCCTCGTAAAGATTCCACCTCGTACATATGTATACCAATAGCTTTTACTACATGACATTTCACAAATTTGCGACAGAATTTAGCGTTGATGTTGTTTTTAAAGTCGCTTAAGACAAAATTCCGCTTGAAAATTCCTTGGCCAGGAAGGAAAGTGACTGAGCGACTTCGTTTTTGTAATGTTGCACACTTTTTTCATATGCAGAATGCATGTTCTTTTGTATGGCTTCTCGAACTCTTGGTAATTTGTCACTGCGTTTCATGATTTCGGCGTAAAAATCTACCAAGGCATCAAGTTTTGCTGGCGAGCTTATAATCGGTACCTGAGGTAAACATCGTTTGTCCAAATAAAGCGAAATACGGAGTTATACCTGTCGCTGAATGCACCGAATATCTAATAGCGCATTCAATCTCGGAAAGATACAAATCCCAATCACGATGATCTGATTCAAGATATGTTCGAATAGCAACTAAAATCGCCAGATTAACCTTCTCAGAGGCGCTAGCTTGTGAAGTATACGCAGCATTCTTCATATGGGTTATTTTGTACGCGTCCGTCATCTTCTGAAATTTTTTCCACAAAAATTGCTTTCCGTTGTCGGAGTGCAGTATTTCCGGCGTTCCGAATTTGTGAAAGATTTCGTGAACCAGGAACTCTATTACGTTGCACGAAGTCGCCTCTCGCATTGCCTTCAAGAAGATAAATTTACAAAAATGGTCCAGCACTATGAAGATATACGCGTTTCCGCCTTTTGACCGCCTTTTGACCGCCTTTTGACCGCCTTTTGACCGCCTTTGACCTTGAAATCGACATATATCTTTTGAAAAGATCTGCATGTTATAACTTCAGCTCGCATTGTCGGCCGCATCTCAAAGTTTGTTGGTTTGGTCTCCTTGCATACATCGAACTTGTAATGTAATTCGTGGCCAGTAGTACAATTGACGAAGTCTATACAGTGTTTTTGCAACCCCTCCATGTGAGGCGATCTTTTCTTCATGCGCTTTTTGTATCATTGTTGACGTCAGTGCCTCCGGGATCCATAATTTCCAGCTAAACTCACCAAGTTCGTCCTGAGCCAAATGATTTCGCTTATAAACTTTGCCGAGAGGTCGAGATACTCAGCTGACTCAATTTCAGTAGCCTCGAAATCCAGCAAACTGACTTCACTGCAACGCAAAATCTCAACGTTTCTCGACAGAGTGTCAGCAACTACATTCTCCGATCCTTATCGATGTTCAATATTAAAGTCGAAAGCTTGTAGTTGCAGTTTCGCATTAGCCATTTCAGACTGGCGTGATCAGTTATCACCTTAAAGGCATTAACTCAACATAAGGCCTAAAATGTTTAATCGCAAAGATGGCAGCAATACACTCCTTCTCGGTTACGCTGTAATTTTGTTATGCGCAATTCAGTTTCTGCGAGTAGCATTCAATCGACCTACCATTTTTTTTGTCGTCAATTTGGAATAAAATGGCGCCAACACCACTGGGAAGCGTCGCATTGGATATAGAACCTACGTTTGAAATCGGGGTGTATCAGAACAGGCGCCATAGTCAGAGCTTGTTTCAAATAATTAAATAAATCGATCGCTGATTGGGACATGGTTAACTTTTTGCCTTTCTTTAAAGCATCAATGAGGAGTAAGGTAAGACTTGTGATATACCAAATGAAAGTTAATTGATGTATCTTTATTCCTATTTTATTAAAATCTGGTCACAATGACGCATTTTTACGAGAAATTAACCCTTGAAAGCCAAAATTCCGAAGCAAAAATATAGAAATGCTTATATCTCAAATACTTTTTAAGATATCACGAAAAGTGATATAAGGTTCTGAAGATCTCTTGAATACCTTTCATTTAACACGTCAATCATAGTGATCCAAATAAAACTCAGCGAGTATTTCAAATTAAGAAAAAAAGTAACTGTCAACTTTAAAGCTTTACCGCCCCCATGCCACGCCTTTCCTATCATTTCTTTTACATTAAAATATTCAGCTCTCAAGGACACGTAACTGGTAAAAAAAATATAATTGGAGTCACCGGGCTAAACTTTACTTGTTCCGTAACTTTATATACTTTATATATAAGGAAAATCAAATTACGAAAACCCCTTTTTATTGAGAGCACAAAACGAATTCCAGAATTGATTTTTTTGTAAAACGATATTTGAAAATAATTTAATCATAAAAATTCAGTAGTCACAAAATTAAAAACATTTTTAAAATTTTTTTTTATGAAATTCAATTAATGCACATTTTAAGCAATAATTTAATAAAAGCAAAATGTTTCTTTTACTGACTTTAAAAAAAATGCACTACACACTGGCAATAACATATTTTCACTGAGCAACAATTTATTTCATCAAAACAGCATTTATATGAAGGTCGCCTTCGGACGCGCTAAATCCTCGGTTCACTGTTGCTTATGACGTCATATGTGCGAACTGTGTTTGCTGATGCTCGCACGACGACAATTCGGTACAACACTTTGCGCTCGGACTGTCGCAGGTCGTAGGTGTTGTTAGTGCAGACGTATTCCACATCGGAAAAGCTTAATACTTGTTGTGCTTCACAGCGAAAACGGGCGGTATTTGCACGCGGTGTCGTGTTTTCTTATGACCGGCTCGAACTCGTCCTCCAGCTGTTCGGTGGTGATGAATTTATAATCGAACTCGTCGCACATCATATTTTAGGGAACATTTCTATTAATTTCATCATTGACTGAAGCAGCCCGTGGCACTGATCTTCCATATTGTTGTTAGCAGTATGTGCAGGGAAATCACCCCAAGCGACGCGACCCTGTCCTGCAAGTTGGACATGCCATCGTGATGAATACTGCGGCTTGCAAAGATCGCACAGCACGTTTGATCTGCCCGTGGGACAAAATAAGAGGCACATTAGAGGTACATTAGAGGTACATGGCGCATGACCTGCCTCAAAACCTGTGCAGGGATGAAACCTTAATTTTAGGTTGCGACGCCAATACCAGACATACGCTTTGGGGTAGCAGCGAAATAAGTGACAGAGGTGAGTCACTTTTCGATTTTATTATACAATCTAAATTAGACATTTGAAACCGGGGAAATTCTCCCACCTTTATCTTTCCGAGTACGGATGATTTTATAGGATGGGAGGAAGTTCCTCGATACCACACTTACTAATCTCAATGCCGATATCAAAGTAGAAGGCTTGAGAGTGTCGAGTCAGCGATTGAAGTCTTGATATTAAAATTGATGCCCCACCTATTTATAGGAATCCAAAAAGGATTAACTGGGAAAAATTCCGAAATGCCGTGAACTCTTTAGGCAGGTATTCACCCATTTCTTCATCCCCTTCTGAACTTGATGACAGACCAGGAAAATTTAAGAAAGCTTTTAGTACGGCTTTCATGAGCTCGTGCCCTGTCACTCGCAGTAAGAGTAAATTCCCTTCATGGTGGAACAATGTCCTGACACGCCTCAGGAAGCTTGTCAGAAAGGAGTTCAACGAGGCGTATATACAAAAATCCTGGCACTCCTACAGAGAGTGTCTAAAAATCTACAAAAAGGCGATCAGATCGGCGAAATCTAGCTCTTGGTCAAATTTTTGTGAATTTATCGAGACTGTCAAAGACTCTGCCAGACTTAGTAAAATCCTGTCCAAAGAACACTCATGCCCATCCTTTATCAAAAAGATGGACGGGTCTTGGGCTGAATCTCCTAATGAATAATTGACTGCCCTTATGGATAATCACTTTCCAAGCGGTGATGGTGAGATGAATCTTGATACTCCAGAAGATGCACAGCATGGCAATTTCTCGGTTTTAGCTGACTCTCTCATCACTAGGGAACGTATTATATGGGCTGTCAAGAGTTTCTCTCCTTTCAAATTTCCAGGCCCGGATGGTATACTTCTTCATGCTATGGAACCTCAGAGACACAGTAGTCCCATGGCTGGAGCAACTTTTCAAGCAAAGTATCACTCCCAGGTATATTCCCTCAAGTTGGAGGAATGTTAGAGTGGTATTTATTCCTAAGGTTGGTAGGCGTGGACACGAGTCCGCGAAGGACTTTAGACCCATTAGACTGTCCTCCTTCGTACTTAAAACATTAGAAATAATCATTGACTATCATATTAGACTT
Organism: Suillia variegata; assembly: GCA_949127995.1. NCBI lineage: Eukaryota > Metazoa > Arthropoda > Insecta > Diptera > Heleomyzidae > Suillia > Suillia variegata. Next base: position 35,450,422 of record OX421842.1, read on the forward strand.
TCACATTGGACATTGAAGGCAGGTCCTTCACCCCCTCCTTATTCCGAAATCCTAAAAGAACACGGTGGGAAAACTTCGTTAAGATATCAGAACGTAAACTAAGAGGTAGCAAATCTTGCGGAGAGATAAGCTCTATTTCAAATCTAGATAAGAAGGTTTATATATTAGAGAATGTTTTAAGTGATGCCTTTAAGAAATCCACTGCAATCAGTGTCACAGAGAACAAATCTCCCCCATGGTGGAGGGCGGTCTTTGATGAATGTTATTTTACCGGCGTAAGGCAACCGTATGACATGCGGAAAAAGTATAAGAAAGCAATAAAGGTAGCGAAGGCAGAATCTTGGCAATCATACTGCACATCAATATAAAACTTTAGGGAATCTGCAAGGCTCAGTAAAATGTTGTCCAAAGAGCACTCCAATCCAACTTATGTTAAAATTGTGGATGGAGGGTGGATGACTTCCGCAACAGATTCTCTAGAAACATTATTTAAATGTCAATTTCCCGGATGCGAGTCGCAGCAGAGATCAGAGACCTGGGAAACCCATAGATCCATGTCAGATGATGTAGTAGACTCAATAATAGATAAAGAAAATATTATCTTTTCAATAAACAGTTTCAAGCCGTTTAAATCGGCGTGGCCAGACGGTATTATACCGATTATGCTTCAGAAGACACTGAAGACTATTCAAACTGCAATATTATGGTGGCCAGCACTTAACAAACAGAATAACGTCCAAAAACTTAAAAAATTACAGCGTGCAGCCTGCGCGGGTATTACGGGAGTCAAGAGATCATGCCCAGCCGAGGCACTGAACGTCATTCTCAACTTACTCCCAATTGAAATACAATTACGGCTAACAGCAGCAAATACGGCAACCAGAATCATGGAGAGTGGCCTATGGCACGCAAATTCGTTTGGTCATGGTAGAAATATACATGTCCGTCTAAGCTGTTCAATTTTCCCTTTTTTTTTTTGCAATTTTTCCTAAAAAAAACTTTTTTTACGACATTACGAAAATAACTGATCGCTAAGATCGTCAAATCGGTTGGATTGATAGCATATATTGGTATCCGTCAGATAGATGTAGTATCAGACGCTCATAATCTTCAACAAGTAAACAACTGAAATTTTGCAAATTGCAAAATACTCGAAACTCAATGATAATTTGGGTCTGGCAATGCCCTTCCTCTCTAGCTGGAGTTACTATGAGTCCCGTTGTATTCCGCTCACTATTACAGCGAATTCAGATACTTTAACCAGGGATACTAGTGTTGCCATACTGTAGTACCCATCTGGTACTAAAGTATTCGGAATACTTGTTTGGATTTGGAAGCCAAAGTCTCAATAGGAAATCTTCGGATCATATCATTACAATCCTAGACTTTCGAAAGAAATTTGAGGTTAAATTTCCCACACGAAACGAATGGAATTTGAACCTGGTAGTAAAGGAAAACACCGTTAAGCTTTACACCGATGGATCCAAGTTGAATGTCGGGGTAGGAGCGGGGGTGTACTCCAAAGAACTCAAGGCATCCAATTCCTTTCGCCTGAAAAACTCAACCAGCATTTTTCAAGCGGAAGCTCTAGGAATTAGAGAAGCATGTAGGGTACTTAGTAATCATCCTCATCAGCTATCAGAAGCATGCATACTTACTGATAGTCATGCAGTTCTTTTAGCTCTTGTCTCACCAAATCAGAAATCATCAGGCAATGCAAAAACGAGCTAAACCTAATAGCGCGCATAATGGACATCACTCTCATCTGGGTACCTGGACACAGGAACATAGAAGGAAATGATAAGGCTGATGCATTGACAAGAAAAGGAGCCTCCCTTAGCGAATCTGAGGCGGTAGGAGTTGGATGTCTTCTCAGCGCTATTAAAAGAAAGCTGTTTATGCAATTTCGTCAAGAAGCAGAAACCAGGTGGGCTAAAACGGGTGCCTGCAAAATATCCAAGAAAATCTGGGCAAAATATAATAAATCAAGAACCGAAAAATTAATTAGAAAGCCAAAAACATATATATTCAGGATCACTTCAACTATAACCGGTCATTGGCCGATAGGAGACCATGCAGAGAAAATAGGATGGCCTCACAACGACAAATATGGGCATGCAATCAAGAAGGCTTCAATGAAACAGTTTTCCAATTCCTATGTGAGTGCCCTGGTTTGGGTACTTTACGACATAGTACGTTAGGAGAATATACAATGAATAATCTCAACATATTCCTAAACGAGCTCATTTTTGGGTATGGACATAAAAAGAAGGAAAAAAAATACTCTTTGAGCACTTATAATGACCCCTGGGTCATTATTTTAACCGCTAACTCAAAAAAATGTTAATAGAAATTAAATATATAAAAAAAATTAATTTATTATAATACTTATATACAATATAAATATATTATTAGGTGTACAAATAAGTTTCCGCCGTTTTGAGAAAGACGGCGTGGTACGAGGTTTACGTTGGAATTCGCAGATGGTAACCTACTTGAAAATTAGTTTGTTTATTCCAGAACAACATAACCTTTCCATGTTATTAAGTTCGCATTAGCATCATATATTTTTCTTCATCTAAAAATGTTTCAATTTGTCATTTACGGGAACTTTTAATTTACTTTTTTAATTTAAAAAAATCTGCTGCTGAGTCGCATCGATTGCTCGTAGAAGCATATAATGAGGATGCTTTGAGTGAGAGAACATGTCGTGAGTGGTTTCAAAAATTTTAAAAAGGTGATTTTGATATAAAAGACAAAGATCGCAGTGGAAGGCCGAAAATTTACGAGGATGCAGATTTGGAGAAATTATTGGATGAAGATTCGTCTCAAACACAAAAGGAACTTGCACTTAGTTTAGAAGTCACTCAACAAGCAGTCTCACATCGTTTAAAATCGTTTAAATATTATTTTATTAACAAAAAACGGCGGAAACTTATTTGTACACCTAATAATATCTAATTAATTAAATCGCATAACTATTTCAGGATCCCGGATCGTAATAATAAAGCCGTTTGTTGATTATGCGGCAAAAAGAAAAAAAATCAAATCGATAATTATGTTTGCAGCAGAACGTAATTTCGACGTTGCCACATACACATTATAGGCGAACATCAGGCATCTATATACAATATTGTTTTAGAAATTTCAAAACATATATATTTTTCTTTTTACGTTTCGTTACTTTACGATACTCACATTTTGATGCTTATTTGTGTAATTATAAAAGAAAAGTATTGCGCCAAACCAATTATGTCACTTAAAAGCACTACAGGAACAATTGAAAAAACTACACTTAATTGTTGTTTAAGTTGAATTTATTTTAAGTTTTAATTTAAGTATTTAAGTTTATCTATTCACTTAAAAGTTACCTTTGCGGCAGAAAAAAAAGAAAAATTAACACTTGGTGCAATAATCAACTGTAATAGAAATTAATTAACAGATTTTTTTAAGATTTTTATTCTTGATTTTAAATACTAAAATTACTTTTTTTTATTAATTTGAAACTTTAAAATACTGCACTTTTTAATTATTAAGCTCGCGATTTGGTCCAGAAATATCAAAAGCGACGACCGATTTGCGATTGAAATTTGTATGTAGAACGGAATTGATCAAAGCTCTTCAGTTTCGTTTTTTCTTTTCATGATTTTCTCGGACGATGTTCTAAAAGTTATTTTATAGGCAAATCAGAATTGCCGTTTTGTTTAAATGTCCCGGCAGAAATATACATACATGTCCATCTAACCTGTCCATTTTTCCGTTTTTTTCGCTATTTTTCCATTTTTCCTAAAAAAAAAAACAGTTGTATAATCTTAAAAAGCGTTACAATTACTGACGCTAAGTCTAACACCTCGATCCTAATTTGGCAATATATTGGCCAAATAAAGTAAAAACTTTAATTTAGGACAATTAAACGTGATATCATGTTTTAATTTGTACCTATCTTTAGAGAATCGATTTTGAGATTTTTGTAAATGGTTTAAGGTTTATAGGTCAAAAATTTTGTAACGGATATCCATTACCAATTTATATTAAGTTGCAAAATATTTAACTTTCCATTTTTTTTTTTATTAATTGTAAACATTTTCTTAATATAAAAACTTGCGTGATTTTTTGTATTTTTCTTTGTTTGGTGATATCAAAGCTTCGAATGATGTTCGTAGCTTAACCGGTAACCGGTTAAGTGATTCTAACTCTCGAATATGTGACGGGTGATAAACTTCTCCGACCGTTTGACTTCATACAATCCTCCAATAATATGTTAGTTGGGATTTGAAAAACTCCGGCAAAAAAAATATATCCAAAAATTATAATTTATGTGCGCCCGCTGTTCGTTTGGATTTGGCCTTTTCAGCGGTGCACACTTCGCTCAAAAAAACTAGATCAAAATTTAACTTTACTTTAATTTTTCTTTTAACAAAAACTTTAATTTAATTAACATTATTAAATTATTTTGTAAGTAAACCGTAACTTTTAAATAAAAACTCACAAAAAGCGTCGTCAAAGCGTCGGCTTTCGGCAGCTTCCTCCTCAGTACACTCTTAAAAATAAACACTACGAAATTTATTTTAAAATCAACACTTTTTTTTTTTAATTTTTACAAAATAAACTTACCTTTTATGGTTTCAAAAACAAAAAGAATGCGCACAAAACTTAAACTTGTGGTTTTTTAAGCTTCTTAGCAAAAATTTTTAATATTCAAGATACTAGACTAGACTAAATTTTGTCTGCTTACCAGCTCCTTCAGGATGTGAATATTCTAAATAACTTACGAACGAAACATTAAAAGTTTTTTTTAGACACTCCATTTTGAGTGTATATCAGTAATGTGACGCTCTGCTATATCGACCATGCCTGTTGACGTACTGTATTTATAGATATATAATTTTTGGTAAATTTTGTTTGCAACTTTCCGCAATTATATTAACGTTTGTTAATTTTTTTTTTGTTATTTTCTATAATTTAAACTTAAGTTTTCCTATTCTGCTATTATGTTTTATTCCGAACACTCTTTAAAACTTTTTAAATTAGGAGTTCCAAAGATGTCCGGGAACATTTTTCGAACTTTTCTTAGTTTATGTGACACAATACTTCCAGTTTATGAAACTTCGCTAAAACTCTAAAATGCTAATTTGGTGCCCAGTGATCTTTATTTAGCTTAGTATTCGTGTAATCTAAAAATTAGGAATAATTGCGGAAGATACAGTGTCATTATTTAAAATCTTTGGAAAGAAGAGTGGACATTGTTCTAAATTCACAGCCAGTTTTGTCTTGCGTTTTTTCAGTTTTCCGCTAAAGATAAAATAGTAGCGAAGCAGCATTTAATGCACCTTTTTAAACACAAAACAAAGCTAAACAATTCAAGTTTGCTAAACGTGTCAAGTTCAAAATGTAGCTCTGACGATGAGATAGAGACCGTTTTGAAGCGAGTAGAGTTAGGCAAAGCTATCCCGGAAGACAAATATAATTTGGATTTCATCGTATCATTTGATGGGGTGAAGTGGTTGTCACATAACACTGATAATTTAATGATTTGGAACAACTATCATTCGGAAGAAATAAAAGATTTAGCGCTTACCGTTTTTGCGGTTCCTTCTACCCAAGTTTCGATAGAAGAATCCTTTTCCACTTTAAAGTTTATTCTGTCAGATGTACGTGCCAATATTGATAAAAGCTTGCTTAATTTAAATTAAATATTTATATTCTACAAATTAACAATAAATGTGCATACTAATATCAAATGTAAACATTGATATTAGTGGCTGGCAGCCACACAGGTTGGTGACAAAGCAAGTACTCTTAAGTCGTACTGGCCAATCATTAATAGACGCACGCACCACATACATTGGAAAAATGGCAACAGTACGAATTAAAGTAAAGTCTCCTTAAACTGTCCACAATTTGTAAATAGAGGATAGTGATCTGGGCTGCCTGAAGAACATTTTTCAGAGCAAACTAAAGAAACACCCCACCAAATCATGACTCAAAGTGGGTGATGACCCTTTAGACTCTTGGTATCAGTTTATGTCCTTTCTTATATGACCGTGTATACACCCTATCATTTTGCTTTTTAAATTTTTTCTGTACTTTAAAAATGGTTTTATACGTAAACAAGATTTTTCTGTGTTATCAGCGTGCTTCACTAGGAGACGTTTTGATTTTTCAATCCTACTTTTTTTCAAAGCTGCATTAAACAAATGTCCGGCCATAATTTTCTATATTCATAGCGAATTTCGTTGAAATCTTGATTTCACGGCATTAATGACTTGCAACGTTCGAATTGTCCACGGACGGCCCAACCTGTGGCGATTTCTGAAATCTCAAGTATCCTCAAACAGTTTTCTGCAACGGTATACAAACATGCGACTAATCCTTAGCGTGCGGAGCCTTTTGAAATTATCGTCTTTTTCATTACACACTTAAAAAGCGCTACAACAGCGATAGGGTTCTCGTTATCTGACCACTTTAATGTGAAAGCTGATACAATTTTAAAATCTTGACTATGTGATAATAACAGGAAATTCTACTGTTGGCATAGGTGTGTTCAATATTGTAAGTGTGTTTATGTCCCTAGTCTGAATACTTACTTTAAGTAAAAACATTAAAACACAATTTAAATCAGCGTTATTTTAATTTGTCATAGGGCAATGAATAAACCAGATATATGTTCCTTAAATTAATAACCGATGCGAGCCTTTGGTGAAAAAGTGAATTTAATTTGACAGTATTCTATTCAATTTAAATATAGTCGTGTTAATATTTATTAGTATCACTACAGTGGGTACCAACATTTTATTTTTTATAAATTTCGCACGTTCCGGACAAGGTAAATTACATACGTTTGCAAAACATTTAACGCATGATTTTTGGAAATTGTTTCTCTTAGTGAAGACATCTATCATTAAATAATGGAATAATGATCTAAATCTCTAAATTCGAAGGGAGAATCAAGAAAAGGATCAACAAAACCTGGAAGCGACCAAGATATTGTTTGCACGTTATGTTTCTCCGATAACAACAACTGGAAGTGTAGACACAATTTTTGACAATTGGCTGAGAGCGAATGGCAAATTAAAAGGAGTTTATTTTTTATTAAATTTGCGAGTATACACAAGTCGCTAACATTTTTAACTAAATTCAGTCGATCGATATTTTTATTTTGGATCAAAACTTTTTTTTTTTACAAAGTATCCTATATTTTTTTTTCCTGATTATATATTGGCGAGTGTATATTATATGATTATGCCTCCTAGAAAGATTAAGCTGAACTAACATTTTTTTGCGGGCGTTAGCGCATTGACTATCAAACCACTCGTTTTTTGGTGTAAAAAACTTTTTTGAGTTTAAATTACCTGAAGTGACTCGTATTTTGTTGATCAAATCTTCAATTTTACTATCAACGGGTGATTCATCCCAGGCAGAAACCTCGCTAAAGTCAGCACAAAGAGCATTGTAGTAAGCCTTCGCGTTATTTTGTTTCCATTGGAGTTTTTGATGTAGCATTCTTTGTATATCATTATGAAAGGAAGGCAGAGAAAAATTAACAACAAGCGGGAAGTGGTCGGAGTATTCTTAAGTGGGTATGGAGAACCCTGTTACATATTCTAAAAAACTAAAAGAACTTATACAATAATCTAGGCTGAAGTTTACTTGACCGGCGAACGCTCCAAAGTAAAAAATAATAATGCGGAAATGTAGATAATTGGCTTAAAACACGATTGCAAAAAAAATTATATATTAGGTGTACAAATAAGTTTCCGCCGTTTTTTGTTTAAACGATGTGAGACTGCTTGCTGAGTGACTTCTAAACTAAGTGCAAGTTCCTTTTGTGTTTGAGACGAATCTTCACCCAATAATTTCTCCAAATCTGCATCCTCGTAAATTTTCGGCCTTCCACTGGATCTTTGTCTTTTATGTCAAAATCACCTTTTTTAAATTTTTGAAACCACTCACGACATGTTTTCTCACTCAAAGCATCCTCATTATATGCAAAATATGTGGCTAATGCGAACTTAATAACATGATAAGGTTATGTTGTTCTGGAATAAACAAACTAATTTTCAAGTAGGTTACAATCTGCGAATTCCAACGTAAACCTCGTGCCACGCCATCTTTCTCAAAACGGCGGAAACTTATTTGTACACCTAATATATCAAATGAAAGGTAATTAATACAGCTATAATCTTACTGAATCTAAATTATGCGATAATATGGCTTTTTTACGAAAAATTAACCCATTAAGTCAAAAAATGCACAACATTTTTGGAAAAGTGCCTATATCTTCAACAATTGTTAAGATATCACAAAAAGAGGTATAAGGGATTAAAGCCTACTCTAATACCTTTCAGCATTCTTGAGTTTTAACCCATTCATTTCTCAACTTTGAAGGGGGCTAACTCGCCACCGGAATCCGACCGGCGAAATTTTTTTTTTTTGCAATCGTGTTTTTAGCCAATTATCCACATTTCTGCATTATTTTTTTTTACTTTGGAGCGTTCGCCGGTCAAGTAAACTCTCACCATAATCTATAACAGAGTTTACCATTGCCCCACAATGAGTGTAATGTTTTTTTTTTATTTCTTTAATTTTATTCACATTAAGACTGGTACGATAAATTTTTATTTGTCGTCGCTAGTTGTCCTTCGTCTGGAACCCATTCCCAAAACGGTGAGCTTAGCCGTGCCTTGCCGCAAGCGTACCAGTAGGCCAGAGAGGACAACAAAGGATGCCACCTGCCAATAATTTTTGAGTAATTTCAGTACCATTCGAACACCTACACACGGAACTGGAACATAAATCACAAAAAGTGCACCGAACGACACATTAAAATTAATAAGTTACAAAGACGATTATACAGGGTGGCGCAAAATTAATCACCCTATTGGAAGATGCTCTCATTTTTGCAAATGGCCGCCAATGTCAAATCTGTTTTGACATTTGTGGACTAGACAGATACAGAATACAAGTGAATAAGCCATGGAGCGATACACTCCCCAAGAACGCGGAATAATTGTGTCTATTTTTTTGCGTAACAATTCGTCTGTGGTGTTGGCAAAAATCATAATGAGCGATGAGGCTCATTTTCACCTCAGCGGGTACGTGAACAAGCAAAATTATCGCTTCTGGGGAACCGAAAATCCGCGAGTGATGCACGAGAAACCATTACACCCGCTCAAAGTGACTGCGTGGTGCGCTGTTCACGCTGGAGGAGTCATCGGGCCGAACGCCGCGGGTCAAACGACAACAGTGGACGGTGCGCACTATAGGGCAATGTTGACCGAGTTTTTTCTGCCCGAACTGGACGAATTAGGACTGGTCGACATGTAGTTCCAACAGGACGGAGCACTTTGGCGATTTGCACTGGCCAGCCAGATCGCCCGATTTAACGGTCCCGGACTTCTTTTTATGGGGTTTTTTGAAGTCTCGTGTTTACATCAACAAGCCTGAGACCTTGGAAGTCCTCAAGGAAAATATCCGACACGAATGCGAGAATTTATCGCCCGAAACTCTCGCCGAAGTGATGGAAAATGCCATAAAACGAGCCCGTATGGCAATCAATTGTGACGGCGCCCATTTATCCGATATCATCTTCTCGACTTAACACAATTAATTCTAAAGGTCTAAATAAACATAATCAAAAAAAAGAATCGAAGTTTTTTATTTAGAAAAAAATAAGAGCCAAACAACATCGGATGACTTCTTTTGCGCCACCTTGTATAGTACAAAAATCAAAATATTTTAAAACGATACCATAACTCACTCGTTTTTCCCTTGCGCTGACAAATTAAGAATAAGCGGTAATTGGCTTTAAGAGCCCTATCAAAATGTTTCATAAAACAAATAATTAAAAGCGCTGTATATACATATATAAAGTTAAATGAGCGGGAAAAAACATAAACAGTATATAATACCTAACATAACAAACTAGCGGACATAGTTTTTTATTTCAAAGTTAATTACGATATCTCGCCAGGGCTATCGATGACAAAGTTTCTCTTAGTTCTGCGAATTACATATCCTTATCCTTACTACCCTTACTAATATTATAAAGGGAGGTGTATTTCTTTATTTATTTATTTTCGTTTGTACCGTTTTCACACTTAAACAGCTGAACCGATTTACTTCAAACTTGGAACATATATCGAGATAGGTCTGGAAGGAATGATAGGCTATATTAAATCTCCCACGCCCACATATTACGCCCACAAGTAGTAAAATTAAGTCAACAAAATCGATTATTTCGCTAATACTATTCCAAAAAATCTCAAATTTGGTATGGTCTCTGTCGACAACTCCACCAAAAATGGGTGTGGTTGGATCCATTTAACGCCCACTGTCGTAACTTCGGAACGCGATAGTCTACAATGATAAAACTTGGTATGTACACTACTGGTCAAAATAATAAGTACACGGTATGAGTTTTCTTTCAAGTCTCGAAAAACTTTTTTTAATAAATATAAAGAAAAAATCCAATTCACTTTTAGTTTTATAACCAACAGTAGATTATAAAAATATTTAACTTAAACATTTTTCTATTTAAATATATAGTTATATAAATAATAAGTACAGCAATTCTACAAAGCCAATAACTCAAAGCGTATCAAAATTGTTCCACTATTTTCTTTATTTAAGTAATCTTATTCTAGTATCCTGTATAGCCACCCTTATTTTGTATGACTTTGGCGATTCTTTTTGGCATACTAGCAATAAGTTTGCGACAAGTCTCCACTGGAATCTCATACCAGGTTTTTTGTACAAATTCCCACAATTCTTCGGAATTTCGAAACGTATTTGTACCAATTCGTCCTTTCTCCCCATAGGTTTTCAATTGGGTTTAAGTCAGGAGACTGACTTGGCCAACTCATAACGTTCACCTTGTTTTACGTAAACCAAGCCTTAACCAGCTTTGAGGTGTGCTTTGGGTCATTATCCTGTTGAAAGACCCATCTCAAGGGCATATTTTCCTCAGCATATGGTTGCATAATGTTTGTCATTATGTTTTTATACCCGAATTGGGTCATAATATCAGTTATGCGATGTATCGGCCCAACGCCATACCAAGAAAAATAGCCCCAGATCACACCCGCATCCGTGCTTAACGGTTTTCTTTGTGTAACGGACGTCGATTTCTTTGCCTTTGGGGCGTCGTACATATCTTCTGGAGTCATTTCCAAAAAGTTTTTTTTTTGTTTCGTCGCTCCATAATACAATATTCCACTTTTTAGACCTATCTGGCTCAGACCATGCCAAATGATTTTCGGCGAATTGTCGCCTCATCTTAAAATTTTTTCCTCGGAGTAAGGGAACTTTTCGAGCTATACGTCCTGGTAAGTCTGCATATTGAAGTCTACGACGAACCGTCCGAGATGATATTTCATTGCCAATTTCTGCGGTAATGGCCCTGGAAGACATGAACGGATCTTTTTTTGCAAGACTGACAATGCGGGTGTCCGTTGTTTGTGAAGATTTCTTCTTCCGTCCTCGATTTTCAGTAAGTACTTCTGATTTTAAGGCATTCTGAACAAAACACACATAGCGTCCAAGACTTTTTGCAATTTCCCGAAGACTTTTTCCTTCTTTTTTAAGATTTATGGCAATCTTCTTTTCTTCAGCAGTACAATGCTTTTTTCGACCCATTTTAAGATTTTTTTAACTCTAATGTAACTAAATATGCAAGTAGTCAATAAAAACCAACAAACCTTTGATCAAATCCTGATATAATCCTTTAAAATTTATAAATAACACCAGCGTACTTATTTTTTTGACCAGACCAAAAATGCCCATTTATCATAAATTTATGCTTAGAATTGTCTAAAGGGGGTTCCCCACTTTCATTTTTAATTTAAATATTTTGCTACACTGTAACGTTTCGAAAAATAAATAATTGGCAGCACTGCTTTGAAAACCAATCTAGCTATTTCATAACAAATTATCACGATACCTATGTACTTATTATTTTGACCAGTAGTGTAGGTGTATGGTGACAAAATCTACCATCTCAAAAAAAGTGGACGTGGTCGGGTCAATTGAACGCTCACCGTTGTAGCTCAGAAACGTGATACTGTACGATGATTAACTTATGTGTGAAGGTATAGGAACTATATCTATCATCTCACCAAAACTGTTTAACACCCACCGCCATAGCTTAGGAACGTGATGTACTACTATGAATAAATTTGGTTCATAGTAACTAAATCTGACCAGAAAGTGCTACTACAATTTTAGTTACATACAAATGCGAGATTAACAGTTGCGAAACTCAGTTTAGAGGTATATGATGACAATATTTACAAACACACAACGTGGAGTAACGGGAAGTTCTGTAAACGGATTTCGTATAAAATTACCAAATTAACCAGATATTCATACAAATAGGATTCCAAAAATGGTGGGCGAGGCTGGAAAGTTTTTTAATCTTAATTAACAAATAAATTAAGACTTGATTCTATTAAAAAAGAAAACGGGCACCGCCGGATAATTTAAGCTAGTTAGCAATAAGACAAAAAAAAATAATTGTTAGAACGGAATCGTTGAAAAAATATATATATTTGAAAAAGACGAAATCCTTATACATAAATTTATAATAAAATTTTAAACTAAACTTTAAAGTTTTAAATGAAGACAAATATGTTAATTTTAATGTAATTTATATTTTCCAAATTTGTATTAAAATAGTTGCAGTGCGGATCAGTTCAAATTCAATATTTACCACGAAAACAGGAGCTACTTGTTCCCAAAACTGGTAAAAACAAAATTAAAGCACAGGTAATTGTACTCTCGCAATTGACCAAATTTATCATTGTAAATTCCGTTTGGAAACACTTCAATGTGCTTGATTAAGCTGATCCCAACTGCTTTAGGTAGACAATGTCGTCAGAAGTGTATAAATTTTGAGTGCACCCATAACTCAAAAAGTATCAACATTCTCGACATAGGTGGAAAAATTTACAAATGAACTTATCTCCCCACTAAGAAAGCTTTGGGAACAAGAGAAAACTCTGCAAAAAGTTTCATCTTCTGAAGAGGAAAAATTCTAGAGGGTAGATGGTATATACGTCTTCATGCACCCTTTTAAATGACGTTTTTCTACCTGAATAATTTCAGGTCATTCTCATACCATGACCAGTAATAAGTTTTCACCATAGAGAAAATGTTTCCAAAGACGGCCATCTCAAAGCAGTTTTCCTTGCAACTGCGTACCGATTGTCTTCTTTTCGTTCGACTATCAAATCGTACTCGACTATGGTGGAACGGGCCCAAATTGCATCAATCTCTCAAAGAATAATAATCAAAATATACCATTCCTTTGCTGTATAACATGAACACGACTCGCTGCTTTGTGTGTAATTAAAGCCTCCTGTTGCTTTTACTAAATTTTCGACAATCGAGAGAACGAGAATAATCTAAAAGGCGGCAGAAATCGTGGTACTCGTAAAACAGTAATAAGTAGAGCGAGTTAATTCTTTATTATATAAAATAAGATTTACAAACTCTTACTCATGGCAAAACATTCATGCCAGCACGTTTATAAGAAAAGCAGAAAAATACTTAGTGTAACATGTTACAGGCAATCGCTTTGTCACAGAATATTTAACAAGACATTGGAGAATAATGAAGCACTCATTTGAGGACGCAGTGACGAGGTGACTAAATCCAGCTCGTTGTGAATCTAATCATTAGAACATGAAGATATATTTTATAAAAATATTGTATTGAAGCTTCGGACATCTCCACAGATATGCAATTTTGTTACTAGTTATACCATTCGCTACATTTAAGTGCACGTACCGAATGGTATATTGAGTATGTTCTTCCGTTTGTAACGCCCAGAAGGGGGCGTGGTAGGTATGACAAAGTATATATATAAATGATCAGCATCGATCTGAGTCGATTTAACGATGTCCGTCCGTCTGTCTGTCCCAGCGATAACAGCCGTAGTTTAAGAGCTATCGAGCTGAAATGGTATGCGAGCTCCTATTCACCATGCCGAGGCTAAGTTCGAAGATGGGCAAGATCGGATCAAAACTTCTGCCCTCTCCCATACAAACCACCCATTTTCATACGAAAAAAAAATTTATTAAAATATTTCCAGTGCAGATATCCAGTTCAAATTCGATAGTTTTCACTTTAGTAGTAACACAAAACTGCTCACAAAAAATGGGCGTGATCGGATAAGAATCACGCCCTCCTCCCATACAAGACACCTCTTTCCATTCGAAAAAAAATTATTAAAAACAGTTACAGCGTAGATAACCAGTTCAAATTCGGTATTTAACACTTTGATAGGAACACAAAACTACTAACCAAAAAGGGCCGTAATAGGATAAAAACAACGCCCACTTATAATAAAGACATGTAGCACTTATGTGCCAAAAAAAGCACATTTTTGGTGTCATTGAAATGACGAATGGTATATAAGCTTCGGCATAGCCGATAGTTCTCTTACTAGTTTTTTCTTCAGTATATTACTAATCAACGGCTTTGTGCAAGATTTATCGATTAAGTGGCTGAATAATGGCATCGTAACTCTTGCCACAACCAATTTTTAAAGCTGTTTTTTGCAAAAGATCTTTATAGCAACGATGTTGTGTTTAAAAAATTTATTTATTTTCTTTTCCATGCTGTGTACCAATTCATAACAGTTTTTATACTATTTTCGCCGTCTTGTTTCGTCTCACCCTTAAGTTTAAATACAATCTCCGGTTTGTAAGAATCGCGTGCCTCCTCTAGAATCGTTCCAAAGATCTCACATTCTATATTTGACTTGAGCTTCTTTTCGTTGTATGCTCGATCCTTTAACCGATCATACAACAATGTATTTGAGCATGTAACGACAAAGATAGCGTTAAACCAACGTTCCGGAAAGAAGTCACAACCATGATATTCAACAATGTTGCCGCCCTGTTGCATCAGCGGCTCCAAGTAGTCCATAAGCTTCGCAAAGAAACAAAGTTTCAATTTCAAGAAAGTATTAGAATATATGACCTCACCTTATCTTCGTCCAGAATAGGACAGTCGTACTCATTATCATATTCCTCGATAAAATCTTGTTCCTTAGCTAATTTTGAACAATCCAGCCATTTTAATTTTAGTCTTTTCGCAACACGTTCACAGAGGAAAGACTTGCCAACACCAGGAGTGCCTGTTGATTATATTTTTTCATTGCCGTTAATCGTACTTATGTATATAACTTACCTGTAATTAAAATGTTTGGTCGAGCATCAACATTCTCATCAGTTGCTGCCATTTTCCGCTCATTAATTATTAGTTTTTTTTATGGCTTTAGATTAGACTGGCTTCAAAAACCTCATTAACTATGTTGAAATTACAACGAGCATTCTCCAAACGACTTTAATAGAGATGGCTAAACAAAGATTAATATTAATCGAAACAGCAAAGTATTATTTCTCTAGTGTGAGCAGTGTTGCCACACAAAATACTGCAAAATCTGTAAAATTATTGTACATGATCATATTGTATAACAATATATTCTTTTAAATACTTACTATGTTAAGGAATTTTCATTGGTGTTAATAATTGTATTATTGTGGTTTTAATAAATTTTTGAAACTGTTATTTAAAAATCATATTTAATTTTAATACTACATTAGCAGTGTTGACATGCAGAAATACTTCAAAATTTTTCAAATTATAGAACAAGATCAAGACCTATATATTTTTTTAAATAGTAACTATGTAAAATAATTTTTATTTGTAGTAATAATATTTTAATTATTGAGGTTATTACACATTTTTGAAACTTATGAGAAGTTGTTTGGAATTATACGGCCACTTTAATTTTTTTTTCCAAATTTTTACCCTTCCCGTTAAATTTCAAAACCAGTAAAATGTTAAATAACTCCAGTAAAATTTCTTCCGTCAATTCAAGTAAATTAAATATAAAACGAAAAATTTAAAAAGAAAATCAATAACTAAAAAGGAGACATTATAAATTGAATTATTGCAAATCGAATGATTTATTAACAAATACTGACTTCTAAAATTTAACTATATTTAGAATTTATATTTACCATTGCTTAAATACATATATAGAAATTATATATATAAATAAATAAATAAATAAATAAATAACTAACTAACTAACTAACTAACTAACTAACTAACTAACTAACTAACTAAACTAACTAACTAACTAACTAAATAAATAAATAAATAAATAAATAAATAAATAAATAAATAAATAAATAAATAAATAAATACATAAATAAATACATAAATAAATAAATAAATAAATAAATAAATAAATAAATAAATAAATAAATAAATAAATAAATAAATAAATAAATAAATAAATAAATAAATAAATAAATAAATAAATAAATAAATAAATAAATAAATAAATAAATAAATAAATAAATAAATAAATAAATAAATACATAAATAAATACATAAATAAATAAATAAATAAATAAATAAATAAATAAATAAATAAATAAATAAATAAATAAATAAATAAATAAATAAATAAATAAATAAATAAATAAATAAATAAATAAATAAATAAATAAATAAATAAATAAATAAATAAATAAATAAATAAATAAATAAATAAATAAATAAATAAATAAATAAATAAATAAATAAATAAATAAATAAATAAATAAATAAATAAATAAATAAATAAATAAATAAATAAATAAATAAATAAATAAATAAATAAATAAATAAATAAATAAATAAATAAATAAATAAATAAATAAATAAATAAATAAATAAATAAATAAATAAATAAATAAATAAATAAATAAATAAATAAATAAATAAATAAATAAATAAATAAATAAATAAATAAATAAATAAATAAATAAATAAATAAATAAATAAATAAATAAATAAATAAATAAATAAATAAATAAATAAATAAATAAATAAATAAATAAATAAATAAATAAATAAATAAATAAATAAATAAATAAATAAATAAATAAATAAATAAATAAATAAATAAATAAATAAATAAATAAATAAATAAATAAATAAATAAATAAATAAATAAATAAATAAATAAATAAATAAATAAATAAATAAATAAATAAATAAATAAATAAATAAATAAATAAATAAATAAATAAATAAATAAATAAATAAATAAATAAATAAATAAATAAATAAATAAATAAATAAATAAATAAATAAATAAATAAATAAATAAATAAATAAATAAATAAATAAATAAATAAATAAATAAATAAATAAATAAATAAATAAATAAATAAATAAATAAATAAATAAATAAATAAATAAATAAATAAATAAATAAATAAATAAATAAATAAATAAATAAATAAATAAATAAATAAATAAATAAATAAATAAATAAATAAATAAATAAATAAATAAATAAATAAATAAATAAATAAATAAATAAATAAATAAATAAATAAATAAATAAATAAATAAATAAATAAATAAATAAATAAATAAATAAATAAATAAATAAATAAATAAATAAATAAATAAATAAATAAATAAATAAATAAATAAATAAATAAATAAATAAATAAATAAATAAATAAATAAATAAATAAATAAATAAATAAATAAATAAATAAATAAATAAATAAATAAATAAATAAATAAATAAATAAATAAATAAATAAATAAATAAATAAATAAATAAATAAATAAATAAATAAATAAATAAATAAATAAATAAATAAATAAATAAATAAATAAATAAATAAATAAATAAATAAATAAATAAATAAATAAATAAATAAATAAATAAATAAATAAATAAATAAATAAATAAATAAATAAATAAATAAATAAATAAATAAATAAATAAATAAATAAATAAATAAATAAATAAATAAATAAATAAATAAATAAATAAATAAATAAATAAATAAATAAATAAATAAATAAATAAATAAATAAATAAATAAATAAATAAATAAATAAATAAATAAATAAATAAATAAATAAATAAATAAATAAATAAATAAATAAATAAATAAATAAATAAATAAATAAATAAATAAATAAATAAATAAATAAATAAATAAATAAATAAATAAATAAATAAATAAATAAATAAATAAATAAATAAATAAATAAATAAATAAATAAATAAATAAATAAATAAATAAATAAATAAATAAATAAATAAATAAATAAATAAATAAATAAATAAATAAATAAATAAATAAATAAATAAATAAATAAATAAATAAATAAATAAATAAATAAATAAATAAATAAATAAATAAATAAATAAATAAATAAATAAATAAATAAATAAATAAATAAATAAATAAATAAATAAATAAATAAATAAATAAATAAATAAATAAATAAATAAATAAATAAATAAATAAATAAATAAATAAATAAATAAATAAATAAATAAATAAATAAATAAATAAATAAATAAATAAATAAATAAATAAATAAATAAATAAATAAATAAATAAATAAATAAATAAATAAATAAATAAATAAATAAATAAATAAATAAATAAATAAATAAATAAATAAATAAATAAATAAATAAATAAATAAATAAATAAATAAATAAATAAATAAATAAATAAATAAATAAATAAATAAATAAATAAATAAATAAATAAATAAATAAATAAATAAATAAATAAATAAATAAATAAATAAATAAATAAATAAATAAATAAATAAATAAATAAATAAATAAATAAATAAATAAATAAATAAATAAATAAATAAATAAATAAATAAATAAATAAATAAATAAATAAATAAATAAATAAATAAATAAATAAATAAATAAATAAATAAATAAATAAATAAATAAATAAATAAATAAATAAATAAATAAATAAATAAATAAATAAATAAATAAATAAATAAATAAATAAATAAATAAATAAATAAATAAATAAATAAATAAATAAATAAATAAATAAATAAATAAATAAATAAATAAATAAATAAATAAATAAATAAATAAATAAATAAATAAATAAATAAATAAATAAATAAATAAATAAATAAATAAATAAATAAATAAATAAATAAATAAATAAATAAATAAATAAATAAATAAATAAATAAATAAATAAATAAATAAATAAATAAATAAATAAATAAATAAATAAATAAATAAATAAATAAATAAATAAATAAATAAATAAATAAATAAATAAATAAATAAATAAATAAATAAATAAATAAATAAATAAATAAATAAATAAATAAATAAATAAATAAATAAATAAATAAATAAATAAATAAATAAATAAATAAATAAATAAATAAATAAATAAATAAATAAATAAATAAATAAATAAATAAATAAATAAATAAATAAATAAATAAATAAATAAATAAATAAATAAATAAATAAATAAATAAATAAATAAATAAATAAATAAATAAATAAATAAATAAATAAATAAATAAATAAATAAATAAATAAATAAATAAATAAATAAATAAATAAATAAATAAATAAATAAATAAATAAATAAATAAATAAATAAATAAATAAATAAATAAATAAATAAATAAATAAATAAATAAATAAATAAATAAATAAATAAATAAATAAATAAATAAATAAATAAATAAATAAATAAATAAATAAATAAATAAATAAATAAATAAATAAATAAATAAATAAATAAATAAATAAATAAATAAATAAATAAATAAATAAATAAATAAATAAATAAATAAATAAATAAATAAATAAATAAATAAATAAATAAATAAATAAATAAATAAATAAATAAATAAATAAATAAATAAATAAATAAATAAATAAATAAATAAATAAATAAATAAATAAATAAATAAATAAATAAATAAATAAATAAATAAATAAATAAATAAATAAATAAATAAATAAATAAATAAATAAATAAATAAATAAATAAATAAATAAATAAATAAATAAATAAATAAATAAATAAATAAATAAATAAATAAATAAATAAATAAATAAATAAATAAATAAATAAATAAATAAATAAATAAATAAATAAATAAATAAATAAATAAATAAATAAATAAATAAATAAATAAATAAATAAATAAATAAATAAATAAATAAATAAATAAATAAATAAATAAATAAATAAATAAATAAATAAATAAATAAATAAATAAATAAATAAATAAATAAATAAATAAATAAATAAATAAATAAATAAATAAATAAATAAATAAATAAATAAATAAATAAATAAATAAATAAATAAATAAATAAATAAATAAATAAATAAATAAATAATAAAAAAATAAATAAATAAATAAATAAATAAATAAATAAATAAATAAATAAATAAATAAATAAATAAATAACTGAATAAAATATATACAAAAATTTATACGCAAAGCTAATTAAATTTAATTTGTATGATTTTAATTTGTATGGTAAATCTTTCACGACGTTAACATTTCAACGATATTAACGAAGTTAAATTCTTTATTGTTACCAATGGTCTTATTAAAAATTTGACTGATCGATTTTTATACCCTACGCCAAGTGCACTTACCGAAGGGTACATTGAGTTTGTTCTTGTAACGACCAGAAGGGACCGTGGTAGGTATGACAAAGTCTATCTATAAATGGTCAGCTTCGGATTCTGGGTCGATTTAACGATGTCCGTCCGTCTGTCTGTCCGTCTGACAGTTTGTCAAAGCGATAACAGTCGTATTTTTTAAGCTGAAATGCGAGCTCCCACTCCACAAGCGGAAGCTTAGTTCTAAAATACGCAAGATCGGACTAACACTACTACCACCTCCCATACAAACCAACCCTTTCCATATGAAAAAAAAAAAAATTAAAATAATTTCAGAGCAACTATCCAGTTCAAATTCAATACTTTCAAGCACTTTAGTCGTAACACAAAACTACTGACAAAAAATAGGCGTGATCCGATAAAAACAACGTCACTGAAATGGCGGAGGATATTCTCTTATTAGTTTTTATATGACAACATTCTTTCAAGTTTTCAGATGAGAATTTTAAAGGCGTATATTTTAAGATTAGTTTATTATATATAAAAAAAGTGTGTTTATTAAATACAATTGATAAATACTCTTTTTATATTATGTATCAAATTTGGCAATAGTTTTTTAAAATACTTTTCGGTTTTGCTTCACTTAACAATATAAATAAATTAGATAATTTATTTGTATAGCTTAACAAAAAAAAAAAACAAATAAGTGCGGTAAGAACTTTGGTGCGAAAGAGTTTCAACTCTTTACTCGAAGTCCGAAATTATTAAAGTTTTATAGTTCTGCGAAAAAACCTATATTGCGAACACTTTTTATGCACCACTCAGTTGGTATTGGTTTTGGTCCAATGTTTGTAACGTAGAGAAATACTGAAGATAGATATAGACATATATATATTCTTGATCAGCATCAAAAACTGAGTCGATCTAGCCATGCCCGTCTGTCTGTCATCATTTCTTGTTAACACGGTACCGAGAGAACCGTTAGAGATATTGAGCTGAAATTTTGTAAACTAGTGACTCTTATGCCCTCGAGGAACTGATTAGATTTTGGAGCCATTCCGCCAATGATCACGCCCACTATTGCAAAAAAAAATTGATTTCTTGTTAACACAATATCTTGAGAACCATATGAGATATTATGTTGAAACTTTGTAGAAAAAATTCTGTTATGCTTGGGAACAACTGATTAAATTTTGGAAACGATTAGGGTGTTTCCATGTTTGATATTTTTATATTATATATTTAAACAAAGCCCTTAAAAGTTTAATAGAATATTTTAGTACTCAAACGATCTTAAATAAATAAAGTAATCTAATTAGGGTGGTTCAAGATTTATAAAATTAGGGTGATCCAATATATATTTTTTTTATAAATATTATCATGAACCACCCTAATTTGATTCTGATATGTAACAATGATGCATCGGTATGACCGACTATAATTTCTTACTTGTTATTAACTGTTTTGATAACTCTTACCGTAATAACAATAAAAAGAGTTAAAACGGTTTCCAGAAATGCAACGGGGAAGAACAACTAAGTACAATTGCAATGGTATTGATACATTGGGATATTTAAGTGAATACAGAAAAAGTTATCGATATTATGGCACAAAAAAAAACAAGGAAAAATAAATTTGTAACTGAAAACAGAAAAATGTAACTGTTTACAGTCAATAAATAATTTTATTATTTTGTTTATAAAAAATTTTATGCAAATGAACAAATTGATTTTTTTAAACAGACTATATTTTTGCAGTCTACAATTTGTACTGTAGTTAGTTCCAGATATGGGTAGTGTTTTTGCATTTCTTTTAGAAATGAAAAAATTAGCATGCTGTTATTTTTGCAAACAAGCGATACAATAGCTTACAATTTAACCCATTCCGTACCAAAAATTACAGAGTCGTGTTTTTTTAAACCATTATGATAGAGGGGTGAATTAAGTGAAAAAAAGTTACCGCGGGAAGTTTCAGCTGAATCGGTTAATGCACTCGTGCACAATTGTAGTTTTAATTTTGATTCGTTGACGCATTAAATGCAACCGCTAATAGTAGCAATGTATGTATATAAAAATATATTAAAAATCAATTTACACTTTTTATAACGCACGTCAAGCGTAAACGGCCATTAGTTTATATTTATTTTGTTCTTTCATTTGTTACGCCCATAAGTAGGCGTGGTATGTATGATTATATATGCATAAATATATTCTAAGATATATTTACCTAAAATATGTTTTATAAGCTTCTATCCTCCAAGCGGTTAAGTTTTAAGATGAACAAGATCGGACAAAAACTATTCTTATATCCTAAACAAACTGTACCTTTTTTGCCGGAAAAAATTGATAAATAATAAATAAAGTAGCAGTGGAGATAAACAGTTATAATTAATTTATAACATTTAAACATTTTGGTATGAATACAAAACATCTGAAAATAGGTGGACTCGATTTAGAGTAAGGCCCACTTGTAATTGCTACATATTTTTAACACATATGTTCTACTTGAAGATCAATTTTAGTCTCTGCGGTGTAGGGTATTTCCCTTACAAGATTCGATTAAAATCGTTTCTGCATTCATCATATAACAATAATAATATGTAAATAATCCTTGATTTCTCTGTACAAACTTTTTTCTAAAGGACTAGATATTGGCTTCAAATAGTGCGTAGAATGACCTCGTATCATCCACTGTGCGGTCGGCTCGCCTTGCTCTTTTGTCTTTTCTCTATAGTGTCGTGTCCCTGACCCTGCTGGTATAATTGCGTCATGGCATGGCACGGCTATGGCTCGCGGAGTTTTAGGGCGGTCCTTGTCAGTATAAGTAGGCAGTGACATCAGAAAAAAAAAAGTTTTGTACCATGTTATGTCAATGCATAAATTTGGCAAATACACACTTGTTCGTAGCGTTTATATATCTGAGTATTTATTATACATTTTTGTTTTCTTTTATTTACGTTTGGGATAGATTTGGTGGTAAATTCTACTCATGAGCGGCCCACCTTCTTGGCGCTTATCGGCCAGCCATGACAACTAAAGCTCGTCTTTTTTTTTAAAGTTGCCCCTGATAAAAAGATCACATCACCGCAGATTTTTCACTCAGCCACACATTATCCCTAATTTAAGCTGCCATTTTGTTTTCTTCTTATATTTTTATAAAAACTCTTGCAGAAATTTAGGTTAATCTGATTTTAATTCAGTTTTTTTTTGTATAAAGATTTCAAGACAATTTATTCCTACGTACATTTTTAGGTATTTCAAATAAGTAGTATAAATATATTTGGTATCTAAAAGAATACATGTTTTTCTTTGTATTCAAAAAAACTTGATTAATTAATTTCTAGGACGTAATATTAAGTTTTAGGAATCTTAATGTGTTAAGGTTCAATATTGGTATTTAGGCATTTATTATCTTAAGTAGTTTTAGGTATTTACAATTAGTTGTTTTAGGTATTTTTAATTATTTTTAGGTATTTGCAATAAGTTGTTTTAGGTATTTTTAAATTATTTTAAATTACCTTAAGTTATATTAGGTATTCCTAACTTATTTTCGGTATATGTATACATTGTATACTAAAGTAGATTTGTTAAAACTTTATGGAATTTTCTAGTATTTTTACACATTCCTTTTTTTTATGTATATAAATAAAATTTTAGGTAATTTTAAGAATTTATACAATATTTTAGGTAATTTTTAGCATTCTACAATATTTTAGGTATTTTTAACATTCTACAATATTTTGGTTTTTTTCTTTTAGATTAATTATGTTTTAAAAATTTTAGAATTAAGAATATTTAGATTTTATGCAACGTCATTTTAAATACAAATTCCTTGCCCCTCGGATTTAACTTCCTTTAGCCAACCTTCGGCCAAGACTTTTTTTTCAAACGGGTAAAAATAAGAAAACAGGTAGGGTTATTATGCGCGTAATTTTAATACATATAATTTTTCTAAAAATTTTAAAACCATGTGTGTTTTTTTTTATATACAACTTTAATAAATATTTCACAAAAAGAAAAAATTTATTTTATAAACGAATTTTCTGTTTTGCTAACTCTTTAATTTTTATTTAAATGCGATTCTTTCGTTCTACTTCCTTGTTATCAGTCTTATTTATCTGATCTAACGTTATGGCTGGATTGTTGGTGATAGGAACACAGACAAAAAAAACAACAACATCTGAGCACACGGTGCGTTTTGTGCACGATATTAAGCGCCTGTTGGACGTGTCAGTACCGTGTGCGAAATTCACATAAAATGAGCCTAAATATTTTTAGTTTTATCAGTTTCACACACCATATATAATGTTTTTTTTTTATTAATTTTATGTTTTGACTACTTAAAATTATCATTTTTTTTTGTCTTTTATTTATGTTTCAGTAATGCTGCCTATCTTTGTTTTTCAATTCCGCAATTATTTTATAATACATATGTATATTTTTTTTCAATGTATGTATATGTTTAAGCTGTTGGAACGACACCCTGTATAATTATTAACAAAATTAATATTTTAAGTTAAAGGTGCATGTCACAATAGATGTCGATGGAGTTATTTATACAGTAAAAATATTTGAGCTAAGTTTTTCATAATAATAATCACCAGATTCAACTGCACGCCACAATACAAAAGGACCACAATATCCTTGCTGAGATTAAGTAATACATCTTTTCTCTTTAAAAATAATTCTGTCATCGATATTCTCTTGATCTGTCAACTGATCCAGATTGTCTTGTGGAAGAACAGTCACATGTACAATATCGTTGTCTAAATCTTCATCAGATTTGATCGCGTTAGTGCTTCGTCCATCCCTAAACTTCAAAGTTTTTTTAATATAAAGAGTTTAATCATTCTTAGGCGACTTTTTCACCCAATTTACATTTATTGCACATTTACGCTTAAAAAATAATTTTTTAAACAAGCGATGCTCTAAAATAACTGATAATAAGTAATAGTTTGCTGCCAAAACACAAAAATACAACATACTTTTGTACAGTTATTCTTTCAAAATAATTTTTTTTTTTCACTTTTTAAAAGATTTAAGAAGCACACATATTGTTTTGACGCAACTAAAAAATGTTTTTTTTTTAACAACAATTTTGATGTGATATTCTGATTTGTAGGGAAGTGGCCATTGATTCGTTAACGCATCACCATACTTGTGGGACATCTACCGGTCATATAAATAAATTCAAAAGTTACAATTTGTTACATAAACTTAGCTAAGCATTCTTTTAGCTGTTTTGTGTAGTTTTTTTTTAGCACTTGTCTGTTTTTTATGTTTAATTTTTTTTCGTTTTTGTAATGGTCCAAAAGTAGTAAATTTTTGTAAATGCCGGCCACTTTTTAGAAAGGGGTGTGGCATGATGCAAATAATTTTATTGAAAAGTCAATAGATCATGATACAAAATCTTAAAACTAGCAATTATGTACCATTATCATAATGAAAATTAATTTCAAATTTGTGATTCGTTAACGCTTCAATGGTACGAAATGGGTTAAATTAAAAACGCAATTAAACTGTAGCATGATTATATTATTTGCAAGCTTGGTCTCCCAGGTATTGTTTTACAAACAGTTGCTTTATTTCTTCATATGCAGTTATTAAAAAAGAGAATATTGCAGATATATTGGAATATCTTATACCTTCATTGGCATTTCACAATAGTTAAAAAAAAACAATAGATATATATAATATTTTAAAAAGAAAATTAGATTGAAATAACTTATGTTATTAATCAAAATAATTTAAATAGTTATCCGAAACGAATTTAATTAATTATGGTTCGAGATACTTTTCCATGTGGAGTCATAAAATACTCGATCAATTTTTATCGTACTGTGACGAACCTTTCGCCGGGGTATAACTCGCCGGTGTCCAGGGTTCGTTGCACAGAAATTTATTTGAATGGGACTAGGGCAGAAAAATTGTGACACCGTTTAATTTTATTACGTATTATTTTATTTATTTTAACTTCATTTATCATAAATTAATTTTAACCCTAAAATTAATTTATTAGATGGCAGGGCAGTAGCTGCGCAGTTGCACGTTCCGCTGTTTCATATTCGCTGGAGCCCCGGTTGGGCTGGCAGAGCAGTAGCTGTACAGTTGCACGTTCCGTTGTTTTATATTCGCGGGAGCCCCGGTTGGGCTGGCCGAGCAGTAGCTGCGCAGTTGTACGTTCCGTTGTTTTATATTCGCTGGAGCCCTGGTTGGGCTGGCAGAGCAGTAGCTGTACAGTTGCACGTTCCGTTGTTTAATATTCGCGGGAGCCCCGGTTGGGCTGGCAGAGCAGTAGCTGCGCAGTTGTAGCGCGTAAACATCGGTTGGTGTTCGCGGGAGCACCGACGATATAGTCGCGGCAAGGGGCTGCGCTAGGGCAGTACGCAGGTGACGGCGTTTACGGTTTCGGAAGTACCGACAGTGTCCTTACGTCGTGGATATTCCTTAGAATACCTACAGTGCCATTTCTACTGTAGGTATTCGCGGGAGCCCCGACAGCGCAGTCGCAGCAAAGGTATTCGTGAGTACCGGCAGTGATGTTCTACCGTCGGTACTCGCGGAAGCCCCGGCAGCGATGCGTTTCGCGGAAGCACTGGCAGCGCAGTCGTGAGTTTTCGTAAGTATCGGCAGTGATGTAACTACCGTCGATACTCGCGGAAGCCCCGGCAGCGGTTTGGTTCGCGGAAGCACCGGCAGCGCAATCGCGGGTATTCTTAAGTATCGGCAGTGATGTAACTACCGTCGATACTCGCGGAAGCCCCGGCAGCGGTTTGGTTCGCGGAAGCACCGGCAGCGCAGTCGCGGGTATTCTTAAGTATCGGCAGTGATGTAACTACCGTCGATACTCGCGGAAGCCCCGGCAGCGATTTGGTTCGCGGAAGCACCGGCAGCGCAGTCGCGAAGTCTTGATGCCAAATTATCATCAATGACACTAACTCACCTGTTAGTGTTCTTGGCTTCGACGTCTTCGCTTGGATGTGGCTCAAGCGAAACTGAACGATCATCATTTCTGCATTCGATTAAGTACTCATAATTTCGTCACATTGTCCTAGTGACATTTGTTTGTGTTGCCGTTTTCCAAACATTTGTATGGCGACGTTTGGAAGATTCAAAAACTTACTGATCTAGATTGCTTATGAGTTAACTACGTTTCTCATGAGTAATTAACCACTTGTTATAACTTAAACTTATTGTTTTACTGTAATTCATTTTTAAAACTAAAATTAACAACATTTCTTAAGACTAATAATAAAATTATAATGGTGGTGTGAGTCGCAAACGAATTCATGTGACTTGCGTCCTCACAGTACTTGAATGGCGTTGTCTGTCGGACGGTCATTGTTGCTATTTGGTGCAATTGACGTTAGTTCACCAAATTCGCCACACTCCAAGCGCCAACTTCCTTTAACTAAGATACCGTTTATGTCACTGTCGACGTTCTAACTCCTCATATACGACGTCTTTCGAGTCATCAAGAAGTTGTGCAGTGCACATATCGCGAGTACTATTGTTTTTTAAATGCTCCGGAGTTACATCCATTAGCCGTCTTAAAATTCGAAATCAAATGAAATTTGGACAATTTACCCAGTAAAGAATCTACTTTCACAGAATTATGTAAAAAAAAAGTGTGTGAAGAAGATAAAGAAATGACCACTCCAGCTATAAAAACATTTCTCGGGTCAATTAAATGCAATGTCCTCGGGGAAGACTTTAACTTATATTCACGCCGGTTGGAACATTTATTTATATTAAATGCCGTTGCTAAAAATGATAAAATTCCATTTTTGGTCAGCTTGAGTTGTGCAGAACTGTATGAAATTATCACCAAAAAAGGAGACAGAATATACATATGACAAACTATTAAAAAACTTTGTGGTCATTTTGCACCTAAAAAGAACATCACCGCCGAAAGTTTCAAGTTTTTCAAACAAAATCAACAAGCTAGTGAAAATATAACGGATTATGTCGTTGAATTAAAAATATTGGCACAAGAATGTGATTTTGATAATTTTTAAACGAAGCACTGTTAATACAATTTGTGTGTGGCATAAAAGACACGAAAATTCAACAACGATTACTCAACGACTCTGAGTTTAAAGAATTTGAAAAAGCAACGCAGATTGCATATACTATGGAGGCAATGATGAGCGACTTAGCAGGAATAAAGAGTAAATCTGATCAAATCAATGTTATGAGAGGAGAGGTAAACGCAAATAATCATTAGCGACAACGGTATCAGCGAGAGCGTGAGTGGAAAGCATATACTGGAAGGAAAGTAACGTCTTCTCAAAATTACGAACAAAGAAGACCAAAAGACTTACAGCAGGAAGACACATTTTAAAATAATAGAAACAACAATGTAGTTTGCTATACTTGTGGAATGAGAGGTTTTGAGAAAAAATTATAATTATAAAATTTATAATTTAAAGAGTTAATGTGATGAAAATGAGAGCACGGAAGATGAGATTAATTATATTAATAATATAAACTTCAGTAAAAGTATTTGCCTAAAAATTAAAGTTCTTGTCGAAAATATTCATATAGAATTCGAAATAGATACTGGTGCATGCGTTACTGTTCTCCATAAATGTGATTATTTAAAATATTTTTATAACAAAGTGATTATAAAAACAAAAAAATATATTAAATAAATATCTGGAGAAAATATGAATGTAATTGGTAAAATAAATGTAAATGTATCATTTAATGATTGTAGTAATGAGCTTGAGTTAATTGTATTAGAAACTAAAAATTATTTCCATCCGCTATTAGGAAGTAATTGGCTTGAAATAATGTATCCTAATTGGAGAGACTACTTTAAGAATCCTGTTGTAATATCGGAATGTAAAAAGATCAATTTAATGGATAAATATAAATTTTTGAATAAGTACGATTTATTGTTTTCAAAATCAAATGATTCAGTTATAACAAGTAAGAAATTATAGTCGGTCATACCGTCTATTACAAATGCACCACATTTTAAAATATCAGAATCAAATTAGGGTGGTTCATGATGATATTTAAAAAAAAATAATGTTGGACTACCCTAATTTTATAAATCTTGAAGCACCCTAATTAGATTACTTTATTTATTTAAGATCGTTTGAGTACCAAAATATTCTATTAAACTTTTAAGGGCTTTGTTTAAACATTTAATAAAAAAATAACAAACATGGACCACACTAATCGTTTCCAAAATTTAATCAATTATTCCCAAGGACAACATAAGTTTTTGTACAAAGTTTCAACATAATATCTCATATGGTATGGTGGCCGTTGTGCCGTCAGTTACTCAAGGGGACTAACACGCACTTGGGTGTGTGCCGTAATTGAGTTTCTGACGGAAGTTAGTTCTATCACCTTCAAGCGGTGACGGCTGGTAACAACAGTACAACAGTACCTGCTGTGTATACACCGGGTGTGAACACTCCTGGTGCTGGTGTACAGTTGGCTAAGATAGTTTCCTTTCAAAAAATCTCCCATAACCCAAGGTGTTATGCGATCCGTGCTTATTGGGTGGGTTTGGCAGCCAGGGGATTAAATCTCATTGGTCACCGCTTGTCGCTATGAGCAGCTCCTTCGGCGAAGCAGGTGACCGTAAGAAGCGGACAGATTGTCAGACGGACAAACAGACGGTAAATCAGACGGACAAAGAGACAGATAAACAGGACAAAAATACGGGCAAATGGACTAAAGACGGATTTAGGTAGACAGGAGAGGGTGGGAACTTCTTCTGAGGACGAGCTCCTGGCATCTAGCCAGGAAACGGTTGTCGACAAAGCTGTGGGCCACAGCACGTCGACAACTATTAACCAACCCACAACATCCGCTGAAGTCAAGGGGCTAAAGCACAAACCGGAGAAGAGGGGCCCGTCGAGGTATAAAGTGTACGAGAGGTCTCTTGCGATTCTTGGCAGGATTCGCAAGAACGAAGCCAATGGTACACCGCATGCTAAAGACGCGGCCGATAAAGAGCGTTTTCAGAAGGAGGTCGATGAGTACCTGGCGTTCCAGGCCACCCAGGTGACAGAAGTTACTAAACGCAACCGCTCCCTTGACGAGAGCGGCAAGGTCGCCAAGAAGATTAAGGTGTCGGACCAGGCGGCTTCGAAACCTATCACGCGCGGTTTTAGTGAGGTGGCAAGGGATCACCTTCAAATCGCGCTGATAGACGCAAAAACCAACCGCGGTAAACCTGTGCTGGACAAGTGGAAAGAGATTGAGGCACCGCTGTCCCGTTTAATCGTTGACCACGTAATGGCAGATCCGGAGGGTCAAACGCCAGGTTTTGATTAGGCAGAGGTTGTCCGCGGATATAGAGTGATCAAGTGTGAGGGCCAATACTCCTTGACCTTTATTATTGAAGTAATCAGCAAGATTCAGGACGAGTGGGAAGGCTCAAGTCGGTATCGGCCAGCGAGATTCCTCGTAGGCCGAGAGCTCGCATTTGGGTGCCGAATATGGAGTTCGAAACCAAAATGCTGATCCCGTATCTTCAGGCACATAACCGAACGATTCCGATGGCGGATTGGGCAGTTCTTAAAGCGGAGGCTCCGCAAAAGAACAGCGCATACTTCCTCCTGCTCATCACGGAAGAGAGTTTGGGGCCGCTGGAAAAGACGGACAATAAACTTCGGTTTGGTATCAGGACGGCCAAGCTGAAGATTTTCCGTTCTGCTAATCCGGAGGAAGAGCAGGACGGTGTTGAAGACGTCAACGAGCTGCGTACTGGTATGCAACTGGGAGACGTCGGAGGCGAAACGAAGTAAGTCGCCGGTCTGAAGGTTGTCCAGGTTAACTTGCAGCACTTTAAAGCTGCAACGGACAACCTATCCGTCTTCCTGGTAGAGGAGGATGCAGACATCGCTGTAATTCAGGAACATTGGGTGCGGAGCACTGAGGTGAAGGGTTTCTCGAGTAAGAACCACAACATATTCTATAAACGGGTACAAGGTAAACCAAGAGCATGTATTGTAGCAAAGAAATATCTTAACATTTTTCTCATCCCACAGTATAGTTCACCGGACGTGACGGTTGTGGAATTGGAGGTCGCTGACGGCGTCAGGATCAAAATCGCCTCCATTTACATGGCACACGCCCAACCAGCACCGCCTGACAAGGTTCGTAGGCTGGTGCTCGATTACAGGAACAGTATTTTGCTACTCAGCTGTGACGCTAATGCATGGGGAAGCTCCGAGACCAACAATCGTGGTGAGTCTTTATTTGACTTTATCATTAATACTAACCTGATAGTATGTAATAGGGGTAGAACTCCCACTTTCACATTTCCAAGTACGGAGTACTTCAGAGGTTGGGCGGAAGTATTAGATGTTACACTATTATCTTTAGGGGTGGCATGGCTTGTTTGATAGTGGGGGATAACGGGCTTACAGGACGGCTCTCCGTAACTCTATCGAGCATGCAAGTCGGCTTCCACCTTCACGTGGTGCCTCCTGGTAACCGAGTCCGGTCATGTTTCGGGTCGGGCCAACGGAAGCGGCGACCTCCATCTTCCCATATTTCCTCAACCCATTTTTCATTTCCCCCCCCTAAACCCCCCTAAACCAGGGTGTGACGCGTTACCGAGCACATTGGTGTTTGCAATCAGGGGTAACACATTGTATTTGTACGGTGCCTATCCGATACCAGGCCGCCTCGGATAGTAGTTTTGGCCTTACCGTGGTAAATGGGCTCTGCTGCGGTGGACTTTTCTTTCCCTAATCTCCATATTGATCGCCGAGCTTGGTCTTTGACCCGGCGAATCGATCGTACGAAACAGTTGAAATGAACACTTTAAAATCAGCCTCGGATTTATCCAAAAAAAACCCCCAGTCTTCAGACATGCTGTCTGAACTTCAGGAAGTAATGGTGCCAGCCGTAGCACCGTGAAACCTACCACATCCAAAAAATCTAAGAAATCCTCTGCTACCCTTGCGAAATGAAGATACCAGAAGGCTCTCTATATTCTTAGCAAGATTGCAAAGAATGAGGCCGCTGGTATCGCTGACAAGCAAGATCAGGAGGACAAATTGAAATGTACCGCGATGGTCGAAGAGTTCGAGAGGAACCAGGCCATCAAAGCGTTGGAGGTGCCGAAAGCGGCGTCGAAGGGGAACATTTCTCTCTAGGAATCTACGCAAGACTCCAAGAGGGCCAAGGTCTCCAACGCGGCGTCGAACTCGGCTTCCTCCAAAAGGACATCAAAACCGTTTAGCGAAGTTGCAAGGGATCCGCTTCTTCTGGCACTGATTGATGGTAAGACCAGCAACGGCAGACGCATCAATGAGATTTGGGGTGAGTTGGAGGCCAAACTTGCTGAAGACGTCATGAATTACGTCCTCTGCAACAAGGATGGTCCTCTTCCTGACTTCGACTCCTCGGAGATAGTCAGAGGCTGTAGGGTGATTAGATGTGGGGACGCGTTTTCCAAGGAATTCCTTGAAAAAAGCATTGCCAAGCTCGGCAATGTCTGGAAGGATTTGAGCATCAAAGCCATTCCAGTCAAGGACATTCGAAGGCAACCGTGTGCTCGTATCTGGTTGCCCAAAATGAAGTCGGGTAATGCGAAGCTGATCGCGTACCTAAAACTGCACAACCGAGATGTTCCGATGGATGAATGGTTTGTCATCCGAGCTGAGGAACCTTACAAACTCAGCATGTCCTTCCTTTTATCGATCAGCGGGGAAAGTCTGCCACGCTGGAAAGGTTGGACAACAAACTTAAGTTTGGCGTCAGGCATGCGAAGCTCAAGATTTTCCAAGGCAGTGCGGACGACCCGGACGAGATTGGCGACACATTAAAGCATTTCTTTGCAGCAGTTCCAGTTCCGCTGATCTGACAGTTGTCAGAATCGAACAAGACGGCGGTAAAAGACTAGTGGTCGCATCTGTGTACATGGCGCATAACCTGCCTGCTCCACCAGACGAAGTAAGTAGGCTTGGCCAAAACCTGTTTAGGGTTGAAACCTTAATTTTAGGTTGCGACGCCAATGCCAGACATACGCTTTGGGGAAGCAGCGAAATAAATGACAGAGGTGAGTCACTTTTTGATTTTATTACACAAACTAAATTAGACATTTGTAACTGAGGAAATTCTCCCACATTTATCTTTCCGAGTACGGATGATTTCATAGGATGGGAGGAAGTTCTCGATATCACACTTACTAATCTCAATGCCGAGATCAAAGTAGAAGGCTGGAGGGTGTCAAGTCAGCGATCCTTTTCTGATCATGCCTGGATACTTTTCAGTCTTGATCTCAAAGTTGATGCCCCACCTATTTATAGGAATCCAAGAAGGATTAACTGGGAAAAATTCCGCAATTCCATGAACTCCTCTTTAGGCAGGTATTTACCCATTTCTTCATCCCTTCATTCATTTGAGAAAGTTTTTAGTTGGGCTTTCATGATCTCATGCCCTGTCACTCGCAGTAAGAGTAAATTCCCGTCATGGTGGAACAATGACTTGACAGGTCTTAGGAATCTTGTCAGAAAGGATGTGACGAACCTTTCTGCCGGGGTATAACTCGCCGGTGTCCAGGGTTCAGGCACAGAAATTTATTTGAATAAGGGACTAAAGTGAGGCATAACTTGTTCTATTTTTTTAGTATATTTATTTCTTTATTAAAATCTTAAATTTCTTATTATTTAATTGCATGACACTATTTATTTCCTCAGATCCAGCGTGTTTTCCTGACGGCGTTCGATTTACGTTTTATCGGCTGCGCGTGTATTCTTAACGATCGGCCCAGCGTGTGCCGCGTTGCTTGGGGGTTCGTGGTTCTGTCTCACAAAATGGCGTTCTGTCCTCGTGTCGGTATTGTCTCAGTCGGGATCTCTTCAATTTTATTTAAGACGCCAAAATGCTTTTCTTAAATAAAATTTACTCTCGGAAGCACCTTTGTCTGTCCTTGGTCGGTATTGTCTCGGTCGGGGTCTCTTCAATTTCATTCAAGAAGCCAAAATGCTTTTCTTAAATAAAATTTACTCTCGGAAGCACCTTTGTCTGTCCTTGGTCGGTGCCGCTTGACTTTGGTTAATTCGCATGTTATGCCTTAATCAACCAAAATCAACCCGACTTAATTTTATTTAAGGCGCGATGTGCTTTACTTAAATAAAATTCGCGGGAGCACCTCTTACTGTTCTTGAAAACAAGCTCTGCCGGCTTGTTTTCATAAATTCGAACTTGTCCGCGCACTTGTTACTACTCATGGCAAAGACTCAGAAGCGACTCCCATTTGAATATCCGTTTTTACTTTCTTAATTTCTAATTTGTATTTTCAATATTTACAAACTCTTTCTACGAGGATCGAATTTCCAATAGCTGTCGCAATTTTTCCAAACGCTTTTCCAGGGTTGCTACCTCGCTTGCAACTGTATACTTATGATAAATTTTAATAAGACGAGGTTTCTGTTTTGTGACTTCAAAGTTATTAAATTAATTTTAATCCAATTGTTTTCTTAACTTAAACTATAATAATAAAAATTCATTATATTTTCTTAACCTAAACTTACAATGCTAACTTATTTACACCTGGTGTGGGACTTAAACGCGCGTAAGCAACTTGAGTCCTCACACATCCTCCGTTTTCCGGGGAGGTATGCGGCGGCCCTTGACTGCGCCCGTTCTGGTTACCAAAAAGCTGAACCAGTGTCCTTCGACGGGTCGAGCGAATGTTCGGCGGCGGCCTGGTGCGGTATGTGCCACTACAATGGCTCGAAGTTCGTCGATGGCCTGGCAACTCAATCCAGAGGTATCGAAGTCTGCCAGTAAATCGGGTGGCCGGTGTGGACTGGCCTGTTCGTTTCGAGGTACTTCTGGGCTGGGTGGAATGCGGTGTGGAGGATTTGGGAATAGCCTCGATCTGGGAGAGACCTCCTCGGTATGTCCGCGTCGACCAGGTGGTGGCGTAGTTCGAGCGTGCTCTGGTGTCCTCTGCTGGGTTGGAATTTCGGTATGGCGTGTGCGCTGATGGTATGTCGTTTCTTCACCATATCTCGATCGTGCTGATACCGGCTGTTGTCTTGGTCTTGGTGATACCGGCAGTTGTGTCGGTCTTGTGGGCCGGTCACGACTTTCGCCATGTGGTCTTCCTTCAGTGTGGGCGCGAGGGTACGGCATAGGCGTAGTCTGCATGCGATGTCGGGATGCCTTGTGCTGTGTCGTCGCCCTCGAATGGCTTGGACGTGGTGAAGCCGATTGTCGTCGCGGACTTGTGGACCGGCTATGTATTGTATTGGTGGAACAACTTTGTTGCCAGGAGGCATATTTCTTCTCCTTTGGGGGTTGTCCTTCCGTCTTGTGTGAACTACTTTTGACCCTGTGCGCTGACCGTCCGAGCGGAGACAGTGTTGACGCGGGTGGCGAGAGGTTTCCAAGCGAGTGATGGTTTTGTGACCGTCGAGTTTTATCGTTGGGTGCAAACTTACCGAACGTTCCGGTCTGCGTCCAAATATTCGGAGTCACTTTAGAGTTCGACGAAGTACTTGCCTCATCTCTGCGCTCAGGAACAGAATGCATTGCTGGTCTTGGTTCCTGCCTAAAGTTTTGAAGTCGGATATTGACTCTCGGTGACTTTTCTTCTTCTTCTTCTTCTTCAGTATCCTCCTCGTTCACATTAAATGTGTTTACTTCCGAGCTGGGAGTTCTTGTCGCTGCATGTGTCGTCGTCCTGTGAGCTGAAATACGCCAGGGAGAGTTTATGGGTCTCTGGCTCGTCAACAACTAGTTACATTGGTCTATTTCTTTCCTCGTTTTGAACTCCTTGAAGATTTAGTTGTACGAGGCACTTGTCCATTGTATCTGCTGCTTCAGTTTCGTTTTTGTCTTCCCTACGAGGCAGCGATGACACTACCAAACGTGTCATCGCTGCCTCACGATTTTCGTGGTGGACGGTGAGCCTATACCGTACGATATGTTGTTGTTGCCTTGTCTCTCTAAATATTTCTCCGGTATAGCGAGTGCATGGAGGTGTCTCTTCATCGGAGGATATGGTCCAAATTGACTCTGGAGTCTTCTGATTTTTGCCGTCGTTGTTAATAGGGACGTGTACGTCCGGGGAGACATTCGCTCGCTCTGGGGTGTCTTGCCTCTCACTGCCTTCTTCATCTGAGCACAAGTTTACAACGTCGCCGTGATGAAGTTCGTTTGTTGGCGCTGGCCGTGCCGGCATGACGTCGTCTATGGCGTTCGGCGATGCGGGTTTAACGCTGTCGCCATCCGTGTCCTGCGTGGATGCATTCTGTTGGTCGTCCATAAGTGCGACCGGCGGACTATTTGAAAGAGGTGAACACGCGTCGGGAGCCCTGGCGGCTTCCTTCGACGTTTGAGTATCATTGTTAGGACGGTCTATTGGCTCTGCTGCTGTTGCGTCCTCTTCGACCCTGGCGGCTGCGTTGACTGGTTTATCTGCTAATGTAGGGCTTTCGCAGGGCCGATGCTTGGCGTGGTTCGGCAAAGGATATGTACCTGGTTGACGGCAAAAGACTCGTCCTCGTTGTGTTCCTTGGCCTCGTCGACAGTTGTCACCTCGTTGACGTGGTTGCACATGGCTACCCCTTCGGCTAGATTGTGTCTGTCTTGTTGTATTCTTGTGCCTTCCCCGGCTAGTACTCGGGTCGACTACTTCGTCGAAGTCCACAGGAAGACGCATGGTGCGTCGGCCGCGGCTCGATTCTTCTTGGAGGCGTCGTCGAAATCTTTCGCTGGACGCTACAAATTCTTTCTCGCCCATATTAAAAAACGTGTGTTACCAAAAGTTTCTTGAAGCTGCGGGGAGAAAGGCAAATTATATACTTTAGTTTTGTAACGTATTATTAACGGGGTGAGACTTAGCCTGTGACGAGTCAGAGTAAAAGGGTTTAAGTTCGCTCACGTGTGCAGTACGAACACCTTTTTCTCTATCTCGCTTCAGTTGTACAATGACAGGAGACGTAAACGCCACTACGGAGTAGGGTCCCGCAAATTTAGGCGCGAGTTTGGCTGCGAAATTATCTACAGCTTTGGACAGTGGGTGTTGGCGAACCAATACTAACTGTCCAATCGTCGGTTTCCACTGTCTTCGTCGTAAATTGTAGTGTCGGGCTTGGTCTTGTGCGGCACGAGCTAAATTATGTCTGACTATCTTAAAAACGTCTCGCAGCTGAGTGGCCTTCGCGGTGGGATGCTGTGCAGTGGTGCCGGTCCCCAGAGTGACCTCATCATAGAGTGTTTTTGGTAGCCTAGGTTCCCTACCCTGTGTGAGGAACGCAGGGCTGTATCCGGTGGTTTCGGATGTACTGGTGTTGATTGCTAATGAAATCTCGGGTAGATTGTCATCCCAAGTTTTTTGTTGGTCTTTGACGAACTGCGCTATCATCGTTTTTATAGTGCGATTCGCCCTCTCTGTTGGGTTTTGTGGGGCCGTATACTGGTGTCGTACGCCAATCTCGCTCATATAGTTCTTGACGATCCTGCTGGTAAATTGGGTTCCATTGTCTGTGATGAATACCTTTGGCACACCATAATTTGCCAGTATTCTTTCTCTAAATCCTTTCAACACGCTGTCAGCAGTAGCTTTGCGCAGCGGAACCAACTCAGTCCACTTAGAAAAACAATCGAAGAAAACTAGCAACATGGTATGACCGTGTTTAGATCGGGGCAATGGGCCAACAAAGTCTGCACACACTTTTGCCCAAGGTTCATCCGGAATTGTGGTCAACATCTCGCCTGCTGGTGCCTGTTGGCTTACTTTATACCGCTGGCATGAATCACAGCTGCGTACATATCGGCTAATATCTCGGTACATGCCCGGCCAGTAGTACCTATTGGTTATCCGTGAAATGGTCTTTCGAATACCCAGGTGTCCGGCACTAGGGAGGTCATGGTTTTCTTTGAGAACTCGATCCCGTAAATGCTTCGTCACACAGAGCTTCCAACGGGCACAATCCTCGTCGCCAGAATAGTGAGGAAGGTGTCGGTAAAGTTCACCGATTATAATACAGTAATCGGAAAATTTATCCGGATTGTTACGTACCTCCTTTGTTTTCTTGTTTAACCAGGAGCACTGTTGCTGTAAGTCCCCTTGTCCTTGTATTTCTGCCATCTGAAGTGTTTCTTGGGGTTGACGCGAAAGTGCATCAGCCACTACGTTCAATTTGCCTTTCCTGTATTTTACCGTAAATTGATGTTGCTGCAACTCCAGCGCCCAACGTGCTATGCGACCAGTAGGGTTTTCGATTGAGTTCATCCATTTCAACGAAAGATGGTCCGTGATCACCACGAATTGATAGCCTTCTAAGTACGGGCGCATTTTGCGTATGCCCCATACGATAGCTAGGCACTCCTTCTCGGTAGGCGAGTAATTTTTCTCCGCCTGGTTCAAGTGTCGGCTTGCATAAGCTATAACCCGTTCGCCTCCGTCTAAATCCTGAGTAAGAACGGCTCCAAGACCGTAGTCGCTTGCATCTGTCTGCAGTGTAAAAGTCTTCGAGAAATCTGGACACGCCAGTATAGGCGCTTCAGTCAATTTTCGCTTTAGTGTTATAAAAGCCTTGTCTTGTTCCTCGCCCCATTTCCAGTGTTTATCCTTTTTTAACATCGCTGTAAGGGGTTGTACCAGTGCGGCAAAGTCAGGTACAAATCTTCGATACCATGATGCAACACCAATAATTCGTCGTACTCCACGAACATTCTGCGGTGGTTGTAAATCGCGTATGGCGGCTACTTTGTCCGGGTCAGTATGAATACCTTTACCGCTGACAACGTGGCCTAAGTACTTCAACTCGGTCTTGAAGAATTCACACTTTTCTGGGTTTATTTTTAAGTTTGCAGCTCGCAGACGTTGAAAAACTTCCTGCAGGTTTTTCATATGTTCCTTTAGATTTCTTCCAGTGACTACAATATCGTCTAAATATGCAAACGCATACGGCTCCAGTTCTGGTCCAATAACTCGGTCCAACGCGCGCTGAAAAGTCGCAGGAGCCGAGTGTAGGCCGAATGGCATAACCCGCCACTGATACAGGCCGCGCCCAGGAACTGTAAACGCCGTGTATTGCTTACTGGTAACTTCCATGGGTATCTGCCCGTATCCATCTTTTAAATCTAAGCTACTTACAAATTTCGCGTTTTGTAGACGATCCAAAATGTGGTTGATACGCGGTAGTGGGTAGGCATCCGGAACCGACTTACTATTTAGTTGACGATAATCAATACAAAATCGCCAAGCGTCCGTCTTTTTTTTCACGAGTACAATGGGAGCACTGTGGGGGCTGTGGGATGGTTCGATGCATCCTTTGGACAGCAGCTCGTTGACTTTTTCATCGATGATCGCCTGCATAGCTGGATTTCGAGGGAGGTATCGCTGTTTAATGGGTCGTTCGTCGGTCATGACGATGCGATGTTCCGTGATATGTGTCGTTCCATGTAAATCTTGAAACATAGGTAATTCTTGTTCTAAAAATTCGTTTATTCGTCGTTGATCTTCCGATAACATATCTGGGACCGTTGGCGCAGCATTGTCATTATTATTAAAGCTGAATTTAAAATTATTTCTGTGATTGTCTGTGGCCAGGGTGCTACAATTTGCCCTACCTTCAAGGTTTCTGTCAGTGTCGGGTCCATGAACTGTTTTAAACTCGGGGTCCTGTCTGATTATTTCGTAGCTATCTTTAATGTTTTTGTCTTCAGTCACCACCATACAACGAGCAGGTGTATCTACCGTTGTTCCTGTCAGCCGTACCGTATCACCACCACAGCTTAGAGTCGCTCCAGCACGAATTAGGAAATCCATTCCGAGGATAACATCTTCCATGACCTGTGGCATGATAATAAATCGAAACCTGTCCTTTATGTCACCCAACCGAACGTCGATAATGATCGCACGGTCAAGTGGACAAACTCGACCGTCTGCAAGTGTTACAACTCCGTGATATGGCACCCAGCTACAACGCTTGTCTAGTCGAGACGCAAAATTTTCACTTACAAAGCTCCTGGTTGCGCCTGAGTCAATCGTAGCCGCCACCTGTTCTCCACCAATGTTTATATTGGCGAAGATTCTTCTGTTGTCTTGTTGAAGAGGTTTTACTTTATACGAGGGAGGGTTTCTGGAGGACTCGCAGCCCCTCGTCTTGGCCGGCCTCCAGTGTCGTTTCCCTGTGTTCTGCAGCATTCAATCGTACGTATTCCCTCGCGGCCACAGTCCCAACAAAACAGTTTTCTTGGGTTAGTGCACTCTCGCTTCCAATGCCCTGCCTGGCCGCACCGATGACACCTATTTGGTGTATAGTTACCTTGTGTGTCTCCACTCGCCATCCTCCGGTTATGATCGTCGTCTCTCTGTGACTGTGGTTTTGGCCCAGGTTCTCGTAGCTGTGCTGATTCTCTTCGTAGTTCGTCTCTACGGGGTTGTCTGCGCTGGGGAATGCATTCCAAGTCTTCGGCAAGAAAAAACAACTCAGTCAGCGTCTTGAAGTCTTTTCTCCGAATGTACCACTGATAGTCCGGGTGGCTATTACGATAAATACGCTCCAGCTGTTCTGTTTCAGAATAATTGGCATGGCGTATCAGCGTCTGTAGGCACAACACAAAGTCCTTAAAAGTTTCCCTTGTTCCCTGGTGTCGTTGTCTTATCTCGTCGTCAACCATATCGAAATATTTTGCAGGTAAGAAAAATGCCAGTAGATCACATTTAAAATCTTTCCATGTAGTCCAGTGATCGTTGTTATTTCTGTACCAGCATAATGCCTTACCTTGTAATAGTTCTGGCATAGTCCGCGGGAGAACGTCCAGATTTATCCCGTAAGCGTCAGCGAGTTCCTCGACCCGTTCTATAAACGCCAGTGGATCCTTCCCTCCATCGTAATGAACTGACCACTTACGCAGCTGCTCCATGACAAAATGTTTGATAGGCTGGCTCCGCTTGTTGCCATACGTGGTCGAAGTAGTGTCTTGAAGCGCCAAAGCTGCCTCGTGAGACGCCAAAGCTGTCCCACTTCCAACCACCTTCTGCTCTTGTTCAGCCGTGTTCGTTGTTGTTTGACCTACGGATCCCGCTGGTACTTTAAGGTACTCTATAAAACCTCTGGTTTAACTTGACGACCTCGACGAAGATTTCCTTTTATCATGTTTCGTCTGTAGCTCTAAAAGTCGTGTTCGTTGTTCACCCGTAAGCTCTCCACTATTAACGTATGCCGCTAGTTGTCTGCGTCGCTCGTCCAGGCTACCTGATACTTCGATTGCGAACTCTTCTGCGTAGTTATTGACCTCAGCCAATTTTAGATAATATATCCATGACGTTGTCACGGTTATAGGTTCTTCCGTATTGTTCATGACCAAATATTTTTGTGTTATTAAACCTGAATTAGTTAATAAATTTTTCCACTTACAGATCGTGGCCCTGATTAACTATTTAATGAATTTAATTTATGAAATTTATTAAATATTATAATTTTTTTTTTTTAATTTATTCCACTTATCTAACCTCACTTTATTGGAATATCACGTGTGAATTTATTTAACCTCACTTTTGCAATGCGTTATCTGTTTGCCCACTAAGTCCCTGCTCGGGCGCCACTGTGACGAACCTTTCTGCCGGGGTATAACTCGCCGGTGTCCAGGGTTCAGGCACAGAAATTTATTTGAATAAGGGACTAAAGTGAGGCATAACTTGTTCCATTTTTTTAGTATATTTATTTCTTTATTAAAATCTTAAATTTCTTATTATTTAATTGCATGACACTATTTATTTCCTCAGATCTAGCGTCTTTTCCTGACGGCGTTCGATTTACGTTTTATCGGCTGCGCGTGTATTCTTAACGATCGGCCCAGCGTGTGCCGCGTTGCGTGGGGGTTCGTGGTTCTGTCTCACAAAATGGCGTTCTGTCCTCGTGTCGGTATTGTCTCAGTCGGGATCTCTTCAATTTTATTTAAGACGCCAAAATGCTTTTCTTAAATAAAATTTACTCTCGGAAGCACCTTTGTCTGTCCTTGGTCGGTATTGTCTCGGTCGGGGTCTCTTCAATTTCATTCAAGAAGCCAAAATGCTTTTCTTAAATAAAATTTACTCTCGGAAGCACCTTTGTCTGTCCTTGGTCGGTGCCGCTTGACTTTGGTTAATTCGCATGTTATGCCTTAATCAACCAAAATCAACCCGACTTAATTTTATTTAAGGCGCGATGTGCTTTACTTAAATAAAATTCGCGGGAGCACCTCTTACTGTTCTTGATATATTTTTTTATTGTTTTTCATGGAATTCTTAACCTCGGTCCCGTGCTCTGCCGGCTTGTTTTCATAAATTCGAACTTGTCCGCGCACTTGTTACTGCTCCTGGCAAAGACTCAGAAGCGACTCCCATTTGAATATCCGTTTTTACTTTCTTAATTTCTAATTTGTATTTTCAATATTTACAAACTCTTTCTACGAGGATCGAATTTCCAATAGCTGTCGCAATTTTTCCAAACGCTTTTCCAGGGTTGCTACCTCGCTTGCAACTGTATACTTATGATAAATTTTAATAAGACGAGGTTTCTGTTTTGTGACTTCAAAGTTATTAAATTAATTTTAATCCAATTGTTTTCTTAACTTAAACTATAATAATAAAAATTCATTATATTTTCTTAACCTAAACTTACAATGCTAACTTATTTACACCTGGTGTGGGACTTAAACGCGCGTAAGCAACTTGAGTCCTCACAAGGAGTTCAACGAGGCGTATATACAAAATTCCTGGCACTCCTACTGAGAGTGTCTTAAAACCTACAAAAAGGCGATCAGATCGGCGAAAGCTAGCTCTTGGTCAAATTTTTGTGAATCTATCGAGACTGTCAAAGACTCTGCCAGACTTAGTAAAATCCTGTCCAAAGAACACTCGTGCCCATCCTTTATCAAAAAGATGGACGGATCTTGGGCTGAATATCCTAATGAGTCATTGACTGCCCTTATGGATAATCACTTTCCAAGCGGTGATGGTGAGATGAATCTTGATACTCCAGAAGATGCACAGCATTGCAATTTCTCTGTTTTAGCTGACTCTCTCATCACTAAGGAACGTATTATAT
Organism: Suillia variegata; assembly: GCA_949127995.1. Taxonomy (NCBI): domain Eukaryota; kingdom Metazoa; phylum Arthropoda; class Insecta; order Diptera; family Heleomyzidae; genus Suillia; species Suillia variegata. The sequence continues at coordinate 35,493,919 of OX421842.1, forward strand.
GGGCTGTCAAGAGTTTCTCTCCTTTTAAATCTCCAGGCCCGGATGGTATACTTCCGGTCATGCTATGGAACCTCAGAGACACGGTGGTACCATGGCTGGAGCAACTTTTCAAACAAAGTATCACTCTCAGCTATATTCCCTCAAGTTGGAGGAAAGTTATAGTGGTCTTTATTCCTAAGGTTGGTAGGCGTGGACATGAGTCCACGAAGGACTTTAGACCCTGTCCTCTTTCGTACTTAAAACATTAGAAAGAATCATTGACTATCATATTTGACTTTCGCTCTTAGGTGGAGGGTTTTCGAATTCCCTCAAAGGTAGATCCACGGATACGGCACTACATGAGGTAATCCGGGTAATTGAGAGGTCTATTAACTCCAAGAAGTATACTTTAGGAGCCTTTCTGGACATTGAAGGCGCTTTTAACAATGTTAGCTCTGATGCCATTAAAAATTCTCTGATAGAGCATCAAGTAGATGCTGTAATTGTATACTGGACTATGTCCATGTTGCAGTCTCGGGTGATACAGGCGAATTTGGGCAATATCACTAAATCAGTCCACAGAGGTAGCCCCCAGGGAGGGGTTCTCTCACCACTCCTGTGGTTGATTGTTATGGATGATATGCTAAAATCTCTCTTACTCTCTCCAATGAAGCCAAGTATCTCTGTGTTCTTCTTTATACAAAGCTAAATTGGAAAAATATTATTATACTGCGAGTTAAAAAAGCCTGCATTGCTTTTTATACTTGCAATAAAATGTTTGACAAACGTTGGGGTCTCAAGCCAAAGACGGTACTCTGGATGTACAGGGCTGTAGTTCGACCGATTCTCACCTACGAAGCTCACGTTTGGTGGCCAGCGCATGCATTGGCATAACTGGGGCTCTGAGATCCAGTCCCTCAGATGCGCTAAATGTAGCCGCATGCACTGCAGCAAGACTCAAAGAAGTAGGGTCATGGCAAGCTAGGACATATGGCCATAGCAGAATTTTAAACACGCTACCTAAAGAGGTAGTGCCTGTAACGACTGACTACATTTCACCGAAAATAGTTCTTAACAAGAACTTTTTACACAGATTTCCATCCAGAGAAGAATGGTCATCCAGTAGTGTACTCGACAAATTCGGCGTTGCCATTTTTACGGATGGCTCCAAGATGAGTTGTGGAGTTGGCGCAGGTGTTTGCTGTAAACACCTTGGCATCTCTAGATCTCTTAGACTTCCTGATGAGGCCAGTGTGTTTCAAGCGGAATTGATAGCTATCTTAGAAGCATGTAGCAAACTAACTCGTAAAAAGAACATAGCCATATTCTCTGACAGTCAGGCAGCTATTAAAGCATTGTCCTCTAATGTTATAACATCAAAATTAGTTCTTCAAGGCAGGAATGAACTAGATTTTCTCGGTCACAGACATAGAATAAACCTTATCTGGGTTTCAGGACATAAGAGCATAGTAGGTAATGAAGTGGCCGATAACCTGGCCAGGAAGGGCTCTGCATCGGAGCTGGATCTGGCTGTTCCGGTTCCGGTACCTATAGGCAAGGTCAAATCTGAAATCTGCAAGTTATTTCTCAATAAAGCCAAGTCTCTATGGAAAAACACCGCAGGATGCGTTGTATCCAAAAAAACTTGGCCGAACTACAACCTTTCAAGATCCCTTGAACTCATTAACTTGAGGCGTCGAGACATCGCGCGGATCACATACATTTTCACTGGACACTGGCCTATTGGCGAACATGCCCGCAGATTGGGAATTCCCTATAATGTCCCCTGTCGTAGCTGCAAAAACACCAGTGAACCAGAGACACTGAATCACTTTATCTGCGAATGCCCGGCTTTAGCAAGAGTCAGGCTTCGTACACTCCACTCCGCCTTTCCAACCTCATTAGAAGTCTTATCTGACTACCTACCAATGAACATTTTAAAATTCCTAAACAATTCAGGATGGCTCCAGCATTGATCCCTCCCCGCCCCTTCAGGAGATCGTGGTAACAAAATGGCATTAATTATGCTACTTGTACTGGTGGAGTTCCACTAGTTTTCTCGCCACTTATACTACTACATTGTCTGAAAATAACGTAGGTAGGGTTCAAAATTGGAGAGTCTCCAGCGATGACTCCTTATCAGATCAAAGCTAGATACTTTACGATTTAGATTTCAGGGTAGATCCACCCTCACCATATCGTAACCCTCTAAGAACCAAATGGTCACGGTTCAAAAAGATAATATCCAATAAGATCGGAAGGATTCCTTTCCATAAAATTACATTAGTAGAAACACTTGAAAGTAAAGTTAAACTATTACAGAAACATGTAAAAGGGCCTATAAAATATCTTGTCCAATAAAATATAGCAAGAAAACCTACCCCCCTTGGTGGAGCAACGAGCTCTAGGTACTTAGAGGGAAATCTAGAAATGGCTTTAACCTCAGTTACTCTACAGGAGACTGGCAATTGTACAGCGAAAGTCGGAGACAGTACAAAAAGGCCATCAAGGCCGCAAAGAAAGAGAGCTGGAGAGAATTTTGTACTTCTATAGAATCAACTAGAGATTCTGCCAGGATCAGCCGTATATTATCCAAGGATCACTCAATGGCATCTTGGGTCAAGAAACCTGACTGTACCTGGACTGCGACGGCTAAAGAATCCTTAGAACTTCTTCTAAACACTCATTTAACGGGTTGTATTAATCATGAAGAAGGTCATAGGACATACAATCGGGGTTTTTATTATCTACAACAACTTGTTAATGAAATAGTAACTAAAGAGAAAATTACATGGGCCATTAACTCTTTTTCACCTTTAAAATCACCTGGGATCATTCCAAAGATGTTACAGGTATCTTTGGATTGTGTGCTCCCATTGTTAATGGAAGTTTTTAAGGCGTGTATAACCTAAGATACATCCCAGATAGCTGGAAGCTGGTAAAGGTGGTCTTCATACCAAAGGCAGGTAAAAGAGGACATGAGTCAGCGAAGGACTTTAGACCAATCAGTTTGACATCCTTCGGTTTAAAAACTTTTGAAAGGCTTTTGGATATGTACATCAGGAGTTCTTTGGAAAACCTGAATATATTCACAGCACAACACACATACCTCAAAGGCAAATCTACGGAGACAGCACTTCAATATACCTTGGCAGCCTTTTTAGACATACAGGGTGGCGCAAAATAAGTCATCCGGCCTTCAGAATGTCGATTGTGGTTCGTGCAGTGTGTGCTGTTGCTCCGTCCTGTTGGAACCACATGTCCACCAGTCCTAATTCGTCCAGTTCGGGCAGAAAAAACTCGGTCAACATTGCCCTATAGCGCGCACCGTCCACTGTTGTCGTTTGACCCGCGGCGTTCGGCCCGATGACTCCTCCAGCGTGAACAGCGCACCACGCAGTCACTTTGAGCGGGTGTAATGGTTTCTCGTGCATCACTCGCGGATTTTCGGTTCCCCAGAAGCGATAATTTTGCTTGTTCACGTACCCGCTGAGGTGAAAATGAGCCTCATCGCTCATTATGATTTTTGCCAACACCACAGACGAATTGTTACGCAAAAAAATAGACACAATTATTCCGCGTTCTTGGGGAGTGTATCGCTCCATGGCTTATTCACTTGTATTCTGTATCTGTCTAGTCCACAAATGTCAAAACAGATTTGACATTGGCGGCCATTTGCAAAAATGAGAGCATCTTCCAATAGGGTGATTTCTGTTGCGCCACCCTGTAGAAGGTGCCTTCAATAACGTAAGCACAGATTCAATCAAAAGGGCGTTATTAGAATTGGAGGTGAATGACTGCGTCAGTGGTTGGATCATCTCTACGCTAAGAACCAGGATTATTAAGGCTAACATTAGTGAAATCCACATTACAAACGAAGTAAGTAGGGGTACTCCACAGGGAGCAGTGATATCTCCACTTCTCTGGCTTTGTGTTATAAATAATGTCCTATTAAACCTTAATAGTGGTGGCGTCAAAGTGGTGGCGTACGCAGATGATGTGGTGGTAATGGTGTCAGGACTGTGCCCAAACACGATCAGCGGGATCATGCAGAGGGCGTTAGGTGAGCTTAGCTCTTTGGCCACAGGCTGCGGTCTAGGACTAAAACAAAGTAAAACAGAACTTATGCTTTTTACCAACAGATATAAAATACCCACCTTTAATTTGCCACAACTAGATGGACAAACACTCAATCTTTCACACAGGGCGAAGTATTTAGGAGTTATTTTAGACTCCAAGCTCAACTGGAAGTTAAACGTAGAAGAACGAATAAAAAAGGCAGGTATTGTCCTATATGCCTGCAAACGAATGCTTGGTAGGAAATGGGGTCTACAGCCAAAATTTACACTATGGATGTACAAAGCGGTTGTACGACCAATTTTATCATACCGCTCAATAGTTTTTTGGAAAGCCCTGGAGAAGGGTTACAACATCAAAAAACTGGGCCGTTTACAAAGATCAGCGTGTGCGGCAACTGTAGGAGCTATTAGGTCGTGCCCTGGGGAGGCCCTCAACGTTATAACACATATAATCCCAATTGATATCTACATAAAAAAAACGGCAATCATGAGCGCAATAAGGTTAAACGAAGCGGATCTTTGGGAGGGCAAAACCTATGGTCATGCAAGCCTCATGGTACAACAAACGCGATTTCTCTCGGAGCGGACAGATTATGTGGTCCCGAGAGTTAGTTTTAACAGGATTTTCACCAGTCTCTATCCCTCTCGTGAGGAATGGAGAAACAGGTCTATTTTAAACAACTTCGACACTACAATTTACATGGACGAGTCCAAAATGGATTGTGGTGTCGGAGCAGGTATTCACTCTCTAAAACTAGGAATCGTGAAATCTATACGCCTACCTAATGCCTCTAGTGTCTTCCAAGCGGAGGAACTGGCAAACGGAGAAGCCTGCAGATTAGTGATTGCAGACTCAACCTACAAAAATAATATCGCTATTCTAACGGATAGTCAGGCTGCAATCCAGGCTCTGGACTCGGTCATTACAACCTCTAACCTGGTGGAAAAAAGCAAAAGGAGCCTCACCAGCCTGAGTGAACGCTACAATGTTACCTTAATCTGGGTCCCGGGACATTGTAATATTGAAGGAAATGAAAAGGCAGGCGAACTGGCTAGGAAAGGTTCTGCCATGAACAGCGACTCTGCCAAATCAGTATCAATCCCATTAGCTGTGGTCAAGAATACTGTAAACAAAAAATTTCTCCAAATTGCGGAGCATAGATGGAGACGTCAGACGGCATGCAAAATCAGCAAGTCGTTATGACAAACTTACACCATTAAGCAAACGTCATCGTTGATGAACATGAATAGAAGGGATGTCTCCAGACTCACGGGAGTTATCACTGGCTTCTGGCCTGTAGGAGAGCAAGCAGCCAAAATGGGAATACCTTACAACACCAACTGTCATAGCTGTAAACAACCAGACAAAAAAGAAATTATCTTCCATTATCTCTGCGAATGCCCAGCCTTATGGAGGGTGAGATCGCAAACTCTAGGTAAACCGTTATTTCAGAATCTCAATGAGCTGTCCGGAGTAGACGTACATTACCTGTTAAGGTTATAAACCGCACAGACTGAGTGTAGTCAAATTGCGAGGATGTGGTAACAAAAAGGCGCGGAGGTGCTAGTTGGATTCTTAATGAATCACTTCAACCAACCAACCATCTCATATGGTTCTCAAGATATTGTGTTAACATCCTCGAGGGCATAAAAGTAACTAGTGTACAAAATTTTATCTCAATATCTCTAACGGTTCTCCCGCTACCGTGTTAACAAGAAATGATGATAGACAGACGGACAGACAGACAAACGGACATAGCTAGATCGGCTCAGTTTTTGATGCTGATCAATAATATATATATGTATGTTTACATCTATCTTGAGTGTTTCTCTACGTTGCAAATATTGGACTAAAACCAATATACACCACTGAGTGGCGCATAAAAAAATGTGTAGCAGAGATAACTCTTAAAGACGATTCATATCCAATATTTTACAAGACAAATACAGTTCCATATGGGTAAAGAGAAAAATTTTAAACTGAAATAAAGAAAATGTGTAATGAAAATGTATTAATACCGGTAAAACGCAGACAGTGGGCAAGCCCACTAGTCATTGTCAATAAGGGTAATGGTTCTATTAAGCTGTGTGTAAATTGTAAGCACACTGTAATGTAACTTTGGGTGAAAATGGAAAAACCTGAAGTCGAGGAAGGTCAAAGTCGGGAGCCGTCTCTGCAACAAGCGATCAGTCATGGGGAGTTCTTGACCTTCTCTTCTAACAGAACCCGTACATTATATTATTATTACAGAGTCCCTTATATAACACGAAAAAAACCTAAAAACTGGACCGACTTGATTGCACATATGCTATACATGCACAGATCAAGCAAAATGTTAAACAAATGAGATGGTATCTTACAAACAAATTTGAGTCGCAATGATGTAAATGCTAACTCACGCTTCTATAACCCACCAACCATGATCTTTTGTTTTGATATCTTTAAAAGATCCCAAAAACGACACAATTTTGTAGTATGGTTTTAATGTATATATAAAAAAATTAACAAAAGGCAAAATGTATTTTATAAATTTCTTTATGTAACTGTTCTCTCATAAGTCATATGAAAATTAAAAGTAGCATTGAGAAGTGTAAAATATAAAAATAACTAAAACTCCATAATTAAGTTTAAGCTTATTGTCTGTTCTCTATTCAAAGAGAGTTGCTTGCATGTCGAACTGATCTCTTTAGTTTAACATTGCGCTGTTTACCCAATGTTAACAGAATTACGATCACTAGTTAAAGAGAGCTAGTGATCACCATTTAACAGGCATTAAACTTAATTAGGTTGTCTTAGCTTTAAAAAAAATAATGTAATGTTTAAACAAAAGAAACAACAAAACTTAAACTTACATTAATTCAGCTCTCGATTTGATGAAAGGCCTTTTAGGTTTCGATGTTGCTGGAAAATTTAAAATTCATTCCATGCTATAATTTTGCATGCGTTTTATAGAAAAAATTCTCTTTTTGTTTTTTCACTTTGCATTCTATGTTAATAATTGACTAATATCACTTTTATAAATTTTAAACTGTTTTGAAATTATTTTCTTTTTAAATTACATTTTAAACCACTTTTTAAACCATTTGACTAATACTGTAATCTTAATTCTAGTCACTATTTTTTTAAATATATAATATAACTTCAAATTGATGAACTTTTTGTCAAAATTTTTAATATTATTTTAATTTTTAATTTTAACCATTTGTTAACATGGTTTTTTAATTCAAAGTTTAACCCTTTTTTTAACATAATTTTAATTTGTAATTTTACCAAATTCTTAACAAAAAAAAATGTATCACTGTTTTGGTACAGTAGCTCAATTTATTGCCGCATGGCGATTTGTTCAAAAATTGAATCTTTTACAGGGGTTAACTTTTTTTTTCTAACCTTTTGGTGAATTTTTACCAAATTGTATATATATTTTTGCCTGTGATCATGTGATCGTGTCGATCGAGACTCTGCGCCGAAGATGCCTCAAGACCTCCAAATCTGTCTCTTTTTTTTTGATTTTAATACTGCAAACGTTGTTTTTATGAAATTCTGAAATTTTTTGAATTTATTTAAAGAAAATTTTAAATTCATATATAAATTTTAAACTGTCTATATGTTATTTTACCTTATATGTTGAACACTTAGCAAAACGTATTGTGGTTTTAACGAGCACTGAGAATTATTTGCGCAACGCAGTTAAAACTTCTTCATTTTGCGAATAAATGATTTTAATGTGTTCTTTGACGAATTTTTTTTTCAAGATTTTAAAAGGATACGCAAACATCGATTCAACAGTGGACGCGTTTTTATTCGTTCCGTGATTGAATCGTTTTTTTTTTCAAGTGTAACAGCGCATTTTTTTAACCACAAAATAGCGAAATAGACGCTCAAAATAAATTGTGATCGTTTTGGCTTGTTAAGAAAGCTGCCAATGGCACAAAACAATTACAAACATAAAATTTAAATAATAAAAATCAAAACAAACAAACAAAAAAAAAATAAAAGTCAATAATAACAAAAAACACCAACAATGTTAGTGGTAAGATCTCCAGCTCGAGAGAGATGTGACTCGATGGCAACAACAAAAACTACACCAGTTCGAACACTAAAAACAATCGATATTTTGTCCGCGAAAAAACCAACGGTTAAAAAAACGATGTTGGCTGCAAATGACAAAAATAAATTCTGATGAACCATCTGATCCCTTACATATAACAGGTTTGCTCCATTAGAAAAAAATTTAGATAAATCAAATATTTACACGGAGGCTGCTCCTAGTGCTAAAAGCACCAAACCGCCGCCAATCTACTTCCGCGAGCGTAGCTCAAATGAGTTGGTTACAAACATTAGACGACTTATCGGGAGTAATAATTTTCATATAGTCCCTTTGACTAAAGGGGACATACATGAAAACAAATTACAAGTCTACACTGATAGTAAATACCGTATTTTTTCTAAATTTCTAAATGATAATAATAAAAACTACTACACATATCTATTGCACACTGCGCACAGTATGTGTAGCTTGTGGGGATCTCCACCATTCCTCCCAGTGTACAAGTAACAAAAATGAACCAAATTCGAAAAAAAATGCAATAATTGTGGTAGAAATCACACATTAAATAAAATAAACGCAAGCAAGCAGTTCGTAATCAACCTGAATTTGTACCCCAAAACTTTGTTGAGCAACATAATGTTACATCAAATGCACCTAACCAAGTAACTCAAAATATATCGTAAGCAAGTGCATTAAAATCAGGAACAGAGCAAGTACCTCAAATCATACCCCAAGCATCTGGAGTGCTGGAGTCTATGATTTTAAACTTAACGCAATGTATGACACAATTTATGTCTACAATGCAAAGTATGCTCCAAGACATGATTAGAACGCAAAATCAAATGTTGCAAGTTTTATTGGCTTAAAAATGAGTTCTTTAAAGATTTGTTTATGGAATTCAAACGGCGTTAGGCAACATAAACACGAAATCACAACACAACAAGTTACACACTATATAAGACAAACCATCCAGATGGCAAGGCTCATGGAGGAACTGCAGTTCTAATAAGAAACCGAATAAAACATCATGCCTTAGAAACATATTCGAAAAGCTATCTGCAAGCTACCTCAATATGTGTAAAATGCAACGGAAGAACTTTAACACTGTCTGCTGTATACTGTCCGCCACGATTTACAGTAACTGAGAAACAATTTAAAGATTTCTTTGACACCATAGGAGGCAGATTTTTGGCTTCTGGAGATTATAATGCTAAACATACACATTGCGGCTCACGTCGAGTAAATCCAAAAGGTAGACAACTGTATAATACCATCATTAACCGACAATATAGATACGATGTCGTATCACCAGGTAAACCTACCTACTGGCCTACAGATAATAAGAAAATACCAGACCTTATAGATTTTGCTATCATAAAAAATTTAAGCAGAAATCTAATCACAGCTGATACAAGTTTCGATCTAATATCTTATCACTCTCCTGCAACCTTCTGCGTACTAAATAAGCCAATACTAGCCGAGTTTCCCACACGACTAACCACCCATAAAACAAATTGGATTAAATATAAAATGTATATCAGCAGTCATATCCATACAAACCCAAAAATAGAGTCAGAGGGGGATATCGAAGACTTTGTTCAAATTTTTAATTCAATGGTGACATCAGCGGCGGAACATTCCATTCCTAGGAATTTTACTGCTACAAAAATGGCAGCATTAAATAATAGCTACATAGAAAAACTCGTAACAGACAAGCGTCGACTGAGAAGAGAATGGCAAGCACATAGATCCCCTTTTGCAAAGCAAAGACTCGCTGATGCTACGAGAAAACTCAAGGAGGCCCTAAAGCTAGAAGAAGACAAAGACCAAAGTAACTTTGTGAAAAGATTATCACCTCTGTGTACAACAAAGTTTTTACTGTGGAAGGCAAACGAGAAGATAAATTTACCTGTAGAGGGCGAATCGCCAATCAAGATGGTAACTGGGCACGCAGCGAAGAAGAAAAACCATAGCATTTGCTAACTACTTGAGCCAGGTTTTCAAACCAAATCCGCCTACTCATGGATTTGTAATTCCTTCTTTAACTAACCTTTCAAATTATAGAACAGTGTCAGTTATTTTAAACCGTAATGAGGTTAATGATATCATACGAAACGACCTAAATCCAAAAAAAATCCCTGGATATGATCTTATAACTCCGAAAATGATTATTGAACTACCAAGTACATCGGTTGAGCTTATCACACTACTATTTAATGCGATTTTTCGAACTGGATACTTTCCGATGGCGTGGAAAAAATCACTTATTATAATGATACCAAAGTATGGAAAGGACAAAACATTACCTTCCTCCTACAGACCTATAAGTCTACTTTCGTGCCTGTCCAAACTTTTCGAGAAATTGTTACTATCAAAACTAACACATTTAATTGATCGTAACATTATACCATCCCATCAATTTGGCTTCCGCAAAAACCATGGAACCATAGAACAGGTGAATCGTATAACTAATGTGATAAGAAAAGCCTTTGAGATTCGAAAATACTGCTCAGCAATTGTTCTTGATGTTGCTTAGGCATTTGATAGAGTATGGCATGAAGGTCTTGTGTACAAATTAAAGTGTTTGCTCCCTTCTAGCTTTCATAAGATACTAGAATCATACCTAAAAAATCGAACATTCAGAGTAAGGGTCAAAGAATTTATAACGAAAGACAATGTAATTGAAGCGGGTGTTCCTCAAGGAAGCGTTCTTGGGCCCATTCTTTATGTCCTGTTTATCTCAGACATGCCAACGAATCCTGGTTTAACTACGTCAACATTTGCTGATGATACTGCTATCCTTTGCAGCAATAAATGCCTAATAAAAGCATCCAGAGACTTAGGTGAACACTTGAAACTTATAGAAACGTGGCTGTCGAAATGGCGAATAAAAGTAAATGAGCAAAAGTGTAAACATGTCACATTTACATCAATAATACTATAATTCCGCAATGAAATGTAGTCACTTACTTTGGTATTCATTTAGACAGACGACTAACATGGTGAAGCACATAGAAGCTAAAAGGACACACTTAAAACTAAAAGCAAATAGCCTGCATTGGCTTATTAACCATCGATCTGCACTAAGCTTGGAGTACAAAGTACTCCTGTATAGTAGCATTCTAATGACCATATGGACTTATGGCATCCAGCTGTGGTGTAACACAAGTAAAACTAATCTCGAACTAATACAGAGGGCTCAGTCCGAAATACTTAGAACGATCACTGGAGCACCATGGTATTTAAGAAATGAAAATAGTCATAGAGACCTTAATTTGCCTATGGTTAAAGGTGAAGCCATGCGCATAAAACAGAGCTACCTGCGAAAATTGACAAGTCACCCCAACCCGTTGGCACGATCATTGGTAAATACAATTCAGACATCCCGTCTCCGAACAAACGATCTCCCAGCCATGTAATCTGCATCCACATGATGCACAACTTGTTTACAATTGAATATTATTCTCTACATGCTAAGACCCCATGATGCGCGAGGTCGCATTGGTCTGTACATAAATAGCATTTAATTATACAAGGCCCTAAGCTGCGCTAGGTCGCATTGGCTTTCTCCGAAAATGTTAACTCATTCACTTTAGGCCCCATGATGCGCTAGGTCACATTGGCCCTCTCCAGAAATACCAACAAATACAAGTAAAGCCTCATGATGCGCCAGGTCGCATTAGCTTTCTTCGAATTTAAATTTTGACAAATCTTCACCACATGATTCAAGGTCCCATGATGCACTGTATGGCATTGACCGCGATATCCGCTGCCTATGCAAATATATCTATATATATGAAAATGAATGTATCTTTACATCTTTCTATCTTTGTACCCTATGCGCGTCTAAACCATTCTTTCGATTGTGATAAAATTTTGGGAAGTTGTTGTGCCAACTTAGGTTTAGGGCAAAGAAAATTTTGCCACGCCCACCTATTACGTCCACAATTTGTAAAACTAAGTTAAAATATTCGATTATTTCGCTAATATTGCTCCAAAAAATCAAATTTGGAATCTGAGTTTGTATAGAAACTGTCGATAACTTCCCCAAAAATGGGCGAGGTGTGATCAATTTAACGCCCACTTTGAAAAAATAGAAAATATGCGATAACGTCGCTAATATTGCTCCTAAAAATCTGAAATTTGGTCTCTGAATTTGTATTAGCACTGTCGATAACTTCCCCAAAAATGGGCGTGGTTGGATCAATTTAACGCCCACTTTAAAAAAAAAGGTGGATCATTTTTAACGCCTACCACCATTTGCTCAGAAACTTGATATGCTAAATAGAAAACATGTAACTGGATGCACCGGGAAGAATAACAGGGTATACAAAATTGTCCACGCCCACTTATTACGCCCTCAATTTATTTAATTAAGTAAAAATATACGACGACATTGCAAATATTGCTCCTAAAAATTTGGGATTTTTTTTCTGAGTTTGTATGCCGATAATTTCACAGCCATAACTCAGAATCGCTACAACGGTGAATACCGAGAAGTTCCGCTAACTAACGGGAGTACCGGGAAGTTCCGTTACTAACGGAAGTACCGGGAAGTTCTGCTACCATATATATATTTGTAAATTTTTGTTTTATTCTGAATTTGTAATTCATTTTTTTTATCTTTAATTTTTGCTACTAATTTTATGAAAACTACAATTATTTTACAACTACAGTTGCTTTCGAAGTGCAATGTATAGTTATAGTTTTAAGATTTGAAAAATTATTGTATCTTAAGTCAAGAAGAAGATTCAATAAATAAAAGAATTATATAAAAAAAAAAAGATTTTAACTAGGCAAAATCAAAAAAAATTATTAAATGATTTTAATTTTTACAAAACGATATTATAACATAATTAAATTATAACTAAATTAAATTTAAAAACTTACTATGATTGGCAAGATAAAATTTTATTTTCTTGCAAACTGTACTGCATTGCTCGCCGGCTCGAAAAGAAAAGAAAGAAAAACTTTCAAGTGGAAGCTACCATACCACGAAACGAGTCTCTACTGCAGCTTAAATCTTCGATATGATTGACGGAAATAAACTTTGTTTGAAAGAAATGAACAAACAGAACTATTTTTATTATAGCAGATTTTAACTTTTAATTAAAGAATAATAAAATTTTGCTATCAAAGAATATTTGCTAATGATATGGAGCTAATTTCTTTATTAAAAAATACTCATAATTTTACTCCAATTAAATTCCAAGAATTTCAAAAATAAATTAACATTGCAGTGTCTATTATAAAACACTCATTAAATTAGAAACATGAAAAACTAGAATTAATAACATCATATTTTCTATATATACATATATATTCGTCATTCAAAGGTTGTACATTACAGCACGATTAACAAGTTTGTTGAAATGGAACATAGTCCGATTCCCCGAATCGATGATATTTTAGCTGTCATGACAAGATGGAAGTCATTGACAAAACTCGATCTAACTGGCTCATATTTACAAGTCGAAGTATCTGAACGTTATAGAGAATATCTAACTGTAAATGCTCATATTGGTCTATTTCAATTTACGCGTTTAGTATTTGGGTTGAAAACAGCACCACAAATATTTTGTGCCATGATAAATCAAATTTTAAAAAGTTTAGATATGGTTCACGTATATTTCGAGGATATATTTGTAGGAGGTCGTACAGATGAGGAATGTAAAACTAACGTCACACATATTGCTATAATACAATGTGCGAATAAATATTGAACAGTGAGGTACTGAAAAATGAGATTGACTATTTGGGTTATCGCATAAGAGATCGCATAAAACCTAGTATGTCAAAAATACAAGCTGTTGTCAAAGCACTAGAGCCTATAAATAAAACACAATTGAAATCATTTTTTGGAATGATAAACTACTACAACAAATACATTCCAAATTTATCAAGTGAACTAAATAAATTATATGACTTAACAAGAGATAATATCAAATGGGTTTGGCAAAAGAAACACGGTAAATGTTTTCAACGATGTAAGCAACTGGTTTTAAATATTGACATCCTTGCACATTACGACCCAAAAAAAAAAAAAATTATCAGCTGCGTTTAGAGAGCTGGACGCAAACATAATAGGTCGCAAGTATTCTGTTACATGTTTTAAATGGTGTGAAATGACCTATTATGTTTGCGTCCAGCTCTCTGAACGCAGCTGATAAAAATTATTCACAATGGCTGTAGTATTTGCGGTGAATAAATAAAAGGTTTTTCAATAAGAGCGCTACAAAAGATTTTTTAAATAAAACAAAAACGGTTTTGGATATCAATGATATCTTTATTCCTGTGAAAGTACATTCGAGGCCATTATGTATGGAACTCGATTTCTTGAACTGAAGCCTCAGCGGCAGCAATATTCTCGACACTAATGGCACTTCTTTGTCTCACTGGCACGGGAACATTTTGTACTGTGCCTGTGGATTAAAATTTTACCACTAGACGCTCAACTGTTGATCTGGTAGGACGATTATGACGACCATAAATTGGACGTAGCGCTCTTAAAGTTAAGACCACTGACTCCGAATTTCGGGAGTAAATTTTAATAATTTCGACTCGTTGTTGGCTCGTATATTTTTTTATATGATGAAATGGCAAACCTTACTGAAGAGAATGTCAAGAGAGCGGGAAAAAATATGGCGTCGTTTGCTGTCCCTATCGGTTTACTTTTGTAGTGTTCCTTTTCAAAAACACTTTATTTATGTACTCTCTTTTATAAGCCCACCTATAGGTTAATGGTCACTGTCATTAACCTATAGGTGGGCTGTTTTCTTATCTATGTACACCTATGAGATAAAATATAAACGTGGTAGTGAAATGGCCCACGCAGACGCATTATCTAGATTGCAATTAAACAACGAAACAGGAATAGAAATGGACAGTATAAATGTAATAAATATGACCAAATTTCTAATTAATATTAATGACGTGAGAAAAGAGTTACTGAAAGATACTTTATTTAGTAATGTTTTTCAGTATATTAAATCGGGCAGTTGGCCTCTTAAAGTTAGTGAAGACTTTAGAAAATAATACAATCAACGTGAGTCACTAGCAACTGAAGATGGTTGTTTATTTTATGGCGAGCGACTTGTTATCTTAAACGCGTTAAGACAACAAGTGTTAAATTTGCTGCATGATCAACACATCGGCATAGTTAGAACAAAATTCTTAGCAAGGACGTCAGTCTGGTGGCTAGAGACAAATTACCAATTTGAGCGAATATACTTAGGCCGTCAGCCGTCAAGCCCATAGGGGGATTAACATGTAACACTTCGGAGTACGTGCCGTAACTGTGTGTATTGATGGTAGCCGCCCCCTCTTCGTAGGGGCGGCTAAAAACAGGCTCTGGGAAGGGTTATTGGAAATTACATTTAATTCCTGAGAGTGTTGGCTAATTGCAGTCGGGCGGAGAGAATAAACTCTCTTAAATAAAATTAACTGCTGTTTTTCCTCAGACATAAAACAGGTTGCGTTGGGCTGGTACCCTGACCGTAAAACTAAACATCACCCAAAAAACAACAAATAGCCTCGGATCCGAATGATACCCTCAAATACCGACCTTTAGCTTTCGACACAGGACTAAGATTGGAACATGGAACGTTCGCACTTTATCGAATACTGCTAAACTCGAACAAGCAGCGCGCTAAATGGAAAAATACGACCAAGCTGAGCAATCAACTCAGGCTGGACATTAGTTCCTCTTCAGCGGAATTAATATTGAACGCTTGAATTCAGTAGGAATCTTGATCTTACGCACAGCACGGAAATCGATGCTGAAGTTCAACCCAATATCGGATAGACTTATCAAAGTCAGATTTAAGCGCTTCTGCGGTACAAGATGACTTCTATAACCAACTAGAAGAAGCTTACAATAGCTGCCCAAGATGGGATATTATGATTCTAACTGGAGACTTTAACGCGAAAGTTGGATGCGAAAACACAGATCTACGGGTTATGGGCCAGCACAACGGACAACGGTTGATTGACTACTGCGCACAATATGAATTGTTCAAATAAGGGACAAGATTCCTTGGCAGAGTCCAGATGGCTGGACGAGGAATCAAATCGTTCACTTCATCGGCAGCCGAAGATTTCATAATACCTTGCTCGACGTCCGCTCTCGCAGAGGTGCCGACCTATACAGTGATCACAATCTAGTAATTGCTCAATTACGCCTCCGGCCAGCAGGCAATTACACTAACACTAATAGATCCAACCCACCAAATGTCCAGCTTCTTCAAGATCAAAGTAAACGAAATGAATACCAAGCCAAGCTCAACGGCAACCTAACCCGTCACCCAATCCCCTATAACATCGAAGCAATAAATAACGCTTGCATGTCAGCGACATTGGAAACAACTGGAAAGATTGTACGGCACAGGAGAATATGGATACAAGACGCTACATGGGAGCAAATTAAACGAAGACGATGCCTAAAGTCAAATATGCCTCAACAACAACACATATTAAGCAGAGAGTCTACCAGAGCTGCTTATAATCCACCGAACGGATGATCAAAAGACTAGTTAAAAGGGACAAGGAAAAATACGATATCGCTAAAAACGCAGAGCAGTCCGCTAACAGGAACAACATGTGCGGTGTCATTAAACGTCTAACAAACACCAAACCAAATATACCACCCTTAAAGGGCATTCCTCTAACATCAGTTGAAGACCAACTGAACCGTTGGCGTGAGTTTTCTAGCAATGTCGAAGATGTCGCCGACGATAATCACAACAGAGCAATTGCAACTAACCCCCAACTCCTGCGGAGATTGAAGAAGCCATCCAAAAACTAAAAAATTATAAGACACGGGTACGGATAATATATCAAACGAACTTTTTAAATATGGTGGCACCAGAGTAGCCGATGTTACTCTGGTGCCACCATATAAAACAAGTATTGTACAGCGCGTCAATTCCTAACTCGTGGAAAGAGGGCGTTGCCATTACTATACCAAAGAAAGGCGATTTAAACAACTGCAGAAACTGGCGCGGAATTACACTGCTAAACAGTATCATCAAAGTGGTTGCGTTTATCATCCCACTGATCTCGCCCATCATCAAAAACACTTTGAGAACGGAACAAAATGGTTTCAGGCCAGGTCGTTCGTACATAGACCACATCAACACCACCAACATCATACTCGAGCAATCATCTGAATTTAGGTCACCACTTTTTCTCCTCTTTGTGGATTTTGAGCAAGATCAAGAGAGAAGCAATATGGGAAGCCTTGCGTAGCGTCGGCGTACCATCGAAGATTATCAGCCTGATCCAAGAGATGTATCTAAATGCAGAATGCAGCGTTCGAATTAATAACAAATGCAGCGCTAGTTTTTCCATTTCATGCATGGTGTCACCGCTTCTCTTCATTCTAGTATTGGACAGATTCCCAGATGGAATCCAGTGGAGGCAATATCAGAAGTTGACTGACTTAGACTACGCTGATGATATATGTTTTCTGACTATATGGATCAGAGAAATGGAAAGTTACTGATACGATTACGAGATGACTCCAAGTATTTGTCAACAAGTGTCTGCGACGAATTTACAACAACTTTTGGCCAGATACTATATCAAACGAACAATTATGGAGATGTGCTGAATGCGGAATTGAACAGGAGATCAAAATTCGTAAATGGAGATGGATAGGTCACACCCTTCGAAAGGAAGATACCGACATTGCGATACAACCCGCAGGGATCCCGACGGTGTGGTCGCCCCCGCTCAAACTGGATTTGAACCATACACGCCGAGCATATGCCATTCGCAACATGGGGCGAAATACGATCCCTCGCCCAAGATAGAGTGCGATGGAAGAGGTTCATTGTCGCCCTATGCTCCAATTAGGAGCGATGTATACTTTTAATTATTTATAGTAGGAATTATATAATTCAGTACGTAATATATAACAAGTATATGTCAAGGAAATAAATGAAAAATAAAAATTTTGTTTGATATATGTTCCAAATGGATGGAAGCAAATTTAATGAGATCGACAACAGCTCAATCCGTAATTGAAAAATTAAGAAAGATTTTCGCAACATTTGGACTACCAACAAAACTAGTCAGTGATAACGGACCACCGTTTAATTCAAAATAATTTATCGATTTTTGCAAATTAAATTCCGCAATAAAATGGAAGTGCAGAGAGAGCAGTACAAACATTTAAGAGTGTTCTTAAGAAATCATTAGCTGATCTATGAGCTGAGTCATGGCAGTTGAGAATATATATTTTTTTGTTGAAATATAGAACCACGCCTTCGACGACAACGAAACAATCTCCGGCAAATATAATTTTCCAACATAAACCTCGCACATTAATAGATGTTTTAAAATTTGATGTTAACAAAAATAAATATTATAAAAGAGAAGCCCAAAATAAATTGGAATGGGATTGTAGTAAAGCTAAAAAGTCAGATATATGTACTCAAATTATAAAAACAATACCGAAATTTCATACAAATCAAACTGTATTATATAAAAATATGTTTGAAATGAAATGTATACCTGGAAGAATATTTAAACAATTAAGTAAATTTAGATATTTAATAGTAGCAAATGGCATCCGGAAACAAGCACATATAAATCAATTCCGCCAAAGTAATTTTAAAATAAATAAATACGCATTAAAACCAACAAAGTATAAGGGAATATCTAGAAAATCGAACAAATATTTAGATCCTGAAAATGGTAGTACGTATGATATTATTACCAGAAGTAAATATATAAAATTTAGTTAGAACAAAATGTAATTAAATAATTCATATGTGCGTACATAATGTTTAAACTTAAGTTGTGAGGAGTTGATATATACAATATTAACTTATGTGTTGTTGTTATAAAGACCTCTCACTCTCAATAACAATACTCTCATATTTTATAGGCTATAACTATCATATTTAAATAAAGAGTTTTAGTTTATGATCAGATCCCAATGGTGTAACTTCATTTAATCAAAACCAAAATATTACAATGATCACTTCGACGCAATGTATTATATTATCTTTAGCTTTAATGCGAATGGATGACAGTACAGTCCCAAAGGTTAACGCCGACTTCAACCTACCTTGCAAAAACACCTCCAACAGATTCGCGTCTATACGCTCCAACGTCTACAAAGATGAATTTATATTCCGCGTCTACTAAAGCCATAAGAACAATGCTGTTGTGCTTTTTGTAATTGAAATACTCTGAACCGCAGTTAGCAGGTACTTAATCATAACGTGCTTTCCATCCAAAGCACCACAACAGTTAGTCCGCAAAAACGTCCGCAATCTCCAGCCATTTTTCGGAAGTACTCGGCATCTTAATTACAAATTGATTTCAGTCTACCAGGTATTAAACAAATACCTTTAAAAATTCGTATATCAACGCCTTGTAAATTGCAGTGTACGTTTCATGAATGATGTTGCATATTGTAGTTTTACCCATCTAAAAAGAGCCCTCAGACTTGAAAAGATATCGCCCGATGCCAGGAACGCAACGTTACGGCCACTCTCTTACCGGGTAATATCGCTTTACTAAATTGCCTATCGATCAAAATATAGCAGCACCTAACGTAGCATCTTTACCAGCCTAGAATAATATTACTATGTCATATCCTATGTCCGATCATAATATTCGTTTGCCTCCGTGCGACATGGAAGTTTTTTACGGCGACTATACGTCATGGCCATCTTTCCGCGATATGTTCACCGCTATTTATATATGCAATAGTCGACTTATGCCAGTCGAGAAACTCTTTCATTTAAACCAAAAAACAAGAGGTGAAGCTAAAGATATCGTTTAAAAGTCCCCATTGACCAATGATGGTTTTGCTCAAGCTTGACAGAACCTTTCGGACCGATATGAAAATAAACGAATTCTGGTTAATACTCAATTAAAGATACTTTTTAATTTACCTACGGTCTCATCAGAATCTGGAAGCGTGTTAAAAAAAATGCAGAGAGACATAAACAATTGCATCTCAACATTAGAATTATACAATATTGATGTTGAAAACTGGGATGCAATTTTTGTTTATTTATGCTGCACGCGTTGCCTGAAGCCACGCTCTCCTTATGGGAGCAAAGCATATCCAAGAAATTCGAGCTTCCCAAATGGAACGAATTAAATAATTTGTTGACCATTTCAAACTCTTGAAACTATTCCGATCTGAGACCAAACGCAATAAAGGTATCTGAACGAAAAACGAATATACAACCAACGTTGAGTAATAAGAATGTGCAAGCTCATCACAATGTTATGACTTCTAATTGTAAATTCTGCACAAATCAACAACACCCCCTTAGGAATTGTCCAATTTTTAAAGATATGAATCTGAATAATCGATTAGCTACTGTGCGAAAACATAATCTTTGCTTAAATTGTTTCCCGCACTCACATATAGTAAAAGACTGCAAGAGTCAATTTAATTGCTCTGTCTGTAAGAGACGACATAACTCATTATTGCACCGTGGATTTTCAGAAACCCTTGTTCTCCGAGGCTGGCAGGATCCTCACGCCCTCACAACGCGATAACAAATTCTCGTACTCAAAGTACAGTTCATACGGCACAAGTTCATGCTGTAAACACTTCCAACGTAGAAGAAATACAGACCTGCTTCTCTGTTAGCAAAAAAAGCATTCTTTTAGGTACAGCTATGATAACCATATGTCATTTAGGTACAGTGTACACCGCCAGAGCATTAATTGATTCTGGTTCAGAGTGCACTTTTGTCTCAGAAAGACTTCAAAAGATGTTGAAGCTTCCCACCAAAACCGTCAATGCTCAAGTATCAGGTTTAAACAACATCGTTTCGGCTCGCATTCAAAGGATGTGCAGCTTTGTGTTAGGATCCCCCATCGATTCAAATTTGAGGATTGAGGCAAAGGGCCTTATTATTCCTCATCTTACGGGGAATTTGCCGACACAGTCCATAGATCCCTCTTTCATTCAAAGTTTACCTGATATTCAGTTAGCCGATTCAAACTTCCATATCAGTGGACCGGTAGATGTCCTAATAGGTGCCGACATTTAATCGACTATCTTATTGGATGGAATAAAACGAAATGTGCTCGGTTAATAATAGCACAGCAGACGGTATTTGGCTGGATCTTTACAGGATCTTTACCCCCTGAAAAAGTTTCGACTTTTTCCACAGTTGTTTCTTACTTTAGTGAAGTAACGTTAGATCAACAACTGACCAAGTTTTGGGAATTAGAAGAAGTCCCTAAGAAAGTTTATTTGACCCCTGAAGAAAAATATTGCGAAGATCTTTTTATAAAAACGACCCGACGTAATTCGGAAGGCCGGTTTGTAGTAAAACTTCCATTCCATCTTAATTTTCCTAAGGAAATTAATTTAGGTCATTCTAGAACTGGAGCATTCCGGCAATTTACAAGAAATGAAGTTTCACTTGGCAAAAGACTGTCTTTTAAAGCTGAATATGATAGAGTTTTAGGAGAATATTTACAACTAGGGAAAATGCACAGGGTATTAGTCCCAAAGTATGAATACGCTCCCTATCATTACTATCTGCCTCACCACGCCGTAATTAAACCTGAAAGTACTTCTACTAAAGTTAGAGTGGTTTTTAATGCTTCAGCTTCCACTTCAAATGGAATAAGTTTAAATTCAATCCTTCATACCGGTCCAGTTCTTCAAACGGACCTGACTGTTTTGATTCTAAAGTGGAGGTGTTTCAGATTTATTTTCAATGGCGATATAGAGAAAATATATAGGCAAATTCTGGTAGATCCAAAACATACGCCGTATCAAAGAATATTGCACAGATTGAACTCATATAGTGAAATTGAAGATTTTGAATTAAAAACGGTCACCTTCGGTCTTAACTGTGCACCATTTTTAGCGATTAGGACCCTTTTAATGTTAGCAAAGGAAGTTGAAAAGTCTTTTCCATTAGCAGCGTCTATTTTGAAAAATTATATGTACGTCGATGATGTACTTGCTGGTGCACATGACTTGCAGACCGCTATAAAAACGCGAGATGAACTTATAGCAGTGTTAGAATCAGCCGGTTTCCCCCTCAGAAAATGGACGGCAAATTGTCTCGACATCCTTAGTGGCATTCCTAGAGAACATCTACTAAATAGAGAATTTTTGGAATTGGAGGATTTTAGTTTAGCCAAAACTTTAGGTATAAGATGGAATGCCAGCCTCGACATTTTTTATTTTATAGCCAGACCTCTAGAAAGCAAAACTTCTTATTCGAAAAGGGAAGTTTTGTCAACAATTGCCAAACTTTTTGACCCCGCAGGATGGTTAGGACCAATTATTGTTGTAGCGAAAATCCTAATGCAAAGGATCTGGGAAGCGAAAATAGACTGGGATGATTGTTTAATTGTAGAACTTTTGCATCAATGGAAAGTGTTTTTAAGAAATAACAGTCATATTAATGAAATTAAGGTTCCAAGATGGATTAAATTTTCACCTTCCAGTAAAGTTGAATTTCACGCTTTCTTTGAAGCCTCAGAAAGAGCTTACGCGGCAGTATTATATATTCGTGTAGAAAATAATGGAAAAATAAGCACCCACATGCTCACTGCAAAGACAAAGGTAGCCCCTGTCAAGACAATATCTCTAGCTCGATTAGAACTTTGCGGTGCAGTACTACTAGCAGATATGGTTCATAATATTTTACCCCAATTAGAAATCTCCAAGTACACTCTTCATTTGTGGTCCGATTCGACTATAGTATTGGCGTGGTTAAATAAACCTTCGAGCACTTGGCAAACCTTTGTTGCACATCGAGTGATAAAAATTGAAGAGAAACATTGAACTGAAAACATGTTTCTTCTCATGATAATCCAGCCGATTTAGGAAGCCGAGGTGTCACTCCTCTAGAACTCATAAATAGTGATCTTTGGTGGCACGGACCAACTTGGTTGTCTGGAGATAATAGCCTTTGGACTAATGTCGCTCAAGCTAATTATACCACCGAAGAGGAAAAGAAAAATATTCAGGAACATTTCAGTTTTTTCGATAAATATGACGATGTTTTAGATCGTTTCTCGTTAATCCGAGGCAATGGGCGTCTGGAAAACTCTCCAAATCTTTCCTATGATGAAAGATATCCGATAATTCTGGCATATAATTGTCAATTTTCTCGTCTTTTGATTAAATTCATTCATACGATATCCCTTCATGGAGGAATTCAGTTAGTTTGGCGTTTACTTAAAATGCAATTCCATATAATAAAGGCAAAGACATTGGTTAAAACCATTATACACAATTGTTAAACTTGTGTCATCTATAGGAAAAAGGAACAAACTCAAATAATGGCTGCTTTACCTCCATCGAGAACAGCATTATCCCGATCTTTTTCTACTACTGGAGTAGATTTTACAGGCCCCTTTGAGATTAAGAATTACACAGGACGCGCATGTTTAATAACAAAAGGTTATGTTTGCTGCTTTACCTCCATCGAGAACAGCATTATCCCGATCCTTTTCTACTACTGGAGTAGATTTTACAGGCCCCTTTGAGATTAAGAATTACACAGGATGCGCATGTTTAATAACAAAAGGTTATGTTTGCGTCTTTGTATGTTTTGCAACTAAAGCAATTCACCTTGAAGCTACTTGCGATTTATCAGCTGTTACATTCTTGGCAGCTTTTACACGGTTTGTAGCTCGAAGAGGTTGCCCTGGACACCTTTATTCAGATAATGGAACACATTTTGTAGGCGCTTCAAAAGTTGTGAGGCGCGAGTTTCGAGAATTCTTGACTTCCGCTCGAGATAGAGTTATGAATAAGCCTTCGTATCAAGATATAATTTGGCACTTTAATCCTGCTGGCGCTCCTCATATGGGAGGTTTATGGGAAGCAGGAGTGAGAAGTTTTAAATCACATTTTAAAAAGATTGCAGGTGGTATGAAGTACACCTTTGAAGAATTTTCAACCCTTTTGTCATAAATTGAGTCATGTTTAAATTCAAGACCTATCAGTGCTCTATCTGAAAATTCAGATATTTTAGCCCCTTTAACTCCTGGACATTTCCTAGTAGGGGGACCTTTGTTGTCGAGAGTAGAGCTAGAGATTTTTGAAAATCCAATATCAATTGTCCATCGGTGGCAAAAACTTAAAGCTATGCATCAAAACTTCTGTAAACGGTGGAAAGCAGAATATCTAAAAGAACTGCATAAAATATATAAGTGGAAATATCCCTCTAAAGATGTAGAGACTGATAATTTGGTGGTGGTGCGCGATAAAAATTTACCTCCAAATGAGTGGAGATTAGGTAGAGTTATGAAAGTCTATGAAGGTCGAGACGGCAAAGTTAGAGTTGCAGATGTAAAGACTGAACGAGGTACTATAACACGCCTCATAGTAAAACTTGTTGTTCTACCAACATGTTAAAATCTTGTCCCTTTTTCATGTTTCCTGTTTCAGTTTTTTTCTTTGTTTAACGATGGTTCGTGGTCACATCGGTCGTAAAGGTTTTAACCTTAAGACGACAACTGCCGCATGTCATTTGTGTCTCGAATGGCACCCTCTTCGCTATTGCTCCGATTTCAGAGCCATGAATGTTGACGAGAGATACCGAACTAATCAAGAGATTGTGCGCACTGGCGACGAAGAATGGAGAGGAGGGCTCACGTCAGATTTTGAGTCGGATAATGCTCAAATGTCAGCAGTAGGTTGGGTAAAAAACGTGTCATCGTTGGTGGCTGGACCCGGGCCAGAATTGCCTGGGCTGGCGGCTGCGTCCTCATTGATGCAACATTCGTCGGTAGTCGGACCCGGGCCAGAATCGCCTGGGCTGGCTGCCGCGTCAATTTTACGAACCAATTCGTATACGTTGGTGGCTAGACCCGGGCCAGAATCGCCTGGGCTGGCTGACCCGCATTTCTCTGCCAACCGCTCTCACCTTGCGCTCACTGGACCCATGCCAGAATCGCCTGGGCTGGTAATTTCGCGCGAGCAACCACAGTCGGCCAGGCCGAGTACCAACCCCTTCCGTCCGCCTCTTCAATCTGGTCGTGCACCGCATGCCGGTCTCCAGCGACGGCCGTATAATCGGAAGACCAATCATGCTAGATGGCAGCCAACTACAGAACCACGCCGCCAACTACAAGATGCTCGTCAAATGATTCGGAGCAATCAACAATCGTCGTACAATGTCCAGCACCAAATCATCCCAACGCAACAACAGCAGGTTGTCGCAATTGCCCCTACCGCCAAGGTCAAAATCGTGGTCGGTGGTCGGTTTATAAGGGTCCGCGCTTTAATTGATCCGTGTCGTGGTCAATCGACGATTTCTGGGTCCTTAGTGGAAAGATTCAGATGCAGAACCGGCGCTCATGAGACCTGTTCCATCCAAATTAAGGCGAACCATGACCACCACGAGACGTTACAAATAGTAGCGCAAGTCGATTTAAATATAAACACGCCGTAACGATCTTTGGATGTACGCATAAAAAATCGATATGCAAACGTGGTTTTAGCGGATCGCGCGGTTCCAAGCGCTACAGGGCAAGTTATTGCGCAGAGTACCATATTTGGCTGTGTAAAATCTGGTATTTATCCTTTGTAAATGTACCCAGAAACACCTATTTAAACAATATATATAAACTTGAACAAACAAATTAAAATTTTCTTAATTATTTTTTTTTATATCCATTGAACGCACATGAATCTGAAAACCAAAAATCAATTGATCGCCATAAACATACGAATTTACATTTTATTTTATTTACAACGTATCTAATAAGTTATTTTGATTGCAGCGTTACTGCAAGGCGGGCGGCAATGTTTAAGCCAAACGTCTCTTTTCTTTAATTTCCCTCTATTATCAAATATAGATGGCGTGCTGATCATTAGGATCCACGCCATATAAGAAAATTGTGTTTCCCCCTTCGGCCTCCCCGAAGTTTAAAATATGTATGGCCGTCACTCGTAAAAAAGCAACGAAGGTAAGAATAGCGCCAATACTTTCTATCATAAATTATTTGAATAATAACTAATGCCTTTGAATTTTCTTTCTTTCCATTTATAAATTTGTTGGAGAATAAACCCCCTTTTTTTGTTGCCATTTAAGCACAAGGCTTAACGCGCAAACACTCACCCTGTTTATGTTCTTATTCCATATATATACCTAGTATAAGCTTACTTTGTATTACATTGAATTACATTACTTCGACTGAGTATAACATGGTGTCAGATGTGGCTCATATATGTACATAAAAGTGAAAATAAAAAGTATAATCTTAAAGACAAATACTCAAGTAAAAGTTAATAAACACAAAATTTTAAGTCAAAAAGAAAATTGTAATGCCGAAAACGATGTTAAGTCAAAATGGCGGAGTTTCAACTAGTTTTGCCAGTCTCAACAACAATTGCGCCTATTAACCTCAAATCGTCAAATCTCGCCTTAACATGGAAAAATTGACAAACGCAATTTAAAATTTTTCTTCGTGCTACAAATCTGGAAGAACAGTCAGACAAAAGAAAGGTGGCATTATTTTTGCATCACTTGGGACCCGAGTTCCTTCAAATATTTCAATCGTTCAACGA
The DNA here is from genome assembly GCA_949127995.1 of Suillia variegata. Taxonomy (NCBI): domain Eukaryota; kingdom Metazoa; phylum Arthropoda; class Insecta; order Diptera; family Heleomyzidae; genus Suillia; species Suillia variegata. The sequence goes on from OX421842.1 coordinate 35,520,552, forward strand.
AGACATCGACTTCATTAAATACGATGATTTAATACAAAAGCTGGACTCGTATTTTGTGCCAAAGGTCAACATTGTCATGGAGCGAAACAAATTCTTTACACGTAAGCAAGGTAACGCTGAGTCGATTGACGAGTATGCGACAATATTAAGAAATCTCAGTCCAACGTGCGAATTCGGAAACTTGCGAGAAGACTTAGTGCGAGACATTTTTGTTTGCGGATTGTCGTCCAACATGGCTCGTATTAAAGAAAGACTGCTGAACAAAGGCAGCATCAAATTGGACAAAGCCATCGACATTGCCAGAAGTATTAAAATCGCAAGGGAAAACGCATATCAATTACAGCAGTCAGTTGATGATAATGAAGAAAGTTACGTCGCCGCCCTACAAAAATTTAACAAAAAAATGTGCTTTTTCAAGCCATCGCCCCAACAACAACAAACACAGTCGAAACATCAACAACGGGCTACGCCGAAAAAGTTCTTAAAAGGAGTAAATAAAGAAGACGACGGTGACGGAGATCTCTTCGTGGGAATGATAACTCAAATGGCGGAGAGAGCAGAAAATGTAGCAGCAGAATCAAAAGAGAAGAGAGCTGTAACGTTGCAATCGAAATCAAAGCATTCTGAGTGGAATGTTGAGGTAAAAATTAACGGCAATGTCGTCGTTTTACAAGTTAATACGGGAGCACAAGCAAATATTTTATCATATAAAACAGCAGCATTGTTAAAGTTGGAACATTTACAACAAACAAAAACACAAATTTTAACATTTAGTGGGGAGACCTATATTAGGAAAATTGAATTTAAATTTCAAATTTCATAACAAATACTACAATAGCACTTTTTATGTCTTAAAAATAAATTGTAAAAATATTATTTGATTAGATCTAGCATCAAAAATTCATTTGATTAAAAATATTAATATAATAAATTTATCATATAAACAAAGTTCAGAAAAGTATTCAGAAGTCTTTAAAGGTTTAGGTCAATTAAAAAATGAATTCAGTTTAAAATTAAGAGAAAATGTCACACCAGTTGTAGATCCACCTAGAAAAATTCCATTTAGTTTGCACAATGAACTGCAAAGTGAATTAGATCAAATGATCGAATTAAAAGTAATAAGTCACGTTAAAGAGCCCACTGAATGGGTTAATTCAATTGTATTAGTCAAAAAACCAAATGGTAAATTAAGATTATGCCTAGATCCCAGAAATTTAAATAAAGTTATTCTAAGACCACATTACCCATTTCCAAATATCGATGACTGTAAAGCAAAACTTAGTGGCTCAAAATTTTTCAGTTCATTGGATGCTAATTGTGGTTTCTGGATGATTTCTTTAGATGAATATTCTACAAAATTGTGTACTTTTAATACACCTTTCGGTCGTTTTCGTTTTCTACGATTACCTTTTTGTATTAATGCTGCCCCTGAAATTTTTCATGCAGAAATGGTAAAATTATTTGGAGACATTGAAGGACTAATAATATATATTGACGACTTTTTAATATATTCTTTTACAATTGAAGAACATAATAAAATTGTATATAAAGTTTTAGAAAGAGCAAAAAGAGTAGACCTAAAATTTAACAAAGCAAAGTAAAAAATATTTTTAGAGGAAATAAAGTTTATTGGTCAAGTTTTCAGCAAAGACGGTGTAAAGCCAGATAATGATAAAATAAATTCTATTTTAGAAATTATTTATTCATTTATAAATAATTTATCATAAAAAAACAAGCATTCACGAAATCTTTAAAAAAAAACAATGTGATTTGGCAATGGAATGCGGAACAAGATAAAGAGTTCAATAATTTGATGCTTGAATTAACAAAAATGTCAGTCTCAACTTATTTTGATCCGAATAAACAATTGACTCTGTCTGTTGATGCATCAAAATTCGCAGTCGGCGCAACAATTTTACATGACAAACACCCAATTGCCTATGCATCATCATCATTGACAAAGGCTCAAATTAATTATGCACAAATTGAGAAGGAGCTATTTGCTATTCTACACGATTGTACACGATTTCATCCATACGTTTATGGTTTAAAAATAATAGTAGAAACTGATCACAAACCTTAAGTCTCATTATTTAACAGACCTCTTTATAATACCAGCAAGGTTACAAAGATTTATGCTTCGTTTACAATGTTATGACTTGACAGTCCAATATAAGCTAGGTAAATACTTGTATATCGCAGATACATTGTCTAGAGCTCCATTAAAAGCTACTTCTTTAGTCGAAGTTGACAAAGACATATCACTTCATTGCAATTTTATATTGTCGCAAATATATTGTATCAAATATAAAGGAAATTAGACAGTCAATTAAGTCTGACGAAACATTTCAAAAAATTACAAATTATGTAAAAAACGGGTGGTCGATAAAACTATTATGCCTTATTTTAAAATTAAAGACGACATAAAAATAATTGATGACATATTGTTAAAAAATAATCAAATTTTAATTCCATCAAGACTTCGAAGAAAAACTTTTGAACGTTAACATGAAGGTCATATGGGGATTCAACGTTGTCAGAGCTTTGCCCGGCAATCAGTATATTGTCCAAATATCTACAATGATATTTTTAATCTTTTGTCAAATTGTGAAATTTGAATGAAATACAAAAATTCAAATCCCAAACAAGAACTAATACCACATGAGATAATTAATATTCCTTGGTATAAAGTGGGATTTGACATATTTGAATTTAATACAAATCAATATTTATTAGTCGTAGATTATTATTCAAAATACATTGAGAAAGACTTTTTAACTTCTGGATATTCCAGTTTCCAAGTTACTAAAAAATTAAAATCAATTTTTGCAAGACACGGCATTCCACAAATTTTTATTTCGGATAATGGATCACCATTTAATTCAAAATATTTTAAAGAATTTTGTCAAAGTTGGGAAATTGAACACAAAACTTCAGTTCCGTATTTTGCTAGGTCAAACGGTTTAGCCGAACGGTCAATTCAAACCATTATAAATTTTTTAGTCAAATGTCAAGAAAGCAAATCAGATTTATATACTGCATTACTTAATTATAGAAATACACCTAAAGGGAATATGCCAAGTCCAGCCAAATTGTTAATGTCTATAACTTTAAGAACGAAAATACCGTCAGTAGTACACAATTTTAAGCCGAAAGTCATAAATATTAGTCAATATAAAAAAAAATTTGGAAATCAAAGTCAATATTCGTCCAAATATTATAACACAAGAACAAAAAATTTAATGCCAGTAAGTCCAGGTGAAAATGTTATGTTTAAATTACAGAAGATTGTCAAGAACCAAGATCATTTATTGTTCAAGATGTGGAGTGCGCAGTCTATCGCAGAAATTGGGAACACATTTTAAAAAGGCTTACAGAGGAAAATGAAACTGCAGAAATTGAAGAAATAGAAAGCATATTTGATAAAACTGAAAAAATATAAATGATACAAAAATTTATGAAAATGAAGAAATTAAAGTAAACTCAAAAACTGAAAATAGTGACAATCAATATGTAACAAAGAGGGGAAGAAAAGTTATTCAAACAAGATTTAAGTATTATTTTTATTTTTATTATTATTACTTTAATGAATACTTAACTTTAATTTATTTTTGTTATTTTTACAACAAAGGAGATGTTGTGTAAATATGATCTTATTGCTCACCCTGTTTATGTTCTAACTCCATATATTGTATATACCTAGTCTAAGCTTACTTTGCATTACATTGAATTACATTAATAAAGACACTTATAAAGACCACTTCGAATGAGTATAACAGTCATTTAAATTAATCTAGATATAAAGGGAATCCTTCATTTTTTTAAATAATTAAAATACAATTCAACTGTAGCATGATTAAATAATCTGTTGAGCGAGCTCGGTCATCCAAGTACTATTTTTAAACAAGGATTTTCTTTTGAAAATGCAATTTGGTTAACAATTTATATAAAAGTGTTAAATTTTCATTTTGCAGTATTTAAATTTTTAGAAGAATTCACTACTATACTGTGTGTTCTATATATAGTACTGAATTTTAATTAGGGAAATGCTTAAATCAGGAAAATCAGAAAAATTGTCTGGTGGAAAGCATTGGAAAAGAACTATAACATCAAAAAACTAGGCCGGTTACAAAGATCGGCATGTGCGGCTGCAATCGGAGCAATTAGATTAGCTCTTAACGTAATGCACATTATTTCAATTATATAGAAAAAAGGCAACCATGAGCGCATTTAGGTTACATTAAATAGGGCGCTGGAAGAGTTAAACATACGGTCATGCAAATCTCCTATCACAACAAACTAGGTACTTTTTAGAGAAGACTGATTTCATTATCCCAAGAATGGCTTTCAATAGTAATTTCACCAGTCTCTGTCCCTCTCGAGATAAATGAAAAAATGGGTACACTTTAAGCAACTTCGAAACCGCAATGTATACAGATGGGTCCAAAATGGATTGCGGTGTCAGAGCAGGGATCTACTCTCCAAAACTAGGCTCGATAAATCTGTGCGCCTCCCAAACATTTCCAGTGTCTTCCAAGCGGAGGTACTAGCAATAGGGGAAGCTTGTAGGTTACTTATTGCAGATTTCATTTTCAAAAATAATAACGCTATTTTTTCGGATAGTAAAGGCAGCGATCCAGGCTCTGGACTCGGCCAGCACAACTTCCTACCTAGTGGAAGAAAGCAGAAGGAGCCTTACCACTTTGAGCCAACACCTTAATGTTACCTTAATATGGGTCCCAGGATATTGAAGGGAACGAAAAAACAGACGAACAGGCCAGGAAAGATTCTGCCATGAGTACTGAATATGTTGAATCAATAGCAACTCCACTTGGTGTGGTCAGACGTCATGCAAAATTAGCAGATCGCTTTGGCCTACCTACAACCTTAAACAAACGTCATCGCTGATGAACATAAAAAGAAGGGATGTCTCTAGACACACGGGCGTCATCACCTGGCCTATTGGAGAGCAGGCAGCTAAAATTTGAATAACACATAACACAAACTGCCGTAGCTGTAAACTTCCGGACAAAAAGGAAACCGTTTTCCATTTTATCTGTGAATGGCCAGGCTTATAGAGGATAAGGCTATAAACTCTAGGTACACCGCTATTTGGAAACCTCAAAGAGCTGTCTGGTATAGACATATACGACCTGCTAACAGCACTGACTGGATTTAGTAGAGCTGCAGTATTTTTATTTTTTTTTTCCTTCTACTCCTCTTGGGAGCTCAGGGCTTCTACTACGCATTTCCATCTGGCTTTATTTTGTGCAGTCGTTTGTACGTTTTGCCAGGATATGTTTTTATTTGTTAATTCTAGATGTATTGAACTTCTCCAAGTGTTCTTTGGTCGCTCACGACGTCTGCTTCCTTGTGGGTTCCATTCTAGCGCCATTCTAGTGATGCTGGTGGCTGGTTTTCTTAAAGTGTGTCCTATCCACCTCCATTTTCTTCTCTTCATCTGCGTTGTTATTGGTTCTTCGTTTGTTAGGTTCCAAAGGTTTCGTTTCTTATTGTGTTTGGTCAGAATATTCTGCATATGATTCTTAGGCATTTGTTGATGAATACTTGTAATTTCTGTGTGATGTTGTTTAAAATTAGCCAAGTTTCACTTTCATATGTAAGTGTTGATTTCACACATGCGTTGAATATTCGGATTTTTGAACTTCTCCATATTGGCTGTAGCCGTCCAAAACCCGCTCTAGCCTTGTTAAGTCTGTTGATGACATCTTCCTCTGCTCCACCATCTGTGGTCATCATGCTGCCTAAGTAGCAGAATTTGTCCACATATTCGACAGGCTGACCTTCGATTGTGATGTGATCATTGCTAATGTTGTTGATTCTCATGGCTTTGGTCTTCTTGATGTTGATCTCGAGGCCCACGTTGCGTGCTATTCTGATTAAATGGTCAGTTTTCGCTTGCTTGTCATTGAGCTTATGCGAGAACAGACATATTTCGTCTGCAAAGTCCAAATCCTCGAGTTGATGTGTGGGACTCCATGTTATGCCCCTCCTTTAGGAACATACGATCGTCATAACTTCGTAAAGTAAAGGGGTGAAAGCGGAAATCCTTGCTTGACTCCAGCGTTAATGGTGAATGACTCACTGATCGTGCCATTATGTAGTACTGCTAGCTCAAAATTCTCGTACATTGCTTTTATTATTCGAATGAGCTTCTGGGGAACTTGTTTCCCTGTAACGATCTCCATATTGTGCTACGCTTGATTGAATCAAAGGCTTTCTTAAAGTCGATGAACAACATGTATAACGGTGAACGCCACTCGATAGATTGTTCGATAATCATCCGCAGGGTGTTAGATTGGTCTACACAACTTCTGTGGGGGCGAAAACCTGCTTGTTCGTCACGTATTTTTTCTCTATTTTCTGTAGTCCGCCTAAGATTATTGTAGCTCTTATTTTGTAGATTGTGTTCAGAAGTGTTATTCCTCTCCAGTTCCCATAGTCTTTCAAGTCACCTTTCTTTTTACAGCTTAACGATGATGCCTATCGTCCATGATGGTGGTAGGCTTTTTCTTCCCATGCTGCTTTGATGTGTGGTTGCAATAGCTTGGCTGAAGTTAGTGGGTCTGCACGCAGTAGTTCTGGTTGGATGCCATCTTCTCCTGCTGCCTTGTTCAGCTTCAATTTTTGTATTGCCTCCTCTATCTCGACAGTATTAGGTGGCGTAGTTATGATTTTAAGTGGGTTGGAATCTAAACTACCTGTTTCGCTGCCATCTGGGTTGTCATCTAAGCTGGTGTTTGTGTTGTTGCTTATTTCTTGAAAGTGTTCTCTCCATTAAAGAATTTGTGCATCCGTGTTCGTTAATAGTACTCCATTGTGATTTTTGACTGGTTGGCTCCTCGTGCATTTTTGTTTAGTTAGGCGTCCTATTATTTGATGCAGTTTTCTCATGTTGTTTTCACCTGCTGCCGCTTCGTCGTCGCTAGCAAGGTTTTCTATGAACTTTCGCTTGTCGTTACGTGCCGATTTTTTGACACGCTTAACTATTATATTTTATTGTAGCTTAAGTTGGTCGTTATTGACAAGTTGCTTTTTTATTTCATTTCTTTGCGAGATGAGGTTCCATGTTGCATCGGAGATCCACAATGTCTCTTTTTCGGTATGTACTACGCCAAGTTTTTCCTCTGCGACTTCTTTGATAGTGGTATTAACTACTTCCCATGTATATTTTTGGTTGTTTGTTGGCAGTTTCCATTTCGTTTCTGAATGTTGTGTCACGTTATTTATGGGTATCAAGTCTTTTTCTTGTCCTTGCGTTGTATCTTCGTTGACATTTTAGCTTTATCTTAAAGTCACCGGTGATCAGTTCATGGTCGCTGTCGATATCCGCTCCTCCATTGGTTCTTACATCCAGGAGTGAGCTTCACCATATGCGACCCAAACAGATGTGGTCGACTTGGTTTCTGGTGTTACCACAAGGTGAGGTCCACGTATATTTGTGGATTTCCTTATGTGGGAATATAGATCCGCCGATGATAAGCTGAAATGTCTAGCATAGGTCAATCAGTCTCTCGCCATTATTGTTGCGTATGCCACAGCCATATGTACCCATGGTTTGCTTTAAGCCGCTGTTGTTGCTTCCAATTTGTGCGTTGAAATCGCCCATCAGGATAGTTATATCGCCTCTTCGAATTGTGCTAAGTGTTGATGTTAGTTGAGCGTAGAATTCATCATTGGAACTGTCTTTTGCGTCTTCTGTCGTTGCGTAACATTGGACGATGGTGATATGACGTCGTATACTGCTGTGGAAACGGGCTAGTATTATGCGGCCAGAAATTGGCAGCCATGTTTGCAAAGCATTACGCATTTTTCGCGTTATGATGACGCCGACGCCGCTTTCCCCTCTAGCTTCCTTACCACTGTATAGCAGTGTATTGCCATTTGCTGTGACAGAATCCCCACTACCACTCCACCTCATTTCGCTGATGCCAAGGATTTCGATGTTTGCTTCTCAAGTTGTGCTAGTTTTGATATTTGAAGAAGTGTTCTTACATTCCATTGTGCTATTCGTGTCCTTTTTCGTGCGCTAAATATCGTCATCATTATTCGGGTTTCATTATATCCGAGGCTGTGCCTAGTATTCGTTTCGTTAATTGGTTTTGGTATCATCTGGACAGGTGATTGGCCTACCGCAGACGATCCTGAGATAATGGGGCTGCCATCTTTTTATTTTGACGTTGCTCAGGATAACAGTTTTTACCAAACTGTTGTGCATCTGGTTTGTGTCAAGGCTTACATTTGGATGATTTAACAGTTTTGTGGTGACTGTGGGGGAATTAAATTGTTTTCATGCGACCTAACCCTCAAACAAGATAGCACTTTTTTATTTCTTTAATTTACTTTATTTTTGCGACTGATATTATTTTGTATATGATATAGCTTTTTTTATGGGCTAATTGGACAGTTGTTTTTATTGGAACAATTTTAAATAGCATGAAAAGTGGTTTTTAAGAAAAGCGTACGGCCGTGTCCTTGCCGGGAATCGAACCCGGGACCCCTAAGATGCTAGTCTAGCACGCTGCCACTAGACCACCTGAAGCGACCGTATACTGCAGTATACAATAATCTTAAATAATAAGCGCTACTTTGATTTCTTCTCTAGGAATTACCACTTCAACCAACCGTCCAATAACTATTGAATTAAACAAAAATTTTGGTTGGAAACATTCAAATTTATTAATTTTTCATTTATTAAAATAAAGTCCTAATAACTTTAATTAGTTATTTTGGTACACAAATGTTGTTCAAGTAATATCGTATTCAAATTACGGTTGATCACGACTTAAAAATATAGATAAATAATTTTTTAATAAAGTATTCTTAATAATGAGGTGCATTTATAATCGTCGGTAATACCGACTATAGTATGTTACTTTTTTTTATCACGTTTTAACAAAAAAAAATTTTTAATTTTTTTTATACTGAAACATTTTGATTTACTTAAAATAACATATATAACAGTGAGCTATTCATATAAATAATAAGCTATGTTGTTAAAGCAAGTCTATGTATTTTGTATATACATACATAATTTCTATCTTTGTTGCTATCTTTGTATCATATGCGCGTCTAAATCATTAATTCGATTGTGCTGATTTTTTGGGGAGTGCTCACGCCAAGCATGGTTTTGGTCAAATAAAAATTTGCCACGCCCACCTATTACGCCCACAATTTGTAAAACTAAGTAAACCTTAAACGATAATTTCGTTTAATTTCCAAAAAACTGAAATTCGGTATCTGAGTTTGTATTGGCACTGTCGATAACTTAACCAAAAATGGACGTGGTTGGATCAAATTAACTCCCACTTTTTCGATAAAGGTGGATAAATTTTATGCCTACCACCATTGCCCAGGAACTTGATGCGCTATGTAGAAAACATGCAACGAGATGCACCTTGAAAAATTACAGGATATACAAAATCTGTCACGCCCACTTATTACGCCCACAATTTGTTTAATTGAGAGAAAATATACAATGACATTGCTAATATTACTCCTAACAATTCGAGATTTTGTTTCTGAGTTTGTATGGTTGCATACAATATGTATTATTTTACCGCCGTAACTTAGAATCGCTACAATCGTGAGTACCGGGAAGTTCCGCTCACATTTGCTTTAGTTTAAGTGGCATTGCAACTAATGCCGGGCATTCGTTAGTATATATACGACATTTAAAAACAAAGAATAATTTTTAAGATTTTAAATTATAAAAATTAATACATACATAGATCTAGATGTATTTGGGAAAAACGACTTTAACTTCGCTATTCCACGAATTTTGTATTTTTATATTTTATTATACATTTAAGTGCATTAAATAAAGCCGTAGTCTATGAGATACAGATTTGCAATTTAATAGGTAAGTTTCTATTCGCGGAGGTCTTTTTTTTAATTTAAAAAGCTCAATAACAAATATTTGTAGTGGAGACAACTTATTTAAATTTATTATATTATAGTTTTTAAATTTTATTAAAAACTAGCGAATGTCCGGCATGCGTTTCAATGCCAACTAAAAAAAATGGTAGCAGAACTTCCCGGTACTTCCGTTTGTAACAGAACTTCCCGGTAATCTTGTTAGTTAGCGGAACTTCTCGGTACTCACCGTTGTGAAATTATCATACAAACTCAGAAACAAAATCACAAATTTTTAAAATAAATTTTATCAATGTCATCGTATATTTTCACTTCATTAAATAAATTGAGGGCGTAATAAGTGGGCGTGGACAATTTTGTATTTCCTGTTATTCTTCCCGATGCAATCCCGTTACATGTTTTCTATATTTCACATCAAGTTTCTGAGCAATGGTGTTAGGCGTAAAGATGATCCACTCTTTTTTTGAAAGTGGGCGTTAAATGAATCCAACCAAGCACATTTTTGGAGAAGTTATCGACAGTGCCAATACAAATTCAGATACCAAATTTCAGATTTTTAGGAGCAATATTAGCGAAATAGTCGAATATTTTAACTTAGTTTTACAAATTGTGGGCGTAATAGGAGGGCGTGGCAAAATTTTCTTTGCCCTTAACCTAAGTTGGCGTGAGCACAGCAATTCCCCAAAATTTAATCAAAATCGGATGAATGGTTTAGACGCCCATTTGGTACAAAGAAAGATAGAAAAAAAGAAAGAAAGAAAGAAGAATTAATTTTTATATATATAGATAGATATATTAGCCGTATCATATAACAGTAATGCCTACTTCTAACAGAAGCATATTGAAAATATGCATTAAAACAAATTGAAAATAGTACCGTTGGTACAATTAAGCAATGATGGGATAGTGTATATGAGACTTCGTGGTTTAAAGTTGTAAATTACGGTATTTTCTAATTTTTAATACTAGCTGAATTTTAATCTTATCAAAATGAAGTGTCAAATGAAAGACATCAACGTTTGCATTAAAAGATTCAGCTGTCAAAAAAATAAGCCTTTAAATAAGCAATAATTTTTTGTTTCCTTACATCTGCATGTATTCAGTTGCATAATTACTTGAATAGAATACCCAGATTAAAATGATTTGATAATTTACAACTCCGATCTTTACCTCATAAAATTGTTGTCTTGATACGCCACTGTGTGTAAATATAATTTTCTTTCATTGTTTCAGTTTTGAACTCAGCCAAATTTCGACACATCTCAAAATATATTTTTTAAAAATATATTAATGAATAAAACAAACGTACACATAGACTTTAAAGTTTAATATAAAGGATATTTTAGAGTACATTGATACTTATACATAGATTCTAATAAATTAAGATACTTCGTCTATTTAAAACAAAATCTTATTGCTTTTTTAAATCAAAAGATTTTCTTCATAAGGAAGTATTCATAAATATCTAACAAAGAATATTATTTAATATGCTTCTAATTTCTGTGTTGTTAGTGTTAAATTAAAAACGGATAAATTGTTTACTGTGTTTCCATATCTAATGATCGATGTGTTAGTACATTAACTGAAATGTAATAGTAACCTCAATAGCTAAGATGAATCTCAATGTGGTTATTCGAATGATCTTTCCAAATAATTGTATCTTAGTAGCTGTTTTTATTGATTTACGTTTTTGTTTATCTAAGCATTAAAAATATTTTTAAAATTACCCACAACTTGAGTAAAATTTATCTTTGTAACAGCACTTTTAAAATATTTGAATTAGTCAAGGGTACACATTTTTACTAGTCACAACGGTGTCTCAGTTGAAAAATATTAATAATGTCATAGTTTTTGAAAATGACTGCATTCAAATGCTCTTCGCCAAATAAAGCTCCTTCTTAACTTTTGTATCATCTTAATTTGAAAGGTAATAAATTGATTTGACATTAAGTTGGTAATAAATTTAAGAAGGAAGTTTATTTTGGCCAGATATGAATATGTTTTTTGTTTACAATGGTGTTTGTTCCCTTAGAATTTAAGAATTAAACTTGTAAATATATATTTATAAAAAGCACAGATAAACGTCACTTTTAGCGCTTATAATGAAATTTAAACACTCTCCGCATCTTATGGCCTATGTCTATTCTATATCGTGGAATCGCAAAATAGCTCGACCTGGTATTTCGGAATTACACAATTTCTGTACAACCTCAGCGGCTTGCTCGCAAGGAAAAACAGAGTGTGGCGGTGGTTCAATCTAAAACAATAAATTACATTAAATATACAATAAAGTACGGTGTTGTTTTTTGCTTACCATTTTATTTGCTACCAGTCCAACTAAGTCATGCAATTGCTGTACGGAACCGTTTGAAATAGGTATAATTTCTTGCTGATACTCACTGGATAAACGCGAAAACTTAGGTAGCAGCTTTTCGGCAACCTCTTCGCTGATAAGTACGACTCCACCCTATTTGAAATAAAGTTTGTAAATGCATGTTCTTGTATATATATATATATGTATATATTCTTGTTAACAAGGTACCTACTTTTGTGAGACAATGCATAGATCGATGTAGGGATCTGGAAGTTGTTCCGAAATCAATTACCACGTCCACTAGACCACCACATACGTTTTTGGTACGTTCAATTAACTGTGGCTCATAAAGGCATTCATTCCATTGAACAACACTTACGCTGAAAACATATGAAAAATTAATTGGTTGTAAACAGTACTATCTGGATATAAGTCCCTCGGTTAATGGATTTTCAAAATTAAGTCACGAAAAATACCATGGTATCTGAGATTGTAGGGTCACCAAAAATGGTGGTTTTAACACTCACCGTCATATTTAGTAATTTTCACCTTTTTTTTTAATTCAGATTTTAGAAACTTTAATTTTTTTTGTACAAATATAATTGTGGTAGGTTCATAGCCGAGCTTATTGTCTTATATCAAATAAAATAAGACTTTGTTAATATTAGAAATTATTTAAATTTTAGTCTCCACAACCAACGAAAATTCTTGAAATTTTCGCGAAGTCTTTGCATATATTTATATTAAAACAATTCCAGAAAAAATGGGCGAGACTGAGGAGTATATTACTTTAAATCTACCAATATACTTAAATATGATTTTAGAAAAAGAAAAACCAGCATCGCCGGTTGCTTTAAGCTAATAAAGAAAGAAAGACAGAAAAAAGAAAGAAATACACTTTCCTCTATAATAGCACTTTAGTAGTAACACAAAAAATAGGTTTGTTTGGATAAGAACCACACCCACCTCCTATACAAACCCTCCCTATTCATGCAGGAAAATAATATTAAATATAGCTACAGTGTAAATATCCAGTTCAAATTCGGTATTTAACACTTTGGTAGCAACATAAAACTACTAACAAAAACGGGGCTTGATCCGATAAGAACAACACCCACTTATAATAGAGACATGTAACACTTATGTGCTAAAATAAGCACATTTTTTGAGTTCATTGGAATGGCTGAGGTTATATGAGTTTCGGCATAGCCTAAGTTAATTGACTTTACAGTATTTCATTTGTCGTTTACTGTCAGCAGAAAAACGTTTGTAACGCCCAGAAGGGGCGTGGTAGGTATGACAAAGTATATATATAATTATCAGCGTCGTATTCTGAGTCGATTCAACGATGTCTGTTCCCCTGTCCGTCTGTCCTAAAAATGGTCGTAATCGTATTAGAACCATGACCACTTCCCATAAAAACCACCACTTTTCATGTGTAAATAACCAATTGAAATTCGGTATTTACCTCTTTGGTAGTAACATATAACAACTAACCAAAAAAGGGCGTGATCCGATCCGAACAACTATCACTTATAATACACAAATGTAGCACTTATGTACTAAAAGAAGTTATTTTTTTGGTATCACTGAAATAGGATATATCAGCTGCGGCATAGCCAAAGATAATTCTCTTACTAATTTTTTTTTGAAATGTTATAAAAATAATAATGATTTTAATAATAATAGAGAAAAAGTTTGCGAAAGGATGGCTTAATAAAGGTATACCATACACTTAACGTGGCAGAAAATCTTACGAAATGTTTTGTTGAATTCGTGAGGCATAATACGCTAAAAAGCATCTCTATAAATTTAACGAACCAGCGACATGCAAAAAAACAAAGATCAAATAAGAAGAAAAGAGACAACACTAGTTCATGAAGAATATGTCATTTTTGATTTTTAGTTTTACATTATTTAATTATTCTTTTTCCATCCTCGTGTTCGGCAAGTTGTGTAAAAATAAGAAAACAATTAAAAAGAAAAATTACACAATTGAATTTTAACATAACAGAAAAAAGCTTTTTATTTCTTGTAGGCTTCATTACTTTAATAGGTTTGGGTGGCATGGCTTGTTTAATAGTGGGGGATAACGGGCTTACAGGACGGCTACCCGTAACTCTATCGAGCATGCAAGTCGGCTTCCACCTCCACGTGGTGCCTCCTGGTAACCAAGTCATGTTTCGGGTCCGGCCAACGGAAACGGCGACCTCCATCTTCCCATATTTCCTCAACCCATTTTTCATTTCACCTCCCTTAACCTTCCACATCCAATAAATCAAAGAAATCCTCCGCTACCCTTGCGAAATGAAGATACCAGAAGGCTCTCTATATTCTTAGCAAGATTGCAAAGAATGAGGCCGCTGGTATCTCTGACAAGCAAGATCAGGAGGACAAATTGAAATGTACCGCGATGGTTGAAGAGTTCGAGAGGAACCAGGCCATCAAAGCGTTGGAGGTGCCGAAAGCGGCGTCGAAGAGGAACCTTTCTCTCAAGGTCTCCAACGCGCCGTTGAACTCGGCTTCCTCCAAAAGGACATCCAAACCAATCAGCGAAGTTGCAAGGGATCCGCTTCTTCTGGCACTGATTGATGGTAAGACCAGCAACGGCAGACGCATCAATGAGATTTGTGGTGAGTTGGAGGCCAAACTTGCTGAAGACGTCATGAATTACGTCCTCTGCAACAAGGATGGGCCTCTACCTGACTTCGAATCTTCGGAGATGGTCAGAGGCTGTAGGGTAATTAAATGTGGGAACGCGTTTTCCAAGGAATTCCTTGAAAAAAGCATTGCCATGCTCGGCAATGTCTGGAAGGATTTGAGCATCAAAGCCATTCCAGTCAAGGACATTCCAAGGCAACCGCGTGCTCGTATCTGGTTGCCCAAAATGAAGTCGGGTAATGCGAAGCTGATCGCGTACCTAAAACTGCACAACCCAGATGTTCCGATGGATGAATGGTTTGTCATCCGAGCTGAGGAACCTCACAAACTCAGCATGTCCTTCCTTTTATCGATCAGCGGGGAAAGCCTTGCCACGCTGGAAAGGTTGGACAACAAACTTAAGTTTGGCGTCAGGCATGCGAAGCTCAAGATTTTCCAAGGCAGAGCCGACGACCCGGACGAGATTGGCGATGCGAATAAGCTTCTCGATGAGCTTAGCATCGTCAAGAATGCCATAACAACCTGATGCTGAATGCCGTGCAGATAAATCTGCAGCACTCAAAATGTGCTACAGAGAATCTGATTGTCTTTCTCAGGGAGGGAGGCATAAACATCGGCATTATCCAAGAGCCCTGGGTGAACAGTAGTAGCATCAAGGGTTTCACGGATAGCAACTATCTACTATACTACAAGAAAGATGCAGGTAAACCTTAATCTTGTATTATTATTAAAAATCACATTAACTGCAAAGAAATTTGCAGCAGTTCCAGTTCCGCTGATCTGACAGTTGTCAGGATCGAACAAGACGGCGGTAAAAGACTAGTGGTCGCATCTGTGTACATGGCGCATAACCTGCCTGCTCCACCAGACGAAGTAAGTAGGTTTGGCCAAAACCTGTGCAGGGTTGAAACCTTAATTTTAGGTTGCGACGCCAATGCCAGACATACGCTTTGGGGTAGCAGCGAAATAAATGACAGAGGTGAGTCACTTTTTGATTTTATTACACAAACTAAATTAGACATTTGTAACTGGGGAAATTCTCCCACATTTATCTTTCCGAGTACGGATGATTTCATAGGATGGGAGGAAGTTCTCGATATCACACTTACTAATCTCAATGCCGAGATCAAAGTAGAAGGCTGGAGAGTGTCAAGTCAGCGGTCCTTTTCTGATCATGCCTGGATACTTTTCAGTCTTGATCTCAAAGTTGATACTCCACCTATTTATAGGAATCCAAGAAGGATTAACTGGGAAAAATTCCGCAATTCCATGAACTCCTCTTTAGGCAGGTATTTACCCATTTCTTCATCCCTTCATTCATTTGAGAAAGCTTTTAGTTGGGCTTTCATGAACTCATGCCCTGTCACTCGCAGTAGGAGTAAATTCCCGTCATGGTGGAACAATGACTTGACAGGTCTTAGGAATCTTGTCAGAAAGGAGTTCAACGAGGCGTATATACAAAATTCCTGGCACTCCTACTGAGAGTGTCTTAAAACCTACAAAAAGGCGATCAGATCGGCGAAAGCTAGCTCTTTTTCAAATTTTTGTGAATCTTTCGAGACTGTCAAAGACTCTGCCAGACTTAGTAAAATCCTGTCCAAAGAACACTCGTGCCCATCCTTTATCAAAAAGATGGACGGATCTTGGGCTGAATATCCTAATGAGTCATTGACTGCCCTTATGGATAATCACTTTCCAAGCGGTGATGGTGAGATGAATCTTGATACTCCAGAAGATGCACAGCATTGCAATTTCTCTGTTTTAGCTGACTCTCTCATCACTAAGGAACGTATTATATGGGCTGTCAAGAGTTTCTCTCCTTTTAAATCTCCAGGCCCGGATGGTATACTTCCGGTCATGCTATGGAACCTCAGAGACACGGTGGTACCATGGCTGGAGCAACTTTTCAAACAAAGTATCACTCTCAGCTATATTCCCTCAAGTTGGAGGAAAGTTATAGTGGTCTTTATTCCTAAGGTTGGTAGGCGTGGACATGAGTCCACGAAGGACTTTAGACCCTGTCCTCTTTCGTACTTAAAACATTAGAAAGAATCATTGACTATCATATTTGACTTTCGCTCTTAGGTGGAGGGTTTTCGAATTCCCAGCATGCTTACCTCAAAGGTAGATCCACGGATACGGCACTACATGAGGTAATCCGGGTAATTGAGAGGTCTATTAACTCCAAGAAGTATACTTTAGGAGCTTTTCTGGACATTGAAGGCGCTTTTAACAATGTTAGCTCTGATGCCATTAAAAATTCTCTGATAGAGCATCAAGTAGATGCTGTAATTGTATACTGGACTATGTCCATGTTGCAGTCTCGGGTGATACAGGCGAATTTGGGCAATATCACTAAATCAGTCCACAGAGGTAGCCCCCAGGGAGGGGTTCTCTCACCACTCCTGTGGTTGATTGTTATGGATGATATGCTAAAATCTCTCTTACTCTCTCCAATGAAGCCAAGTATCTCTGTGTTCTTCTTTATACAAAGCTAAATTGGAAAAATATTATTATACTGCGAGTTAAAAAAGCCTGCATTGCTTTTTATACTTGCAATAAAATGTTTGACAAACGTTGGGGTCTCAAGCCAAAGACGGTACTCTGGATGTACAGGGCTGTAGTTCGACCGATTCTCACCTACGAAGCTCACGTTTGGTGGCCAGCGCATGCATTGGCATAACTGGGGCTCTGAGATCCAGTCCCTCAGATGCGCTAAATGTAGCCGCATGCACTGCAGCAAGACTCAAAGAAGTAGGGTCATGGCAAGCTAGGACATATGGCCATAGCAGAATTTTAAACACGCTACCTAAAGAGGTAGTGCCTGTAACGACTGACTACATTTCACCGAAAATAGTTCTTAACAAGAACTTTTTACTCAGATTTCCATCCAGAGAAGAATGGTCATCTAATAGTGTAATCGACAAATTCGGCGTTACCATTTTTACGGATGGCTCTAAGATGAGTTGTGGAGTTGGCGCAGGTGTTTTCTGTAAACACCTTGGTATCTCCAGGTCTCTTAGGCTTCCTGATGAGGCCAGTGTCTTTCAAGCTGAATTGATAGCTATCTTAGAAGCTTGTAGCATTATTAGTAGCAAACTTACTCGTAAAAAGAACATAGCCATATTCTCTGACAGTCAGGTAGCACCAGTATCTTTCAGGCGGAAATATACGCCATAGACAGGTGTATTTACTTCAACATCGAGCGGAACTATCGTAATCAGAACATTGCAATTCTTACTGACAGTCAAGCGGCTATCAAGGCACTAGAATCCTATCAGGTAAATTCTAAACTGGTTAGGGAGTGTCTTGAGAAACTTAATACGCTTGGCTCGCAGAACAAGGTTTGGATACTTTGAGTCCCAGGCCATGTAGGAATAGAAAATAATGAGAAGCAGATGAACTAGCAAGAAATGGGGCAGAAACCCCATTTGTCGGACCCGAACCCTTTTGTGGAATAGGAAAAAGGTCTTTAACGATGATGTTAATGAAAGAAGAAGAACAATCACGAACACTATACTGGTAAAATTTACCAGGAATGGAACACTCAAAAACTCTTTTAGGAACGTACAAACTAAAAAGATTTACTGAATGTATGAATTTATCAAAAAAGAATCTGAGAATTATAACAGGTATTCTAACAGGGCACTGCAGTCTGAACTATCACCTGACAAAACTGAGAATATGCAACAATGAGTTATGTAGATTTTGTGAAGAGGATACTGAAACTCCGAAACACATCCTAGGACAGTGTCCTGCGCTTATGCAAAGCCGGAAAATGTACCTGGGAGACTATCAAATACCAGACGGCATGCTGAAAGACTTAAATATAGGTTTCATACTAAAATTTATAACGGTTGTAGGACTTTTAGAAATACTATAAACCTTTCAGGGATATATTGCTAATAGGAATACTAAACTATGGCAACACTATAATCCTCTTAGGGGGCACAATAGTTATTTTAGGACGCGGTGCGCATCCCCAATAATAATAATAATAATAATAATAATAATAATAATAATAATAATAATGTTATAACATCAAAATTAGTTCTTCAAGGCAGGAATGAACTAGATCTTCTCTGTCACAGACATAGAATAAACCTTATCTGGGTTCCAGGACATAGGAGCATAGTAGGTAATGAAGTGGCCGATGACCTGGCCAGGAAGGGCTCTGCATCGGCGCTGGATCTGGCTGTTCCGATTCCGGTACCTATAGGCAAGGTCAAATCTGAAATCTGCAATTTCTTTCTCAATAAAGTCAAGTCTATATGGAAAAACACCGCCGGATGCGTTGTATCCAAAAAAACTTGGCCGAACTACAACCTTTCAAGATCCCTTGAACTCATTGACTTGAGGCGTCGAGACATCGCGCGGATCACATACATCTGCACTGGACATTGGCCTATTGGTGAACATGCCCGCAGATTAGGAATTCCCTATAATGTCCACTGTCGTAGCTGCAAAAACACCAGTGAACCAGAGACACTGAGTTACTTCATCTGCGACTGTCCGGCTTTAGCAAGAGTCAGGCTTCGTACACTCCACTCCGCCTTTCCAACCTCATTAGAAGTCTTATCTGACTACCCACTAATAAACATTTTAAAATTCCTCAACAATTCAGGATGGCTCCAGCATTGACCCCTCCCCGCCCCTTCAGGAGATCGTGGTAACAAAATGGCATTAATTATGCTACTTGTGCTGGTGGAGTTCCACTAGTTTTTCGCCACTTGTACTACTACTCTAATAGGTTATGGGCCTAGAATACGCATATACGTTGATAAACATTTGCAAAGGAAAAAATTAACTATGGAAAAAGTGAAGAGAAACATAAAACCTTTTGATGGCGAAAAATATTCAATATGGAAGGTCAGAGTAATTGACAGAGAAGCGTCAGAAAAGATTACAGTAGAGTGCAAAAATCTCGTAAAAAGTGCAAAAGGCGTAATTATTGATCTAGTGGCGTTGCTGTCGAACGACAATTTTCCAACCCATAATCCGCTAACAATTTCTTGATATGCTCCTTTTGACTGATAGCAATATCGCCTGTGTCGCCGTTCCTTTCAACCTCCATACTCAAAAAATGTTGAACAGGTCCCTTGTCGACTACCTTTACTTGTGCTGCTATTTGATTTTTAATTTGCTGAATTTCGTTTCTATCCTACATGCTATTAAATGGTCATTGACGTAAACTGTAATGATGTTGAGTTGATCATCATGATGATTGATGTACACACAAGGTTCGCTTTCGCACTGGTGGAAACGTATTCCTTTTAAAATACCGTCCAGTTTGAAATTCCATTGATGCCCAGATTGCTTCAGCCCATACAGTGCCTTATTCAACTTCAACACATGATTTGGGAACTTCTCATTTATAAATTGGTCTGGCTGTGCCATATAAATTTCATCAGATATTTCGCTATTAAGGTAGGATGTGGATACGTCCATTTGATGTAAGTATAACTCATATTCGGCCGCTATTACAAAAATCATTTCGTATTGTGTCATACCGAACAACTGGAGAAAATGTCTCTGTATAGTTCACACCGTATGTCTGCGAACAACCCTTAGCTACTAGCCTTGCCTTTAAACGCTCCACGTAACCGTCCTTATCTTTCTTCACCGCAAACACCTATTTTTTGCCGACAACTTTATGGTTTCGAGGAAGTTCTGTCATATGCCACGTATTGTTTTCCAATAGTTATTCGTATTCCTTTCGCACTGCTTCCCACCATTGATCTGCATATTCACTGCGTAATGCAGCGTCGACAGTGTCTGGTACTTTGATATTGCCTGAACATATCAGACTTCACGCATTGTACTGTTTTTTCGGTCTACCAACCGCACCAGTACGAAGTATTCTTGGTCTACCTCGACTTCTTATTCCTGGTTGTGTTTCTGCGTGTTTATCTTCTGCGATTTCTTCTTCAGATATCTCATCTTCCGCTGATTCAAAAAAGCCAAAATAAATTGAAACCCTTTTTTGATCGAACTTTTTTTTAATCACAATTTAATTATTTCTTAATTGATCTTTTTGTCAAAATCTGTGCGCGATCGCTACGTGACTATTAGACGATAATATCGCAAAGTTTTAGTGCGGTCGCAAAGTCCTAGCAGGACTATAAAAGCTAAAAACAAAAAACAAATTAAACAAATAAAAACAATCGGCAATGATTCGTTCTCCACCAACAACACCATCGGTGCTGCGCTCACCTTTGTTAACTCTCCAACAAACTCCCGCGAAATATAATATCAGCATGATATCGTCAGCTGCTTCTCCCGCGCTTCCCCCCGCGCATTCGCATCTCGGTGGAAACGAACTAAATCACTCACCTTTGATCGCAAAATCAACTCCAACGATTTCTGTTTATGAGCATCGCACTTGGAGCGAGCAGTGTCCCTCTCCTTATCCAATCGTAACAACAGCTATTACAAACACAACAACAACAACAACTATCGCTGCATCCATTTATGCAAACACAGCTACCACTTCCAGCAAGATCACTCATTTAACCAGCGCACTCGAACAGCGCTCACATTCTCTTTCATCTATACTGCTTCCCTCACACTCTTCTGCACCTCCACCACCGACGCAATCGACCTCGACGTTCATTATCTTCGGTCAAAACAAAACAAATACTGCTACAACATCTAGCGCTGCACAAACAAAAAAGAAAAATAGTTCGGTAGTACAGACAGGATTAGACCGCTACATAAATATTCAACCTAAACGCAAATTAAGTCCTCAAAAACCGTCGAACAAACAGGTATCAAAAATAACAAAAACAAACCATACAAATACTTTGAACCAAAACAGATTTGCAGCACTCGCCATAAATGAGGATAACGAAACAGGCAATGAAAACTCATCTAATGAAAATGTTGGTAATAAATCTAAGCCGCCGCCGATATACCTACGGGAACAAAGTTCCAATGCGCTTGTCTCTGAAATAGCTCGTCTCATAGGTTCTAACTTTTATATAAGTCCGGTTGCAAAGGGAAACATAAATGAAACCAAAATTCAAACGTCCAATGAAGACAGCTTTAGAGCAATTATTAGCTACCTTAACAATAACAACAAAAAATATTATACTTATCAACTAAAAAGTGGTAAAGGCCAAATAGTAGTTATCAAGGGTATCGAATCTTACGTCGAAACCATTGAAATACAAAATGCCCTTATAGACTCTGGATTCTCTGTGAAGAATGTATTTAACATTAAAAATAAAAGCAATATACCACAACCATTGTTTAAAATCGAACTAAATCCAGAGTCTACAAAATTATAGAAAAATGAGGTTCATCCCATATACAAACTCCGTTTTTTGCTTCACCGCAGAATAACCGTTGAAGAACCTCATAAAAGAGATGGCCCAGTCCAATGTTTAAAGTGCCAGGAGTATGGGCATACGAAATCGTACTGCACTTTACCACCCGTTTGTGTTATTTGCGGGGATTTGCATCGCACTACGGATTGCAAATTAGATAAGACAAACACTAACGCAAATGTAGTAATTGCTCAGGTAATCACACGGCGAACTACAGAGGTTGTCCAGTTTATATGGGAGTAAAAAATAGACCAACTCGGAGGGAGATACCTGTACAAAATTTTGTTATGCCTCATGTTTCAAATGCTCCTGTCAACTCGACTTCACCATACAACGCAATGTCATACGCAAACATCCTCAAAACAGCTCCTATTAATATGTCTAATAATACACAAAATGAAAGTATGCAGTCTACGAATGTATCTTTGGAGACAATGATATCTACCCTAACGAGCTGTATGACGCATTTTATGTCTTTAATGCACAATATGCTCCAAGAGATGATACGCTCACAAAACCAATTTATGCAAGTCCTTCTAGCCAATAAATGAATTTTGTTAAATTATGTCACTGGAATGCGAACGGAGTAAGTAACCATAAATTAGAAATTCAAAACTTTATGGAATCAAAAGAAATAGACGTTTTGCTATTGTCTGAAACACATTTAACTCGAAAAAACAATTTTAAAATACCTGGATATAAGTTGTATGGAACAAATCATCCCGATGGGAAAGCACATGGAGGCACAGGTATACTAATAAAAAATAACATCAAACACTACGCACAAGAAGAATTTTCAAAAGAATACTTACAAGCAACATCGATCACTTTGCAGTGCTGGGGAGAAAATATTACACTATGTGCTATATACTGTCCTCCTAGATATAGTGTTACAGATTTACAATTCACAGACTTTTTCAAAAACCTCGACTCAAAATTTTTAGCAGCTGGAGATTACAATGCGAAGAACCCCTTTTGGGGTTCTCGTCTATTAAACCCCAAAGGTAGACAACTTTTTTCTGTGTTGATGAATCGCCAAAACAATTTAGATATTATATCATCAGGTCAGCCCACATACTGGCCCTCTGATACAAAAAAATTGCCTGATCTTATTGATTTTGGCATTTGTAAAAACATAAATCGGCAACATGTCTCAGCTGAAAATTGCTACGATCTCTCTTCGGATCACTCGCCTGTTTTAATAAATCTCTACAAAAAGCCCCTATCTAGTAAGGAACCAATAAGGCTAACAAACTTTAAAACAAACTGGCTCAAATACCGAAAGTTTATAAGTAGCCATCTAATGACGAGTCCACTACTTCTAGATGCGGCCGATATTGATCGCACCGTACAAAATTTTAATGACACTCTTGTATCGGCAGCCGTGCATGCTACTCCCACTGCTTTCAATAAACCTGTTGCTGCTAGGGTATTAACTTCATCCAGAGAGATTGACGAACTAGTCAAAGAAAAAAGACGGCTGAAAAAAGACTGGCAGCTGCTCAGATCTCCTTCTGCAAAGCTAAAGCTTATAACAGCACAAAAGCGGCTCAAAGAAGCGCTTAGCAAGGAAATGGAGCGCAATTTAGAGAAATACACTTTAAAATTAACCCCAACCGAAGAGTCAAACTACTCACTCTGGAGGGCATGTAAGGGCATAAAACACCAAAGGAATGTAATCTTCCACTTAGAAAGGAAAACGGTAAATGGACCAGAAGTGACACTGAAAAGGCACTTGTATTTGCAGAGCATCTTTCGCGAGTGTTCCAACCAAACTTGCGTACTAATAAATTCAATTTACCCGAAAATAACATAACAACGTTTTTTCGTCCATTAAAAATTAAGGTAAAACAAATAATAAACATTATTAAAAAGCTTAACCTAAAAAAAGCACCCGGATTTGATATGATTTCTCCCAAAATGATCCAAGAGCTGCCAGAAATTGCCATAAAAGTCCTCCTTTATATATATAATGCGGTACTCAGAACTGGTCACTTTCCAAGACTATGGAAAGTCTCTGAAATAAAGATGATTTATATGCCAGGCAAAGATCCTACAATCGCGTCGTTCTACAGGCCGATAAGTATGTTGTCGGTAGTATCAAAACTTTTTGAAAAAATACTTCTAACAAAAATTTTACCATACATACACCAAAATGATAGCATTCCGAACCACCAATTCGGTTTCCGTAAGCAGCATGGAACAGTGGAACAGGTGCATAGAATCACAAACGAGATACGGAAAGCATTTGAGGACAAAAAATATTGTTCTGCGATATTCTTAGACATTGCGCAAGCATTTGATAGGGTCTGGCATAGTGACCTTATATACAAATTAAAACAGCTGCTGCCGCCTAGTCTTCATAATCTCATGACGTCTTACCTAAGTGATAGGAAATTTTGTGCTAAATTCAACGAAAGCACCACATCCGTCTATAACGTTGACGCAGGAGTTCCTCAAGGTAGCGTTCTTGGGCCAGTTCTCTATGTTCTCTACACGTCTGATTTACCCACGAGTGACAGTGTTGTTACGTCAACATTTGCTGACGACACCGCAATTTTATGCATGCACACAAACGTAGATGTCGCAACTCGTCGACTTAATGATCATCTGAAAAATATTCAAAAATGGCTCGAAGATTGGCGTATACGAGTAAATGAAGGTAAAAGTACCCACGTTATTTTTGCCTTACGGAAAGGTACATCTCAGAACATAAAACTAAACAATGTTGTGATAAAGCAAGCAAGCGAAGTGACATATTTAGGAATTCATCTAGATCGGCGGCTCACGTGGCGTATACATATTGAATGCAAAAAAACACAAATTAAATTGAAAACGCTCAAATTAAACTGGTTGTTGCACAAGAGATCGAAACTACGCTTAGAACACAAAGTTCTTTTGTATAATGCCGTTATCAAACCTATTTGGACTTACGGATCACAATTATGGGGTAAAGCGAGCTCATCTAACATCGAAGTAATCCAGCGGTCACAATCAAAGATTCTTTTTTGAACATTACAAATGCACCATGGTATATAAAAAACCAGAACATACACGAAGACTTACAAATTCGGATGGTCAAAGATGAAATTGCGAGAATAAGAAGTATGTACGAGAAAAAACTACAAGCGCATCCAAACCCAGTGGCTAAGAACCTTCTGCGCATCATCAACATAAGTCGACTGAGAAGAGCAGATCTTCCATCCTACTAATATTAAAAATTAAAGCTAAGTTATAGTTACAAACTTGCTCTTTGATTAAGTAATAAATAACCCACACACTGGTGTGAGTTATTACCAAAATGCTAGTAATAATCTCTGAAATAATATTGTCAATCTAATTTAGAATATACAATAAATCAAATATCGTTAAAAAAAAAATCTTCTGCGATTTCTTCTTCAGATATCTCATCTTCCGCTGATTCAAATTCGTTATCGCTCTCGTGCACAGCGTTTTTATCTGTAACAGCTGCTTCTTTGATTTTGTTATCATCCTTCTGTTCTTTAGTGTCTGATAACATTTGTAAACTAACATCAAGTTGCTCTTTCACTTGATTCGACTTGTTATGTTGTCGCTTATCCAATGCGACTGCAATTGAACCGAATGTTCTAAGGTGTGCTACAGCTGCCTTGCGGCCATGCCATATTTCGTATGGAGTCACATCTTCTATCGCTCGTGTAAGAGCCCTGTTACGCAAATATGCCGCAGTACTATTGACAAACTCTTCGTAACATTTTTATTTTCTTTCCAGTTTGACGCTCGACCATAGCCTTGAATTCTTTAAACTTATCAAAGACTTCATCCTTATGGCCTAAAAAGTAAACAAAAACATATCGAGACTTGTCGTTGATAAAGGTTAATAAATATCGCGAGCCTCCAATCGAATATTTGTTGATAGGACCACACACGTCCGTATGAATTACTTCTAACAATTCGCCCGCACGACTCTCTGAGCTGCTAAACGGCTTCTGCGTGCATTTGCTTTTCATGCAGACAGAACACCTGATCCATTGGCATGCGACATTTAACCCTTGCACCAGTTGTTTGTTGACTAATTTTCGCATACTTTCAATTTAAGTCTTCCGTAGTTTTACTTGCAAAAAACAATTTATTCGGTTCGAACAAAAACAGATTACTGACCTTATTTGCTCGTAAAACGATTCTTCCGTGCTTGTTCTCGATCAACGCCGAATTGTTGCTAAATTTCACAATGTAGCCGCCGTTCACTGCTTTCGCAACTGAGATGAAGTTGCACTGCAGACCGGGTACGAACAAAACATCAAGAAGTGTGCCGTCAAATTTTGCTGTTTTCAAATACACTACGCCTTTGCCTGTAGCTTTCATTTTGTTGTCTTCTGCAAGCATGATCGTCTCCTCATACTGTTCGAACTTATCAAACATGTTGCATTGAATTGTTGTTGGACGCTGCTTGTGTGTATTTTGTTGTTTTAGGTGAATAATAAATCAGCTGTTTAAATTTTTCGACAGCCGAAAATGAGAATTTGTTTTTAATCATAGATTGCAATGAACAATCGAAGTGAATAGATTCTCTACGATAGTAATATAAGGAACATTTCGATATGCATAAAGTATAAATTCATGCGGTAAAAAGCACACAATCATTGAAAAATGTTGAAGGTTCCGCTGAATAATTTTTTGGCCGACAGTGTTGCCGCCTCATAACCAAACAAGAAAAATTAAACTTAGCGGGTAAAATTTGATTTATATTATTTTTCTAATATTATAACGAACAATTTTATTTGTGAAGCGAAAATTATAAAAAAATACATTAAATATTATATTACAATAAAATAAGTTAAAAATGTTAAAGTTATAATAAAAAATGTTTTTATTCTTTATAAAAAACTAGCTTAAATTACCCGGCGGTGCCCGGGTTCTTTTTTAATAGATTCAAGTCTTATTTGTTAATTAAGATTAATAAACTTTCCAGCCTAGCCCACAATTTTTGGAATTATATTTGGTTAATTTGATAATTTTATACCAAATTTGTATGCAGAACTTCCCGTTACTCCACGTTGTGTGTTTGTTGTCCATCTACCTCTAAACTGAGTTTCGCAACTGTTGTAGTTAACCTCCCCGGTATTCGCATTTGTATGTAACTAAAATTGTAATAGCACTTTCCGGTCAGATTTAGTTACTAAGAACCAAATTTCTTCATAGTAGTACATCACGTTCCTGAGCTATGGCGGTGGGTGTTAAATTGACCACAGTTTTGGTAAGTTGGTAGATATAGTTCCCTAACATCTTCACACTAAAGTTAATCATCGTACAGTTTCACGTTTCTGAGCTACAACGGTGAGCGTTCAATTGACCCGACCACGTCCACTTTATTTGAGATGGTAGATTTTGTCACCATACACCTACATACCAAGTTTTATCATTGTAGACCATCGCGTTCCGAAGTTACGGCAGTGGGCGTTAAATTCATCTAACCACTCCCACTTTTCGTGGAGTTGTCGACAGTGACCATACCAACTCAAATTCCAAATTTGAGATTTTTTGGAATTTTATTAGTGAAATAATCGATTTTGTTGGCCTAATTTTACTATTTGTGGGCGTAATATGTGGGCGTGGCAGATTTCATATATCCTATCATTCCTTCCAGACCCATATCGATATATGTTCCAAGTAAATCGGTTCAGCCGTTTAAGCGTGAAACGGTACAAACGAAAATAAATAAATAAATAAATAAATAAATAAATAAATAAATAAATAAATAAATAAAGAAATACACCTTCCTTTATAATATTAGTAAGGATTGTTTTATTGAAACTTACATTATTTAAAAAGTGGAAAAAGCATTACCTTCAGCTAAGCCGCCATTTCAGTGACACCAAAAATTTGATTTTATCACTAAAGTGCTACATGTCTCTATTATAAGTTGGCGTTGTTTTTATCGAATCACGCTCATTTTTGGTTCGTAGTTTTGTATTCCTACGAAAATGTTAAATACTGAAAATTAACTGGTTATTTGCACTGTAACTATTTCAATTTATTTATTTTTAGTATAGAAATAGGTGGTTTGTATGGGGTAGTAGTAGTTTTAGTCGGCCAGCTAACTTTTATTTGGTTTTAATTGACAACACTGTCGGCCCGCAAACTTTTTCACGGAACCTTCAGTAGTAATTCAATGATTATGAACTTATTTCTGCCTTGAGTTGTATTTTATATGCGCCAAAAGATTCTAGAAATGTATTTATGTTGAAATGTATTCTTTAAACAGTATATTAACTAGTAAAATCAAAGCAATTTGTCTCTTAAAAAAATTTACAAAGAATCTTAAAAATTGAACAGCTGTCCCCATACTATTTCCATCTTTCGTTAAACCAACAACAAAAATGACGAGGTTAACTCCGCCAATGAAATTGTTGTTACTTTGACAGCAGTGTGCTTTAAATTTATCTTTTTCCACTCCTATCCTCCTTGGTAGTGACCCTTGCGACCACAAGAGACACATTTGAAATTTGACTTCTGGTTTCGGTTTTTGTTGTTGTTGCTTGTATTAGTAGAATTTTCGTTGTTTGAAATTTTATGAAAATTGTTCTTTGCGTCGTTGTTGTCGCGTGCTATTAATGCCTGCACGCTATCTTCTGCATTGGTCGAATTATAGCTGCACACTTTTCGTCTTTCGCCTTCTTTTACCAATTTATTTTTTACTGCACTAAGCTTGGGCAGATCACGAGATTCAAGTGCAACAACGAGATTTTCAAATGACCTGGGCACACTAGCTAGGAGTATTATGACAAATAACTCCTCCTCTGATTTCAGCTAATTTTTCTGCAATTAAACTGAAGTTGCAAACGTATTGCTGCACGCATTCGACTTCACTCATGCGCATACCCAGTAACTGTTTAAATAAAGTTACTTTTCTAACCGGCCCCTTTGGTCTATGAATCTCAGACAGTGCATTTCACGCCTCGTTTGCTGTTTTGCAGCATTTCACGTAGCCAATCTGCGCTGGCGTAATGCTGAGGATTATTGTCGCTGTAGCTTTCTCGTCTTTGTCATTCCATTCTACGAATTTAGCTTCTTCCAAAGCCTCCGGTTGTGGTGTACTTCCAGATACAACTGACCACAGCTGCTGATGGACCAGCACGCTTCGAAATTGAATGCTCCAAGAATCATAATTGGATTCATCCAATTTCTCAATATTAAACATTTTTAATAGTTATCGCGACGCTTGAACTTATATTTACAACTTGGCCTTCAGGAACTCGCACCTGGGCACATAACCTGTTGCAATCTATATATATAAAATTGAAATTTTCTATCTTTGTACCCTATGCGCGTCTAAACCATTCATCCGATTGTAATGAAATTTTGGGGAGTTGATATGCTCGCACCAACTTAGGTTTAGGGGAAAGAAAATTTTGCCACGCCCACCTATTTTTATCTGTGGTGAATGCAGTAGAATATGCCAGTGCAACGCAAAGAGATAATGTCCAAAGACGATTATTCCGTGCCATCGTACCAAGCAATCTATTGAACAATTCGTATTTTTATCTGTGGTGAATGCAGTAGAATATATATATTTTTATAAACTAGGGAACGTCAACCTGTGCGGACGTGTTTTTATTTAATCTTCCCGTTCTTCCCGTTCAAACAAACAAATAAATTGAAAAAAAATAAATAAAACATTCGAATAAAGTTGTTTTCGGCGCGAGACCATTTAATGCCGTCAACAAACTAAACAAACAAACAAAAATAAATAATTTATTTAATAAACAAAAAAATCAAAACATACATATAAAACAATAAAAAAAAAATTGTATCCGGCATATCGGGTGGAGCGCTCTCCACCGCGTGAGCGAAAAAATTCGCCAACTGTAGTGCAAAAACTCGAAGCTAATTCGGGTCTGTGCTCTGGTTTGCTTGCCGCAAATAAAAAATCGCCCGTTCAAACAATAAAAACAATGAACAATGTTCCAAAAACAACAACTTTAGGCTCCCAAAATAATTTGTTTGACTCTCGCGAAAAAACAAAAAGTTTATCGTCTTCCCCCGCAAGTCCGTTTGTTCAACAACAAAACAAACACGAGCAAACAACAAAAAACATTACAGCTCAGAGTACTGTTGTGCGCTCTGCCGACGCTAAAACTCACAACCCAGTGGGAAAATTGCAAGACATAGTTGGAACATTGGTGACCAACAATGATACTCTGATCATTAACCAAAATGAACATAGCGAACAACAAATTCGCAGTCTTCAGCAGCAGGTCCAACAACTACAACAACAACTACAAAATCAAGAAAAACGAAATGCTACGCTTCCGGTAGTATCACATGCTGAGTCTCTTTCTCCTGCTCTTCCTTGGAGTTCTCAATGTGTCACTCCAAATATGATCCCAGGTAACTCTGTATCTCCCTTTATTAAATTAAATACGCAAAACCCTCCTTGCGATACCCCAAATAAATATAAAAAAGTGTTAACACCCAATACAGGCAAAAGTTCTAGTGATAGCAACGAAAACAGAAAATTTACGGTAGTGCAGACTGGCATTGACCGCTACTATCCAAAACGAAAACTTACGCCTCCCCGCGCTGAAAATATGAATTTCACCAAAATTCAAAAAACTATTCCTAACAATGAGTCTACCAAGCTGGGACAGAACCGATACGCGATTCTTGCCGATCATATGAGTACGGATCCCAAGCCGAAAACTCAAAAACCCCCTCCAATCTATCTACGTGAGCAAAACTCTAAATCTCTTTTAGATTTACTCACAAAAAATATTGGAGTAAACAATTTTCATGTAGTCCCTATCCGTAAAGGAGAAATACATGAAACAAAAATTCAAATATACAGTGAGCCAAATTATAGAATAATTATCATTTCTCTCGATAAAGCGAAAAAGAGCTATTACACATATCAGCTCAAAAGCTCCAAAGGCCTATCAGTAATATTGAAAGGCATTGACTCTTTCGTTGAATGCAAAGAAATTCAAGAAGCGCTAAAGGAAGAGGGCTTCTCAGTTAAAATGGTATCTAATATAATAAATCGCAACAAAACTCCACAGCCACTCTTCCGAGTGGAACTGGAATTCGATACAAAATCTCTTAAAAAAGGTGAATCCCACCCAATTTACTCTCTGCGATATCTCTTACATCGCAAAATTACTGTAGAAGAGCCCCACAAACGCAGTGGACCAATCCAGTGCCAAAATTGTCAAGAATTTGGCCACTCAAAAACTTACTGCACGCTTCCCAGTGTATGCGTAATTTGTGGAGATCTCCACTCATCCCTAACATGCCATAAAATAAAAGAAGATGCTAATATAAAAAAATGCAGCAACTGCTTTGGAAACCACACAGCAAACTATCGTGGCTGTCCAGTATATCAAACCTTCAAAAACAAGGCTACTACTTCAGTTGGACCCACTAATTCCAACCAAGTCAAGCAAAAGTTGCCCACCCCCCCTAAACAATCCAATGTACCAATTAATGTAAATCACTTTATGAATCAAGGTGTTTCGTACGCCAGTGCTCTTAAAGGTGACAACCCAGTCCCCATAAACGTTCAGCCTGCTCCTCAAAGCAGCAATCTCGAACAAACCCTTCAAATGTTTATGCAAAACATGTCTCAATTTATGTTTAGTATGCAAAACATGGTACAAGACATGATTAAAAATCAAAATCTTCTGCTTCAGCATCTCCTATCCAAACCATGAATGGTTTAAAAATATCATTTTGGAATGCGAACGGCCTCTGTCTACACAAACTAGAACTTTTCGAGTTCCTAAAAGAGTCAAACATAGATGTAATGCTAATTTCTGAAACTCATTTTACTGAAAAACACTATTTCAATATTCCGGGATATAGACTCTACGACACAAAACATCCAAGCGGTAACGCAAGAGGTGGATCTGCAATTCTCATTAAAAGCAGGATCAAACATTATGCTCTTCAGAATTACTGTACAGATTATATACAGGCAACTAGTATTTCTCTCGATGAATATCTAAAAGGTCTAACATTAACGGCTATATACTGTCCACCTAGACATAAAATAAGTGAACAGCAATTTCAGTCGTTTTTCAACTCTCTTGGACAAAAGTTTCTCGCAGCTGGTGATTATAACGCCAAACACACGTATTGGGGTTCTCGTCTTATATCACCTAAGGGAAGGCTGCTGTGGAATACAGTTACTAAACTTGGTCTAGACGTAGTCTCCTCTGGCAAACCAACATACTGGCCAACAGATAGACGCAAAAATCCCGATGTAATCGATTTTGCAGTCTTTAAAACCTTAAAAAGAAGCCAATTAACTACTGAATCTTCTCTAGATCTATCATCAGACCATACGCCTACCATTATTACAATTAATTATGTCCCAAGCGTCGATGTTACTCCAATAAATAAATTGACCAGCAAGCTCACAAGTTGGCTCAAATATAGGCAGTATATAAGCTCACACATAAACCCTAATGTGTCACTTAAAACGAAAGACCAAATAAATACAGCGGTAAAAAATTTCACTTTTCTGCTTACACAAGCAGCTATTGCAGCAACTCCCGGCTCAATAACAAATAGTTTAACCCACACATATAAAAAAAGCACACCAAAAGACATAGAGGATTTAATAAGAAAGAAAAGGCAAATACGCCGCGAATGGCAGAATCATAGATCTCCTACTCTGAAAAAAGATCTTCGCGACATTACCCGAAGTCTTCAAAAGCAGCTTAAGTGGAAATCTCAAAGAGACTTTCAACAATTCGTTGAACAGCTCGCACCCACCAAATCGTCAAACTACTCTCTCTGGCGAGCTGCCAAAAATATGAAAAAACCCATACTGTCGGAACCTCCCATTCGGTTATCAAACGGAAATTGGGCCAGAAGCGATGCGGAAAAAGGTGCGGCATTTGCCAATCACCTCAAAACTGTGTTTTCTCTAAACACGACATTTGGTAATACCTCGCTTTAAAAGAAAGGAAATTATGGAGACAATAAATAAATGCTTAAAACCAAATAAAGCTCCAGGTTCGGATTTGATAACACCTAAAATGGTAAAAGAACTGCCAAACATTGCTATAACTTATTTGCTCCACATATTCAATGCTATTCTTAGAACTAGTCACTACCCAGATGACTGGAAACTTTCACAAGTTAAAATGATCCCCAAACCCGGAAAAGACCCAAGTAATGTGTCTTCATACCGACCAATAAGCTTGCTCCCGGTTATTTCAAAACTCTTTGAAAAACTTTTAACAAAGTTGATTTTACCCAAAATTACTGAAAAAGTTGTGATTCCCAATCATCAATTTGGGTTCCGAGAGAAACATGGCACAATCGAACAGATGCATCGCATTGTACATTCAATAAAAGCCACATTTGAAAACAAACACTACTGCTCCGCAGTTTTTCTCGATATCACCCAAGCATTTGATAAAGTATGGCACGAAGGACTTATTACAAAACTATATCATATTCTTCCCGCTAATATGGTCTGCCTTCTTAAAAACTATATCACAAATAGAAAATTTGTGGTACAACACAAAAACTTTGTCTCTCGAAAATACGAAACACTAGCCGGTGTACCACAAGGCAGTGTCCTCGCCCCACTACTATACATTCTCTACACAGCTGATATGCCCAAAAGTGATAGAACCCTCATATCCACTTTTGCTGATGACACGGCTATACTGTGCTCCCACTCAAATCCAGCTATGGCATCGTATTACTTGCAGGAACACTTAGACTCTCTAAGTCAATGGCTGGCCCGCTGGAAAATTAAAGTCAACGAATCAAAAAGTTGCCATTTAACCTTCACCCTAAGAAAAGGCACGTGCCCTGCTCTGAAACTTAACGGCCAAGTTGTACCCGAAAGTTCCGAAACTAAGTATCTCGGTATTTACCTCGACCGCAGACTTACATGGCAAAAACACATTGCAACTAAAATTACCCAAATTAAACTTAAAAGGCTTGAGCTACACTGGCTTTTAGCAAGAGAATCTAAACTCAATCTCACGTACAAAGTCCAATTATATAAAAGTATAATAAAACCCATATGGACATATGGAATTGAGCTCTGGGGCACAGCCTCTCCATCGAATATTGAGAAACTCCAAAGAGCCCAATCTAAAATTTTGCGTCAAATTGCCAAAGCTCCTTGGTATATAAGAAATACAAACATCCACAGAGACTTACAAATCCCAACTGTAATTGATGAAATCCTAAATCTTACCCAGAAGTACAAGACGAAACTAATGTTTCACCCTAACATTCTAGCAAGAAACTTATTAAGACCTCTGAACTCTTCACGTCTTAAACGCTATCAAAAATATTCCCCATATATTGATTGATATGCGTGCCTACCAATCACTTGCCAATCACTGGATTCAAGCAATGAACCACAATATTTAAATATT
The DNA here is from genome assembly GCA_949127995.1 of Suillia variegata. Classification (NCBI taxonomy): domain Eukaryota; kingdom Metazoa; phylum Arthropoda; class Insecta; order Diptera; family Heleomyzidae; genus Suillia; species Suillia variegata. The sequence continues at coordinate 35,555,138 of OX421842.1, forward strand.
ATACTTAGTTTAAGTAATAAATTATAAATCACAAATAAGTTTAAAATTATTGTTAGATCAAAGTTAACTTAGATGATTCAATAAATACCAGTTGTTAAAAAAAAAAAAAAAAAAAAACGCCCACCTATTACGCCCACAATTTGTAAAACTAAGTTCAAATATTCGATTATTTCGCTAATATTGCTCCAAAAAATCTGAAATTTGGTATCTGAGTTTGTATTGGCACTGTCGATAACTTCCCCAAAAATGGGCGAGGTTGGTTCAATTTAACGCACACTTTCAAAAAAAGGGTGGATCATTTTTACGCCTACCACCATTTGCTCAGAAACTTGATGTGCTAAATAGAAAACATGTAACGGGATGTACAGGGAAGAATAACAGGATATACAAAATTGTCCACGCCCACTTATTACGCCCACAATTTGATTAATTACGTGATAATATACGATGACATTGCTAATATTGCTCCTAAAACTTTGGGATTTTGTTACTGAGTTTGTATGCCGATAATTTTACAGCCATAACTCAGAATCGTTACAACGGTGAATACCGAGAAGTTCCGCTAACTAACGGGAGTACCGAGAAGTACCGGAAGTTCCGGAAAGTACCGGGAAGTACCGAGAAGTACCGGGAAGTACCGGGAAGTTCTGCTACCATTTTTTTTAAGTGGCATTGCAACGCTTGCCGGGCATTTGCTAGTTTAAAATAAAACACTGGCCAATTTGTATTGCTTAAAATAGTTTTAATGTGTACTGTTCGAAAGTTCAAGAAGAAGTGGGCTTCACAAAACGAAAAGAAAATCGAACATATTCAAATTCATAGAAAAGGATGACAATACATCAAACAGAAAAAGATAAATATTGCATGGATATGTGATTACAAGAGTTGCCTTTTCAACAATATATATATATATATATATATATATATATATATATATATATATATATATATATATATATATATATATATATATAATTTGCCCGGTAGCTAAAAAATACCCTTAATTCTAGTATTCTTTACAGTGATTTCTGGTGAATTTTTTTTGGGTGCAATAATCATGTCTTTATAATTTGGATTTTTAACGAAATTAATTTTAAATTTACAGTAACTTTTAAGTATCTTAAGACTCGTTTAATACATTGTCATAATTCGTTATTATTTTTATTGCTATATCGACTCAAAATATTTACGGACGTACTCAAATCTGGTCGTGTGCACAACATAATATACATCAAACAGCCAATTAAATAACGGAACGGTGCATCACAATTTTCATCAGAATTTAGTGCTTCATAATTGAGCTTGCTTGGAAGTGGAGTACTTACAATCCTCCATTTCGAACTTCTTTCAAACATTTATAATGTAAGCAGATTGGCTTAACTCTAACTGATTATTTTGCCTTTCAATTTTTATTTCAATAAAATGTCGAATTTCAAATAAGTCATTAATTCTAAATTTGCTCATCAAATAACTTTTTAATTTGGTCATGGTTTCAATTTTTGCTGTTGCTATTACTAAATCATCTACATATAATACATCCTTGTGGTGAACTTTCAAATTAAACGGGTTTGAAAAAGATAACATTAATCGCTGGTTAGAAATTATTGCTACTGGAGCAAACGTTTCATCATAAACAATCAAATATTCCTGTGTAAAACCACGCGCCACAAGTCTAGCTTTATATCTAACTGGGTTTCCCGATTCGTCATGCTTTAATTTAAAAATCCATTTACATTCAACAATATTTTTATTTTCAGGTTTTTGCACAAGAGACCATGTCTTGTTTTATAAATGCGAATCAAGCTGTTCTTTTATAGCTTTTTCTCAATATGACCTATCACTTCTGGTCTTGATTTCATCAAATGAATTTGGAGAGTACTAATGCAAATATGTGCATTCATTACACAGCTATATAAAAATGAATCGTTTTACACCACTTCCGTGGTCTATCTTTCACTTCTTCTTACCTATATTTCATTCATGTCTTCGTTGAATTCCGAGCTTGGCATGAACACGATAGTTAATCATCCGTATATTCTAACACAGTTCCACCAGTATCAACTGGATCGGCGCTTTCCTTACTTGTTACCACATCACTAGGCTGCTTATCTTATTTAAACTTATCAGATTTTCCTTCCTTACTCTCATTAAGGAAATTTAATAGAGCACCTTCCGTTCTATCATTCTGAGACTCTGAGTCTTTTGATTGTGCCCCATCTTTCACCACATGCCTAGAATTTACCATGTTTGCCCTTGCGATAATACATTTTCAGTTTCCAAATCCCACAAATTATACCCATTCGATACATATCCGACAAGTATACCTTTCAATGACTTTTCATCGAATTTTCTTTTTATGGTTTTATTATGTACATATACTGTCGAACCAAATACTTTTAAATATTTTAAATAAGGCTTTCTTTTATGCCATGTGTTTTTATATTATTTTTCAATGCTTTGCTTGGTGTTCTATTAATTAGGTAAGTTGCTGTTAACACAACTTCACCCCAAAAACATTTTTCCAACTTTGCTCCACTAACCATATCACGAGCTTTTTTAAATGGTAACTGATGCCTTTTTGAACACAATAATCGCGCATCTCATTTGACAAATATTCTCTTCCATTTTCAATGTATAAATTCACAACTTTTAAATTAAAATGGGTTTCACTTTTTGCAACAAAGTCTTCAAAAAACGTCCAACTTGAATGAATCGAGATAAGTTACACAGTAGTGCGTGTATTGGTCAATAAAACCAAACGTAATTGTTTTTGCCGTTAATAGTAGAAGGTGTTATTGGACCACAGACGTCTGAATGAACAACAAATAATGGTCTATCGATATAATTCTTATTTTTAAATTTTTCAAAAGGTAGTCTAGCCTGTTTCCAATTTATACAAGCCTCACATAATTCATTATTTGGTTGTATGTCTTTTTAAAGATTAATATCATCAAACATATCCCTATCTTTTATTTCCAATAATTTCCATTTGCTAATATGTCCTAACCTCTCAGCCACAATCGCTATTCATAATGTAAAAACAACAATTGGTATATTATGGACACTTTTACCTTCAAAAAGTACTTTACCATCCTGACTTTGACACCTCCTGAACGAAATTCAATTGTCATCCCAGCATCTTGCATCTTCTTTACAGAGAGTAAAGTTTCTCGAACGTCTGGATAAAATAAAACCTCTTCAAGAGTAATCTGATCTTAAAAACTGCTGCGGAGTCTATACCAATAATATATCAGATTTTGACCGCCCATTCACTATAGCAAAAGAAGAAATAAAACTTTATTTTCAGCAATTAATTTTGTTTCATTGAATTAACAATGATTTCAAAATATTTTTGATATTTATGTTTTTTTAAAGTATCAATTTTATAAAATAATTCATTAATAATATTGTATAAATACGTAATATCAAAAATACTTTGAATTCATGTAAAGGTTACAGTAAGTATTAATATCAAAAATACATTTTATTAATGGCAAATTGATATTATCAATATCTTCCTTACATGTAAACTATATTTTTAAATGTGTGAATGATATTAAAATCATATCAGGATCACTAAAATAATGTGCATTATACGTTAAAATTCGCAAAAAATGCATACAAAAATACTTCTAAATAATATCTTATTGATAATGTTTTTGATAAGACTATGCATGTGTTATTGACAATTTGCCCGGTAGCTAAAAAATAACCTTAATTCTAGTATTCTTTACAGTGATTTCTGGTGAATTTTTTTTGGGTGCAATAATCATGTCTTTATAATTTGGATTTTTAACGAAATTAATTTTAAATTAACAGTAACTTTTAAGTATCTTAAGACTCGTTTAATACATTGTCATAATTCGTTATTATTTTTATTGCTATATCGACTCAAAATATTTACGGACGTACTCAAATCTGGTCGTGTGCACAACATAATATACATCAAACAGCCAATTAAATAACGGAACGGTGCATCACAATTTTCATCAGAATTTAGTGCTTCATAATTGAGCTTGCTTGGAAGTGGAGTACTTACAATCCTCCATTTCGAACTTCTTTCAAACATTTATAATGTAAGCAGATTGGCTTAACTCTAACTGATTATTTTGCCTTTCAATTTTTATTTCAATAAAATGTCGAATTTCAAATAAGTCATTAATTCTAAATTTGCTCATCAAATAACTTTTTAATTTGGTCATGGTTTCAATTTTTGCTGTTGCTATTACTAAATCATCTACATATAATACATCCTTGTGGTGAACTTTCAAATTAAACGGGTTTGAAAAAGATAACATTAATCGCTGGTTAGAAATTATTGCTACTGGAGCAAACGTTTCATCATAAACAATCAAATATTCCTGTGTAAAACCACGCGCCACAAGTCTAGCTTTATATCTAACTGGGTTTCCCGATTCGTCATGCTTTAATTTAAAAATCCATTTACATTCAACAATATTTTTATTTTCAGGTTTTTGCACAAGAGACCATGTCTTGTTTTATAAATGCGAATCAAGCTGTTCTTTTATAGCTTTTTCTCAATATGACCTATCACTTCTGGTCTTGATTTCATCAAATGAATTTGGAGAGTACTAATGCAAATATGTGCATTCATTACACAGCTATATAAAAATGAATCGTTTTACACCACTTCCGTGGTCTATCTTTCACTTCTTCTTACCTATATTTCATTCATGTCTTCGTTGAATTCCGAGCTTGGCATGAACACGATAGTTAATCATCCGTATATTCTAACACAGTTCCACCAGTATCAACTGGATCGGCGCTTTCCTTACTTGTTACCACATCACTAGGCTGCTTATCTTATTTAAACTTATCAGATTTTCCTTCCTTACTCTCATTAAGGAAATTTAATAGAGCACCTTCCGTTCTATCATTCTGAGACTCTGAATCTTTTGATTGTGCCCCATCTTTCACCACATGCCTAGAATTTACCATGTTTGCCCTTGCGATAATACATTTTCAGTTTCCAAATCCCACAAATTATACCCATTCGATACATATCCGACAAGTATACCTTTCAATGACTTTTCATCGAATTTTCTTTTTCTGGTTTTATTATGTACATATACTGTCGAACCAAATACTTTTAAATATTTTAAATAAGGCTTTCTTTTATGCCATGTGTTTTTATATTATTTTTCAATGCTTTGCTTGGTGTTCTATTAATTAGGTAAGTTGCTGTTAACACAACTTCACCCCAAAAACATTTTTCCAACTTTGCTCCACTAACCATATCACGAGCTTTTTTAAATGGTAACTGATGCCTTTTTGAACACAATAATCGCGCATCTCATTTGACAAATATTCTCTTCCATTTTCAATGTATAAATTCACAACTTTTAAATTAAAATTGGTTTCACTTTTTGCAACAAAGTCTTCAAAAAAACGTCCAACTTGAATGAAACGAGATAAGTTACACAGTAGTGCGTGTATTGGTCAATAAAACCAAACGTAATTGTTTTTGCCGTTAATAGTAGAAGGTGTTATTGGACCACAGACGTCTGAATGAACAACAAATAATGGTCTATCGATATAATTCTTATTTTTAAATTTTTCAAAAGGTAGTCTAGCCTGTTTCCAATTTATACAAGCCTCACATAATTCATTATTTGGTTGTACGTCTTTTTAAAGATTAATGTCATCAAACATATCCCTATCTTTTATTTCCAATAATTTCCATTTGCTAAAATGTCCTAACCTCTCAGCCACAATCGATATTCATAATGTATATATTATTGTGTTCATATATACATATATATATATATATATATATATATATATATATATATATATATATATATATATATATATATATATATATATATATATATATATATATATATGTTTAAATAAATACATTTTTGTTAAATTTGTATCTTAAAGATGTAAGAAAAATTCAAATTAAATTTACTATGATTTCAATAAACTGCATTTCCTTCCACCACAAATCTCTCCATTACTAAAAATATCTCGGTAAACAAAATTTATGGCGGCCACTTCAACTCCTAAAGTCATATGTTTCGACTTTAATGGGTTGAACTCTTATCGTATTTAAACAAATGAGGTGTCAAATGAAAGGTCATTAAGTCAGTTAAAATGTGTCTTACAAGTTTTTGTGTTATCTTAAAAAAGTTTAGAGTTATTGCAAAAAATCTGAAAATGGTGTTTTTAATGGGTTAATTTATCAAAAAAAAGCCTTAGAACATATATTTGTTTTTTCACAACAGTGAAGTCTGATCAATTACCTGTAATTTGGTATAGCATTTTGTATACCTATCATTTCAATTTTCGATGATATTAACAGATTTATACCAGAAAACATCTAAAAATTATTTTAATTTTCTAATAAATCTCGTAATATCTTCGAAAATTGAAGAGATAGCTATATAATGTTATATACCAAATTATTGGTAATCGGTAAGGCTTCAATAAAGTGGAAGAAAAAAAATTTAGGTTCATAAGGGATTTTACCATAAATTAGCACTTTAAGTACCAACATTTTCATATTTTTCGCAATAACTCAAAAACTTTTGAAGATATATAACAATTTGGCAAAATTTAATTTAGCTTGCATTATTACCTTTGATTTGACACCTCGTTTGACCAGATCTGCTGCTTGGTTCCAAAGTTATAACCCACTAAACCCGATACATAAAAGTGGTGGTAAAGGCAAAGAGGGGAATAGAGCCAGTTTTTTTTTAGTAGCGATTTTTATTTTAGATCCTTTATGTTGAGTTTAATTTCATTATTGAAATTTAATTAAAATATTTAATACATGTTTGTTTTTTTTTCATTTTAACCTACAAATTTGTTTATTCTATATATATATATATATATATATATATATATATATATATGTATATATGAACACAATAATATATATATATATATATATATATATATATATATATATATATATATATATATATATATATATATATATATATATATATATATATATATATATATATATATATATGTATATATGAACACAATAATATATACATTATGAATATCGATTGTGGCTGAGAGGTTAGGACATATTAGCAAATGGAAATTATTGGAAATAAAAGATAGGGATATGTTTGATGATATTAATCTTTAAAAAGACATACAACCAAATAATGAATTATGTGAGGCTTGTATAAATTGGAAACAGGCTAGACTACCTTTTGAAAAATTTAAAAATAAGAATTATATCGATAGACCATTATTTGTTGTTCATTCAGACGTCTGTGGTCCAATAACACCTTCTACTATTAACGGCAAAAACAATTACGTTTGGTTTTATTGACCAATACACGCACTACTGTGTAACTTATCTCGATTCATTCAAGTTGGACGTTTTTTTGAAGACTTTGTTGCAAAAAGTGAAACCAATTTTAATTTAAAAGTTGTGAATTTATACATTGAAAATGGAAGAGAATATTTGTCAAATGAGATGCGCGATTATTGTGTTCAAAAAGGCATCAGTTACCATTTAAAAAAGCTCGTGATATGGTTAGTGGAGCAAAGTTGGAAAAATGTTTTTGGGGTGAAGTTGTGTTAACAGCAACTTACCTAATTAATAGAACACCAAGCAAAGCATTGAAAAATAATATAAAAACACATGGCATAAAAGAAAGCCTTATTTAAAATATTTAAAAGTATTTGGTTCGACAGTATATGTACATAATAAAACCAGAAAAAGAAAATTCGATGAAAAGTCATTGAAAGGTATACTTGTCGGATATGTATCGAATGGGTATAATTTGTGGGATTTGGAAACTGAAAATGTATTATCGCAAGGGCAAACATGGTAAATTCTAGGCATGTGGTGAAAGATGGGGCACAATCAAAAGATTCAGAGTCTCAGAATGATAGAACGGAAGGTGCTCTATTAAATTTCCTTAATGAGAGTAAGGAAGGAAAATCTGATAAGTTTAAATAAGATAAGCAGCCTAGTGATGTGGTAACAAGTAAGGAAAGCGCCGATCCAGTTGATACTGGTGGAACTGTGTTAGAATATACGGATGATTAACTATCGTGTTCATGCCAAGCTCGGAATTCAACGAAGACATGAATGAAATATAGGTAAGAAGAAGTGAAAGATAGACCACGGAAGTGGTGTAAAACGATTCATTTTTATATAGCTGTGTAATGAATGCACATATTTGCATTAGTACTCTCCAAATTCATTTGATGAAATCAAGACCAGAAGTGATAGGTCATATTGAGAAAAAGCTATAAAAGAACAGCTTGATTCGCATTTATAAAACCTGAAAATAAAAATATTGTTGATTGTAAATGGATTTTTAAATTAAAGCATGACGAATCGGGAAACCCAGTTAGATATAAAGCTAGACTTGTGGCGCGTGGTTTTACACAGGAATATTTGATTGTTTATGATGAAACGTTTGCTCCAGTAGCAATAATTTCTAGCCAGCGATTAATGTTATCTTTTTCAAACCCGTTTAATTTGAAAGTTCACCACAAGGATGTATTATATGTAGATGATTTAGTAATAGCAACAGCAAAAATTGAAACCATGACCAAATTAAAAAGTTATTTGATGAGCAAATTTAGAATTAATGACTTATTTGAAATTCGACATTTTATTGAAATAAAAATTGAAAGGCAAAATAATCAGTTAGAGTTAAGCCAATCTGCTTACATTATAAATGTTTGAAAGAAGTTCGAAATGGAGGATTGTAAGTACTCCACTTCCAAGCAAGCTCAATTATGAAGCTCTAAATTCTGATGAAAATTGTGATGCACCGTTCCGTTATTTAATTGGCTGTTTGATGTATATTATGTTGTGCACACGACCAGATTTGAGTACGTCCGTAAATATTTTGAGTCGATATAGCAATAAAAATAATAACGAATTATGACAATGTATTAAACGAGTCTTAAGATACTTAAAAGTTACTGTTAATTTAAAATTAATTTCGTTAAAAATCCAAATTATAAAGACATGATTATTGCACCCAAAAAAAATTCACCAGAAATCACTGTAAAGAATACTAGAATTAAGGTTATTTTTTAGCTACCGGGCAAATTGTCAATAACACATGCATAGTCTTATCAAAAACATTATCAATAAGATATTATTTAGAAGTATTTTTGTATGCATTTTTTGCGAATTTTAACGTATAATGCACATTATTTTAGTGATCCTGATATGATTTTAATATCATTCACACATTTAAAAATATAGTTTACATGTAAGGAAGATATTGATAATATCAATTTGCCATTAATAAAATGTATTTTTGATATTAATACTTACTGTAACCTTTACATGAATTCAAAGTATTTTTGATATTACGTATTTATACAATATTATTAATGAATTATTTTATAAAATTGATACTTTAAAAAAACATAAATATCAAAAATATTTTGAAATCATTGTTAATTCAATGAAACAAAATTAATTGCTGAAAATAAAGTTTTATTTCTTCTTTTGCTATAGTGAATGGGCGGTCAAAATCTGATATATTATTGGTATAGTCTTTAAATATAAAATTATGATTTTAAAAAAAGTTATTAGAAAATCAATTGGTGAATTATAAAAAGTAACAACTTCTAAATTTTGTATAACCTTTAAAAAAAGATTAAAGAAATAACTACAAAATTGTATATCTTTAAAAGGTATTAAGCAAATTAAGACAAGTGTAAAGCTATACGAATAGCTTTATATTATACGATTATATGCAATTTGGTAAACATTTAAATAATTAACTTTATCTTTTTAATCGAAAAATCGTAACTTAAGGCTTAAATAATCAGTTTTCCTCTAAATACGATTAAATATCATGTCGACTTACGATACACTGTTAGTTAAAGATAATAATGTTAAGCTGATTTTCAAAATTCTCGTTTTTGTAGACGATATTCCGTTTAACAAGTTGTCGGAAAACTAAAGATAAGTAAAGGTTTTTAGATATATAATAAAAATATAAAACAACTTTTTATAATGATTTTTTCTTACATTTTTGGGTTTCCATTTTCTCGCACAGCATTGCTTGTAACGCTGTTTGCCTCCTTTCCAGGAAGACTGCCTCGATGTCATCTTATTAAGGTACCGCAAATTTTTAATTGTCAATCCGCAAACTATATTAGTGTTTAAATAAATACATTTTTGTTAAATTTGTATCTTAAAGATGTAAGAAAAATTCAAATTAAATTTACTATGATTTCAATAAACTGCATTTCCTTCCACCACAAATCTCTCCATTACTAAAAATATCTCGGTAAACAAAATTTATGGCGGCCACTTCAACTCCTAAAGTCATATGTTTCGACTTTAATGGGTTGAACTCTTATCGTATTTAAACAAATGAGGTGTCAAATGAAAGGTCATTAAGTCAGTTAAAATGTGTCTTACAAGTTTTTGTGTTATCTTAAAAAAGTTTAGAGTTATTGCAAAAAATCTGAAAATGGTGTTTTTAATGGGTTAATTTATCAAAAAAAAGCCTTAGAACATATATTTGTTTTTTCACAACAGTGAAGTCTGATCAATTACCTGTAATTTGGTATAGCATTTTGTATACCTATCATTTCAATTTTCGATGATATTAACAGATTTATACCAGAAAACATCTAAAAATTATTTTAATTTTCTAATAAATCTCGTAATATCTTCGAAAATTGAAGAGATAGCTATATAATGTTATATACCAAATTATTGGTAATCGGTAAGGCTTCAATAAAGTGGAAGAAAAAAAATTTAGGTTCATAAGGGATTTTACCATAAATTAGCACTTTAAGTACCAACATTTTCATATTTTTCGCAATAACTCAAAAACTTTTGAAGATATATAACAATTTGGCAAAATTTAATTTAGCTTGCATTATTACCTTTGATTTGACACCTCGTTTGACCAGATCTGCTGCTTGGTTCCAAAGTTATAACCCACTAAACCCGATACATAAAAGTGGTGGTAAAGGCAAAGAGGGGAATAGAGCCAGTTTTTTTTTAGTAGCGATTTTTATTTTAGATCCTTTATGTTGAGTTTAATTTCATTATTGAAATTTAATTAAAATATTTAATACATGTTTGTTTTTTTTTCATTTTAACCTACAAATTTGTTTATTCTAAATTCTAATGTTTTATACCTACCCGAAAGTGCATCGAATCATTTAACGAGGTTCCAATCTTTCAATAAATCTTTCAAATTGTATTCCGATGCACTTTCCTCCGCTGCTCCGTCTGGGCCGACCACCTTGTCCATAGCAGCGCTCTCCTGGCCGATCAAAGTTACATCTGTTTTTCGAAGTAATCTAGTTCTTGTATAAAAATATACGGTGCTATAAGATTTTTTGTTAAACATTTTAGCTTTTTTAGTAGCTTTATCGTTTTGTTAATAATTTTTTCTTTTCACTTTTTTTATTTTCACTTCTCTCAAGCAATTGCGCATTTAGAAATAAGTGTTGCCAACATTTTATATTGAGATATTTTGATGGAGACATTTAGTAAACTTATTTCTAAATGCGCAATTGCTTGAGAGAAGTGAAAATAAAAAAAGTGAAAAGAAAAAATTATTAACAAAACGATAAAGCTACTAAAAAAGCTAAAATGTTTAACAAAAAATCTTATAGCACCGTATATTTTTATACAAGAACTAGATTACTTCGAAAAACAGATGAAACTTCGATCGGCCAGGAGAGCGCTGCCGCTGCTATGGACAAGGTGGTCGGCCCAGACGGAGCAGCGGAGGAAAGTGCATCGGAATACAATTTGAAAGATTTATCGAAAGATTGGAACCTCGTTAAATGATTCGATGCACTTTCGGGTAGGTATAAAACCTTTGAATTTAGAATAAACAAATTTGTAGGTTAGAATGAAAAAAAAACATTTGTAGCAGGATGCTACGGCATGAACAAACATGTATTAAATATTTTAATTAAATTTCAATAATGAAATTAAACTCAACATAAAGGATATAAAATAAAAATAGCTACTAAAAAAAACTGGCTCTATTCCCCTCTTTGCCTTTACCACCACTTTTATGTATCGGGTTTAGTGGGTTATAACTTTGGAACCAAGCAGCAGATCTGGTCAAACGAGGTGTCAAATCAAAGGTAATAATGCAAGCTAAATTAAATTTTGCCACATTGTTTTATATCTTCAAAAGTTTTTGAGTTATTGCGAAAAATATGAAAATGTTGGTACTTAAAGTGCTAATTTATGGTAAAATCCCTTATGAACCTAAATTTTTTTTCTTCCACTTTATTGAAGCCTTACCGATTACCAATAATTTGGTATATAACATTATATAGCTATCTCTTCAATTTTCGAAGATATTACGAGATTTATTAGAAAATTAAAATAATTTTTAGATGTTTTCTGGTATAAATCTGTTAATATCATCGAAAATTGAAATGATAGGTATACAAAATGCTATACCAAATTACAGGTAATTGATCAGACTTCACTGTTGTGAAAAAACAAATATATGTTCTAAGGCTTTTTTTTGATAAATTAACCCATTAAAAACACCATTTTCAGATTTTTTGCAATAACTCTAAACTTTTTTAAGATAACACAAAAACTTGTAAGACACATTTTAACTGACTTAATGACCTTTCATTTGACACCTCATTTGTTTAAATACGATAAGAGTTCAACCCATTAAAGTCGAAACATATGACTTTAGGAGTTGAAGTGGCCGCCATAAATTTTGTTTACCGAGATATTTTTAGTAATGGAGAGATTTGTGGTGGAAGGAAATGCAGTTTATTGAAATCATAGTAAATTTAATTTGAATTTTTCTTACATCTTTAAGATACAAATTTAACAAAAATGTATTTATTTAAACACTAATATAGATTGCGGATTGACAATTAAAAATTTTGCGGTACCTTAATAAGATGACATCGAGGCAGTCTTCCTGGAAAGGAGGCAAACAGCGTGACAAGCAATGCTGTGCGAGAAAATGGAAACCCAAAAATGTAAGAAAAAATCATTATAAAAAGTTGTTTTATATTTTTATTATATATCTAAAAACCTTTACTTATCTTTAGTTTCCTAACAACTTTTTAAACGGGATATCATCTACGAAAAAGGATAAATCGTGTGCAAGAACCAGTATTAGATGAAAAGACATATTGTAATCCTTTAATCTTCTTTATATAAAAACGAAAAACGGCTTCCGCATTTAATTAAACATACATAAATGTAATACATATGATTTTATATAGAAAATTGTGATTTTTTTATATATATTTTTGAAATCAGTTTGACAAAAATATCGGTTGATTTTAAAGACAAAACTACAATATTATGTACTAAAACGATGTATAATTTTTGAAATTGAAGTTATATTAATATGTAATAACAATCGTTTGTACGCAGTTGTTAGTAATTATAATGTTAAAAGCTTTTAGAACACTATCAATTAAAAAAATATTTTTACTTTTTAAATAATATAAACTAAAATGTTTATTATTTCAAATATAATAGCATATTGCTATTAATACTCGTATTAATTTATTAATAATTAAACCCTTTTTTTCAATACAATTTGTTTCATTTAAAAAATTAGATTTTATTTTTTTTTAAATTTACAGTTAGTTAGTTAGTCTGTAATGGCGTCCCTTATAAGGAGACACACTTAGGCTTGGAGCCCTTTGTGATGCCATGAGGTATTCCAGTTATACCGCTAACTGAACCATTGTGTACTATTTATAAACTGAAGAATATTAATGATATTCGATTTAGATATATCTACTAGGCCTACGAAGAAGTGCTTTCCTAGATGTGTATATCGTTTGTTGGCTAAAGCGGGGCATGTACAAAGAAGGTGTATTATAGTTTCTTCCTCCTCTTCATCTCTACAGCTTCTTTAGAAGTCATTTGAGAAGATACCTAGTCTTCTTGCATGATTACCAATAATACAGTGTCCTGTTATAACTCCTATTATGGTGCTAATTTGAGACCTACTTAGGGAGATTAGATCGATTGAGCGTTTTTGATTCAGTTAAATTTACAGTTACGAAAACATAAATTTTACTATATTTAAAATCATATAAATTGCAATAATATCGTATGTATTCTATCAAATATCCAAATTTTTTAATATCACGATTATTTATAATACTATTTTTATTATTTTTACATACTAGTGAAAATATCTGTAAATTTGATATTTTTATTGTTCAATTTATAATTATTCTTTAGAATTGATATGCTTTTATAAATTTATGTTAATGATATTCGTTTTTGATATGATTACCAGAAAAACAAATAATGTATATTTGGCATTTCAAATATAATTACGATTGGAAAATCGTAAATTTTACATTTTTCGTGTACAAATGATATGATTCTAATCCACATGATATGATTCTTGTTCAGATGATATGATATTTTTGATATGACTGTTATTGATATGCGCCCGGTAAT
>OX421842.1:35574553-35757053 GCA_949127995.1 Suillia variegata
CATCGAAATTAACATAATTAGAAGAGTCATATTTTTGTGTAAGTAACAGTTTTCTTTTTTGTAAATCTGCAAATCTTTCGGTTGCTAATGCAAATTATATTCATTAAAAAAAGAAACAGATCAATATTATGTGTTCAAAGCAAGTAACATGTAAGTTAAGATCACTCCCAATGGGAGGATCAAACAAATTTGAGTTGGGGCCAGTCACTTGGCCCTTTTCCTATAAATGAAACAAGTTAATTAAGTTGGATATGCAATAAATTACCTTTTATTGAACTGCATTCAAGTAACGCCAAAATTGCAGAATAACTTAAGCTAACTTAGAATGTAACCTTAATTTATTATATTATAATATTCCTAACTGCTGCCTCAGCGATCCCACGGTGACGATTTGCTGCAGCATGGCAATGTTGGCTTAGTGAAACTGCGGTGGCGATGACCAGCAACTGTGTCAGACGCGTGTGCATATCATATTGCACCACGCATATAGGCCTCAGCCGAGCGTGTTAACTTGTATTTCCTCAAAAGATTTACGGGATTCTCGAAATGAACTTTTTGAAGCAGATGAATTTGATGCAGCCGCACAAGGCGGTCCATATTTTTCTTCTAACACTTTTATATTGCGAAAATTGTCAAACCATTTCCTCATTTATTTTGCTGTCAAGTTTACTCGCTCTATTTGTTATATAAATGTCCGTTTATCGTTTAATTAGCCTCCTTACTATTAATTTTTATATTTTAAAACTATTTCACAACAATCACGAAACTTTCACTGTATATATTTTATCGATAATTGCACACCACTAGAAAAATAATATGGCGATACAAGAATTATCAAAACATTTACGCCGAAATTAACTTATAGACAAGCAAACTAGGAGCCGATTTAGTTTTAGCCACTTGCTCGTTTTATTTTTCTTTTAGTGACTTTCGTGTATTTTACAAAAAATATTGAATTTTTCAAAATTATTTATTTAATTCAATTCAAATACATACAAATTTTTTCTACATTACACTAAAGTCACTAAAAACTAAAAAAAAAACGAATAAGACGCTGTGACGCGAGTTTTAACAAGATACTAGTAAGCGGTTTCCCTGCAGGGTACATACATACATACATACATACATACATACATACATACATACATACATACATACATACATACATACATACATACCCTGCAGGGAAACCGCGTACCAGTAACAATATGTTCTAGTTCTGCACCAGTCCTGTTCTAGTGAAAATTGAACTAGTCGTAAAAGTACTAGAGATATACTAGTAAAAGAGGAGCCAAATTGGGCTACTATTAAATAAAATACTTTTTGAATGATTTTATCAAAAAAAATGTTGACAAGCGAACTCAATTCCTAGTTCGCTTGTCAAAACTCGCGTCACAGCGTCTTATTCGTTTTTTTTTTTTTAGTTTTTAGTGACTTTAGTGTAATTAAGAAAAAAATTGTATGTCTTTGAATTGAATTTAATAAATAATTTTGAAAAATTCAATATTTTTTCTAAACTACACAAATACACTAAAGTCACTAATAGAAAAAAAAAAAAACGAGCAAGTGGCTGTAACTAAAACGGCTCCTAGTTTGCTTGTCTATAAGTTAATTTCGGCGTAAATGTTTTGATAATTCTTGTATTGCCATATGATTTTTTAGTGATGTGCGATTATCGATAAAATATAATTTATCGAAAAACAGAAAATGTTAACTTGTAAACGGTGAAAGTTTTGTGATTGTTGTGAAATATATTTAAAATATAATAATTAATAGCAAGGAGGCTAAATAAACAAGAACCGGAACTTTGTATAGCAAATATAAC
Organism: Suillia variegata; assembly: GCA_949127995.1. Classification (NCBI taxonomy): domain Eukaryota; kingdom Metazoa; phylum Arthropoda; class Insecta; order Diptera; family Heleomyzidae; genus Suillia; species Suillia variegata. The sequence goes on from OX421842.1 coordinate 35,576,379, forward strand.
GAGTGAACTTGTCAGCGAAATAAATGAGGAAGTGGTTCGTCAATTGTCGCCAGAGAAAAAGTGCTAGAAGAAAATAATGGACCGAATTGTGCGGCTGCAACAAATTGATCTTCAAAAAGTTCATTTAGAGAATCCCGCAAATCTTTTGAGGAAATACAAGCAAACACGCTCGCCTGTGGCCTATATGCGTGGTGCAATATGATATGCACACGCGTCTGGTCCAGTTGCTGGTCATCGCCACCGCAGTTTCACGAAGCCAACATTTCCATGTTGCAACAAATCGTCACCGTGGGATCGCTAAGGCAGCAGTTAGGAATATTATAATGTAATAAATTAAGGTTACATTTTAAGTAAGCTTATTCTGCCACTTCAATTTTGGCGTTACTTGAATGCAGTTCAATAAAAGGTAATTTATTGCATATCCAACTTAATTAACTTGTTTCATTTACAGACATAAGGGAAAGGGCCAAGTGGCTGGCCCCAACTCTAATTTTTTTGATCCTCCCATTGCGACTGATTTGCAGATTTACAAAAAAGAAAAATGTTACACAAAAATATGACTCTTCTAATTATCTTATTTTCGAAGAAGTATCTAGAACATAAGTATGTATTTTTTTGTATTTTTTTTTTAACTACACATATAATTGTCAAATTAGTTATTTAGTTCAAACGGAATTAAAATTGTTTTTGATTAATGTACGAATTTAAAATGTTTATGTTTAAATAATGATATATATTTCAATAAAACTATTTTAAATCATTCTACAGTAATTATTGTTTAATTTATTAACCTGGGATTTTTGCGAATTTTAAACTGAAGTTACAAATAAATGATTTTTGTACCAATTTTGAACTAGAGACTTTATGTCTAGTTACAAATTAGTTGTTTTTATGCCAATTTTGAACTAGTTACTTAAAGTCCACTAAAGTTCTAGTTCGAATCCAGTTAAATTTGATCTAGTTCATAACTGGCGAAAAAGGGATGCAGAGCGGGCTAATTGCCACCGCGTAGGACATCGCAATGTTAAATTCGCCAGTTGTTTCAATGGGAAAGAGATACAACGCGTACCAGTGGTGATGAAAAAGGAAATAGTGTTTCGCTAGTTCAGAACTAGTATTTTCCCTTGCAGGGTACATACATACATACATACATACATACATACATACATACATACAAGGTGGCGCAAAAGAAGTCATCCGATGTTGTTTGGCTCTTATTTTTTTTCTAAATAAAAAACTTCAATTCTGTTTTTTGATTATGTTTATTTAGACCTTTAGAATTAATTGTGTTAAGTCGAGAAGATGATATCGGATAAATGGGCGCCGTCACAATTGATTGCCATACGGGCTCGTTTTATGGCATTTTCCATCACTTCGGCGAGATTTTCGGGCGATAAATTCTCGCATTCGTGTCGGATATTTTCCTTGAGGGCTTCCAAGGTCTCAGGCTTGTTGATGTAAACACGAGACTTCAAAAAACCCCATAAAAAGAAGTCCGGGACCGTTAAATCGGGCGATCTGGCGGGCCAGTGAAAATCGTCAAAACGCGAAATTAAGCGACCCGGAAACGCGGCCTTCAGAATGTCGGTTGTGGCTCGTGCAGTGTGTGCTGTTGCTCCGTCCTGTTGGAACCACATGTCCACCAGTCCTAATTCGTCCAGTTCGGGCAGAAAAAACTCGGTCAACATTGCCCTATAGCGCGCACCGTCCACTGTTGTCGTTTGACCCGCGGCGTTCGGCCCGATGACTCCTCCAGCGTGAACAGCGCACCACGCAGTCACTTTGAGCGGGTGTAATGGTTTCTCATGCATCACTCGCGGATTTTCGGTTCCCCAGAAGCGATAATTTTGCTTGTTCTGAAGGTGAAAATGAGCCTCATCGCTCATTATGATTTTTGCCAACACCACTGACGAATTGTTACGCAAAAAAATAGACACAATTATTCCGCGTTCTTGGGGAGTGTATCGCTCCATGGCTTATTCACTTGTATTCTGTATTTGTCTAGTCCACAAATGTCAAAACAGATTTGACATTGGCGGCCATTTACAAAAATGAGAGCATCTTTCAATAGGGTGATTAATTTTGCGCCACCCTGTACATACATACATACATACATACATACATACATACATACATACATACATACATACATACATACATACATACATACCTACATACATGCATAGCGAGGAAAGTCGTCCAACTTAACCTTAACCAATGCATTGCAGCACAGGATCTTCTGCGGCAAACAATTGTCGAACAACAGTTTGATCTTGCCCTCCTGTGCGAGCAACACCACAACGTAGACAGTTGTGAGTGGACATCTGATGTCCCAAATAAAGCTGCGATTTGGGCACCTAGTGGCAGGTTATATCAAGGTAACTATGGCTTTACCTGGGTTAAATTTGATGGGATTTATTTCTTTTTGTGCTATGCACCACCCAGTATGGACATTACTCAATATGAGAGAATGTGTACAGAGCTAGTAGCGGAAGCTAGGGGAAAGGTTCCGGTCATTATTGCAGGTGATTTCAATGCCTGGTCGATAACTTGGGGTAGCAAAGCTACGAATCGCAGAGGTAGACTTCTTATGGAATGTCTTGCGACCTTGGATGTTGAGTTATTGAATAATGGTCAGCACACCTTCGAGGCTGGAAAGAAAAGGTCAGCGGTGGACCTTACTTTTGCACATACCTCAATAGTTCGGTACGTCACATGGAGCGTTGCAAACTTCTACACGCATAGTGACCATCGCGCTATTGTCATTTATATTCAGTTCCATCGAACCAGTCGCAAGATAACAAAATCTCAGACCAAGGGCTGGAAGCAACGTGCCTTCGATGCCGAAGTTTTCCAGGTAATGTGGGAAAAACCGGAGTCAACTGTTATTGGAGCCGTTAACATGGCGACGAATATCGTACAGCGTTTGAGTGTAGCATGCGATGGTTCAATGCCAAGAAAAACACAAATACAAGTCAGGAAGCCAGTATACTGGTGGAATGATAGTATTGTTGAATGTAGAAGGCGATGTAATCAGATGCGAAGGAAAGCGCAGCGTTCGCGTAACCTTCCGACTTATCAAATGTTACATGCTAACTACAAAGCATGTCGCCAAGAACTTAAAAAAGCAATTCGCTCCAGCAAAGACTCTAGTTTCAGGGAATTACGCGATAGTGCCGACACTTTTATATTGCGAAAATTGTCAAACCATTTATTTTGCTGTCAAGTTTACTCGCTCTATTTGTTATATAAATGTCCGTTTATCGTTTAATTAGCCTCCTTACTATTAATTTTTATATTTTAAAACTATTTCACAACAATCACGAAACTTTCACTGTATATATTTTATCGATAATTGCACACCACTAGAAAAATAATATGGCGATACAAGAATTATCAAAACATTTACGCCGAAATTAACTTATAGACAAGCAAACTAGGAGCCGATTTAGTTTTAGCCACTTGCTCGTTTTATTTTTCTTTTAGTGACTTTCGTGTATTTTACAAAAAATATTGAATTTTTCAAAATTATTTATTTAATTCAATTCAAATACATACAAATTTTTTCTACATTACACTAAAGTCACTAAAAACTAAAAAAAAAACGAATAAGCGGTTTCCCTGCAGGGTACATACATACATACATACATACATACATACATACATACATACCCTGCAGGGAAACCGCGTACCAGTAACAAAATGTTCTAGTTCTGCACCAGTCCTGTTCTAGTGAAAATTGAACTAGTCGTAAAAGTACTAGAGATATACTAGTAAAAGAGGAGCCAAATTGGGCTACTATTAAATAAAATACTTTTTGAATGATTTTATCAAAAAAAATGTTGACAAGCGAACTCAATTCCTAGTTCGCTTGTCAAAACTCGCGTCACAGCGTCTTATTCGTTTTTTTTTTTTAGTTTTTAGTGACTTTAGTGTAATTAAGAAAAAATTTGTATGTCTTTGAATTGAATTTAATAAATAATTTTGAAAAATTCAATATTTTTTCTAAACTACACAAATACACTAAAGTCACTAATAGAAAAAAAAAAACGAGCAAGTGGCTGTAACTAAAACGGCTCCTAGTTTGCTTGTCTATAAGTTAATTTCGGCGTAAATGTTTTGATAATTCTTGTATTGCCATATGATTTTTTAGTGATGTGCGATTATCGATAAAATATAATTTATCGAAAAACAGAAAATGTTAACTTGTAAACGGTGAAAGTTTTGTGATTGTTGTGAAATATATTTAAAATATAATAATTAATAGCAAGGAGGCTAAATAAACAAGAACCGGAACTTTGTATAGCAAATATAACGAGTGAACTTGTCAGCGAAATAAATGAGGAAGTGGTTCGTCAATTGTCGCCAGAGAAAAAGTGCTAGAAGAAAATAATGGACCGAATTGTGCGGCTGCAACAAATTGATCTTCAAAAAGTTCATTTAGAGAATCCCGCAAATCTTTTGAGGAAATACAAGTAAACACGCTCGCCTGTGGCCTATATGCGTGGTGCAATATGATATGCACACGCGTCTGGTCCAGTTGCTGGTCATCGCCACCGCAGTTTCACGAAGCCAACATTTCCATGTTGCAACAAATCGTCACCGTGGGATCGCTAAGGCAGCAGTTAGGAATATTATAATGTAATAAATTAAGGTTACATTTTAAGTAAGCTTATTCTGCCACTTCAATTTTGGCGTTACTTGAATGCAGTTCAATAAAAGGTAATTTATTGCATATCCAACTTAATTAACTTGTTTCATTTACAGACATAAGGGAAAGGGCCAAGTGGCTGGCCCCAACTCTAATTTTTTTGATCCTCCCATTGCGACTGATTTGCAGATTTACAAAAAAGAAAAATGTTACACAAAAATATGACTCTTCTAATTATCTTATTTTCGAAGAAGTATCTAGAACATAAGTATGTATTTTTTTGTATTTTTTTTTTAACTACACATATAATTGTCAAATTAGTTATTTAGTTCAAACGGAATTAAAATTGTTTTTGATTAATGTACGAATTTAAAATGTTTATGTTTAAATAATGATATATATTTCAATAAAACTATTTTAAATCATTCTACAGTAATTATTGTTTAATTTATTAACCTGGGATTTTTGCGAATTTTAAACTGAAGTTACAAATAAATGATTTTTGTACCAATTTTGAACTAGAGACTTTATGTCTAGTTACAAATTAGTTGTTTTTATGCCAATTTTGAACTAGTTACTTAAAGTCCACTAAAGTTCTAGTTCGAATCCAGTTAAATTTGATCTAGTTCATAACTGGCGAAAAAGGGATGCAGAGCGGGCTAATTGCCACCGCGTAGGACATCGCAATGTTAAATTCGCCAGTTGTTTCAATGGGAAAGAGATACAACGCGTACCAGTGGTGATGAAAAAGGAAATAGTGTTTCGCTAGTTCAGAACTAGTATTTTCCCTTGCAGGGTACATACATACATACATACATACATACATACATACATACATACATACATACATACATACATACAAGGTGGCGCAAAAGAAGTCATCCGATGTTGTTTGGCTCTTATTTTTTTTCTAAATAAAAAACTTCAATTCTGTTTTTTGATTATGTTTATTTAGACCTTTAGAATTAATTGTGTTAAGTCGAGAAGATGATATCGGATAAATGGGCGCCGTCACAATTGATTGCCATACGGGCTCGTTTTATGGCATTTTCCATCACTTCGGCGAGATTTTCGGGCGATAAATTCTCGCATTCGTGTCGGATATTTTCCTTGAGGGCTTCCAAGGTCTCAGGCTTGTTGATGTAAACACGAGACTTCAAAAAACCCCATAAAAAGAAGTCCGGGACCGTTAAATCGGGCGATCTGGCGGGCCAGTGAAAATCGTCAAAACGCGAAATTAAGCGACCCGGAAACGCGGCCTTCAGAATGTCGGTTGTGGCTCGTGCAGTGTGTGCTGTTGCTCCGTCCTGTTGGAACCACATGTCCACCAGTCCTAATTCGTCCAGTTCGGGCAGAAAAAACTCGGTCAACATTGCCCTATAGCGCGCACCGTCCACTGTTGTCGTTTGACCCGCGGCGTTCGGCCCGATGACTCCTCCAGCGTGAACAGCGCACCACGCAGTCACTTTGAGCGGGTGTAATGGTTTCTCATGCATCACTCGCGGATTTTCGGTTCCCCAGAAGCGATAATTTTGCTTGTTCTGAAGGTGAAAATGAGCCTCATCGCTCATTATGATTTTTGCCAACACCACTGACGAATTGTTACGCAAAAAAATAGACACAATTATTCCGCGTTCTTGGGGAGTGTATCGCTCCATGGCTTATTCACTTGTATTCTGTATTTGTCTAGTCCACAAATGTCAAAACAGATTTGACATTGGCGGCCATTTACAAAAATGAGAGCATCTTTCAATAGGGTGATTAATTTTGCGCCACCCTGTACATACATACATACATACATACATACATACCTACATACATGCATAGCGAGGAAAGTCGTCCAACTTAACCTTAACCAATGCATTGCAGCACAGGATCTTCTGCGGCAAACAATTGTCGAACAACAGTTTGATCTTGCCCTCCTGTGCGAGCAACACCACAACGTAGACAGTTGTGAGTGGACATCTGATGTCCCAAATAAAGCTGCGATTTGGGCACCTAGTGGCAGGTTATATCAAGGTAACTATGGCTTTACCTGGGTTAAATTTGATGGGATTTATTTCTTTTTGTGCTATGCACCACCCAGTATGGACATTACTCAATATGAGAGAATGTGTACAGAGCTAGTAGCGGAAGCTAGGGGAAAGGTTCCGGTCATTATTGCAGGTGATTTCAATGCCTGGTCGATAACTTGGGGTAGCAAAGCTACGAATCGCAGAGGTAGACTTCTTATGGAATGTCTTGCGACCTTGGATGTTGAGTTATTGAATAATGGTCAGCACACCTTCGAGGCTGGAAAGAAAAGGTCAGCGGTGGACCTTACTTTTGCACATACCTCAATAGTTCGGTACGTCACATGGAGCGTTGCAAACTTCTACACGCATAGTGACCATCGCGCTATTGTCATTTATATTCAGTTCCATCGAACCAGTCGCAAGATAACAAAATCTCAGACCAAGGGCTGGAAGCAACGTGCCTTCGATGCCGAAGTTTTCCAGGTAATGTGGGAAAAACCGGAGTCAACTGTTATTGGAGCCGTTAACATGGCGACGAATATCGTACAGCGTTTGAGTGTAGCATGCGATGGTTCAATGCCAAGAAAAACACAAATACAAGTCAGGAAGCCAGTATACTGGTGGAATGATAGTATTGTTGAATGTAGAAGGCGATGTAATCAGATGCGAAGGAAAGCGCAGCGTTCGCGTAACCTTCCGACTTATCAAATGTTACATGCTAACTACAAAGCATGTCGCCAAGAACTTAAAAAAGCAATTCGCTCCAGCAAAGACTCTAGTTTCAGGGAATTACGCGATAGTGCCGACACTTTTATATTGCGAAAATTGTCAAACCATTTATTTTGCTGTCAAGTTTACTCGCTCTATTTGTTATATAAATGTCCGTTTATCGTTTAATTAGCCTCCTTACTATTAATTTTTATATTTTAAAACTATTTCACAACAATCACGAAACTTTCACTGTATATATTTTATCGATAATTGCACACCACTAGAAAAATAATATGGCGATACAAGAATTATCAAAACATTTACGCCGAAATTAACTTATAGACAAGCAAACTAGGAGCCGATTTAGTTTTAGCCACTTGCTCGTTTTATTTTTCTTTTAGTGACTTTCGTGTATTTTACAAAAAATATTGAATTTTTCAAAATTATTTATTTAATTCAATTCAAATACATACAAATTTTTTCTACATTACACTAAAGTCACTAAAAACTAAAAAAAAAACGAATAAGACGCTGTGACGCGAGTTTTAACAAGATACTAGTAAGCGGTTTCCCTGCAGGGTACATACATACATACATACATACATACATACATACATACATACATACATACATACATACATACATACATACATACATACCCTGCAGGGAAACCGCGTACCAGTAACAAAATGTTCTAGTTCTGCACCAGTCCTGTTCTAGTGAAAATTGAACTAGTCGTAAAAGTACTAGAGATATACTAGTAAAAGAGGAGCCAAATTGGGCTACTATTAAATAAAATACTTTTTGAATGATTTTATCAAAAAAAATGTTGACAAGCGAACTCAATTCCTAGTTCGCTTGTCAAAACTCGCGTCACAGCGTCTTATTCGTTTTTTTTTTTTTAGTTTTTAGTGACTTTAGTGTAATTAAGAAAAAATTTGTATGTCTTTGAATTGAATTTAATAAATAATTTTGAAAAATTCAATATTTTTTCTAAACTACACAAATACACTAAAGTCACTAATAGAAAAAAAAAAACGAGCAAGTGGCTGTAACTAAAACGGCTCCTAGTTTGCTTGTCTATAAGTTAATTTCGGCGTAAATGTTTTGATAATTCTTGTATTGCCATATGATTTTTTAGTGATGTGCGATTATCGATAAAATATAATTTATCGAAAAACAGAAAATGTTAACTTGTAAACGGTGAAAGTTTTGTGATTGTTGTGAAATATATTTAAAATATAATAATTAATAGCAAGGAGGCTAAATAAACAAGAACCGGAACTTTGTATAGCAAATATAACGAGTGAACTTGTCAGCGAAATAAATGAGGAAGTGGTTCGTCAATTGTCGCCAGAGAAAAAGTGCTAGAAGAAAATAATGGACCGAATTGTGCGGCTGCAACAAATTGATCTTCAAAAAGTTCATTTAGAGAATCCCGCAAATCTTTTGAGGAAATACAAGTAAACACGCTCGCCTGTGGCCTATATGCGTGGTGCAATATGATATGCACACGCGTCTGGTCCAGTTGCTGGTCATCGCCACCACAGTTTCACGAAGCCAACATTTCCATGTTGCAACAAATCGTCACCGTGGGATCGCTAAGGCAGCAGTTAGGAATATTATAATGTAATAAATTAAGGTTACATTTTAAGTAAGCTTATTCTGCCACTTCAATTTTGGCGTTACTTGAATGCAGTTCAATAAAAGGTAATTTATTGCATATCCAACTTAATTAACTTGTTTCATTTACAGACATAAGGGAAAGGGCCAAGTGGCTGGCCCCAACTCTAATTTTTTTGATCCTCCCATTGCGACTGATTTGCAGATTTACAAAAAAGAAAAATGTTACACAAAAATATGACTCTTCTAATTATCTTATTTTCGAAGAAGTATCTAGAACATAAGTATGTATTTTTTTGTATTTTTTTTTTAACTACACATATAATTGTCAAATTAGTTATTTAGTTCAAACGGAATTAAAATTGTTTTTGATTAATGTACGAATTTAAAATGTTTATGTTTAAATAATGATATATATTTCAATAAAACTATTTTAAATCATTCTACAGTAATTATTGTTTAATTTATTAACCTGGGATTTTTGCGAATTTTAAACTGAAGTTACAAATAAATGATTTTTGTACCAATTTTGAACTAGAGACTTTATGTCTAGTTACAAATTAGTTGTTTTTATGCCAATTTTGAACTAGTTACTTAAAGTCCACTAAAGTTCTAGTTCGAATCCAGTTAAATTTGATCTAGTTCATAACTGGCGAAAAAGGGATGCAGAGCGGGCTAATTGCCACCGCGTAGGACATCGCAATGTTAAATTCGCCAGTTGTTTCAATGGGAAAGAGATACAACGCGTACCAGTGGTGATGAAAAAGGAAATAGTGTTTCGCTAGTTCAGAACTAGTATTTTCCCTTGCAGGGTACATACATACATACATACATACATACATACATACATACATACATACATACATACAAGGTGGCGCAAAAGAAGTCATCCGATGTTGTTTGGCTCTTATTTTTTTTCTAAATAAAAAACTTCAATTCTGTTTTTTGATTATGTTTATTTAGACCTTTAGAATTAATTGTGTTAAGTCGAGAAGATGATATCGGATAAATAGGCGCCGTCACAATTGATTGCCATACGGGCTCGTTTTATGGCATTTTCCATCACTTCGGCGAGATTTTCGGGCGATAAATTCTCGCATTCGTGTCGGATATTTTCCTTGAGGGCTTCCAAGGTCTCAGGCTTGTTGATGTAAACACGAGACTTCAAAAAACCCCATAAAAAGAAGTCCGGGACCGTTAAATCGGGCGATCTGGCGGGCCAGTGAAAATCGTCAAAACGCGAAATTAAGCGACCCGGAAACGCGGCCTTCAGAATGTCGGTTGTGGCTCGTGCAGTGTGTGCTGTCCACCAGTCCTAATTCGTCCAGTTCGGGCAGAAAAAACTCGGTCAACATTGCCCTATAGCGCGCACCGTCCACTGTTGTCGTTTGACCCGCGGCGTTCGGCCCGATGACTCCTCCAGCGTGAACAGCGCACCACGCAGTCACTTTGAGCGGGTGTAATGGTTTCTCGTGCATCACTCGCGGATTTTCGGTTCCCCAGAAGCGATAATTTTGCTTGTTCTGAAGGTGAAAATGAGCCTCATCGCTCATTATGATTTTTGCCAACACCACTGACGAATTGTTACGCAAAAAAATAGACACAATTATTCCGCGTTCTTGGGGAGTGTATCGCTCCATGGCTTATTCACTTGTATTCTGTATTTGTCTAGTCCACAAATGTCAAAACAGATTTGACATTGGCGGCCATTTACAAAAATGAGAGCATCTTTCAATAGGGTGATTAATTTTGCGCCACCCTGTACATACATACATACATACATACATACATACATACATACATACATACATACATACCTACATACATGCATAGCGAGGAAAGTCGTCCAACTTAACCTTAACCAATGCATTGCAGCACAGGATCTTCTGCGGCAAACAATTGTCGAACAACAGTTTGATCTTGCCCTCCTGTGCGAGCAACACCACAACGTAGACAGTTGTGAGTGGACATCTGATGTCCCAAATAAAGCTGCGATTTGGGCACCTAGTGGCAGGTTATATCAAGGTAACTATGGCTTTACCTGGGTTAAATTTGATGGGATTTATTTCTTTTTGTGTTATGCACCACCCAGTATGGACATTACTCAATATGAGAGAATGTGTACAGAGCTAGTAGCGGAAGCTAGGGGAAAGGTTCCGGTCATTATTGCAGGTGATTTCAATGCCTGGTCGATAACTTGGGGTAGCAAAGCTACGAATCGCAGAGGTAGACTTCTTATGGAATGTCTTGCGACCTTGGATGTTGAGTTATTGAATAATGGTCAGCACACCTTCGAGGCTGGAAAGAAAAGGTCAGCGGTGGACCTTACTTTTGCACATACCTCAATAGTTCGGTACGTCACATGGAGCGTTGCAAACTTCTACACGCATAGTGACCATCGCGCTATTGTCATTTATATTCAGTTCCATCGAACCAGTCGCAAGATAACAAAATCTCAGACCAAGGGCTGGAAGCAACGTGCCTTCGATGCCGAAGTTTTCCAGGTAATGTGGGAAAAACCGGAGTCAACTGTTATTGGAGCCGTTAACATGGCGACGAATATCGTACAGCGTTTGAGTGTAGCATGCGATGGTTCAATGCCAAGAAAAACACAAATACAAGTCAGGAAGCCAGTATACTGGTGGAATGATAGTATTGTTGAATGTTGCTCGTTTTTTTTCCAAATAGTGACTTTAGTGCATTTTAGAAAAAATATTGAATTTTTCAATATTATTTATTAAATTCAATTCAAAGACATACAAATTTTTTCTTAAGTACACTAAAGTCACTAAAAACTAAAACAAAAAAACTAATAAGTCGCTGTAACGCGAGTTTTTACAAGCGAACTAGGAGCCGAGTTCGCTTGTCAAAACTTCTTTACATAAAATCATTAAAAAAGTATTTTATTTAATAGTTGCCCAATTTGGTTCCTCTTTTACTAGTAGTTCAACTTTCACTAGAACAGGACTGGTGCAGAACTAGAACGTTTTGTTACTGGTACGCAGGGTATGTACCCTGCAGGGGAAAAGACTAGACTAGAAAAGACTAAACTAGCGAAACACTAGTTCCTTTTTCACCACCACTGGTATGCGTTGTATCTCTTTCCCATGGAAACAACTGGCGAATTTTACATTGCGATGTCCTACGCGGTGGCAATTAGCCCGCTCTGCATCCTTTTTTCTCTAGTTATGAACTAGAGAAAATTTAACTAGATTCGAACTAGAAAGTTAGTGGACCATAAGTAACTAGTTCAAAATTTGCACAAAAACCGTTAGTTGGTAACTAGAAATAAAGTCTCTAGTTCAAAATTGGAACAAAAATCATTTATTTGTAAGTTTAAAATTCGCAAAAAATCACTGGTTATTAAATTAAACAATAATTACTGCAGAATGATTTAAAATAGTTTTATTAAAATATATAATATCATTATTTAAACATTAACATTTTACGGGATTCTCGTAATGAACTTTTTGAAACAGATAAATTTGATGGAGCCGCACAAGGCGGCTCCATCAAATTTATAGAGTTACAGGTACTTGCTCGTTTTTTTATATTAGTAACTTTAGTGCATTTTAGAAAAAATATTGAATTTCTCAAATTTATTTATTAAATTCAATTCTAAGATTTTAACATTTTGTCTTAATTACACTAAATTTACTAAAAACAAAAAAAAAACCAATAAGACGCTGTGACGCGATCGGCTCCTAGTTCGCTTGTCAAAACTTTTATTGATAAAAGTTTAAACTTTTATTAAAAAGTATTTTATTTAATAGTAGCCCAATTTGGTTCCTCTTTTACTAGTATATCTCTAGTATTTTTTCGACTAAAAAGAGGAACCAAATTGGGCTAATATTAAATAAAATACTTTTTGAATGATTTTATCAAACAAAATTTTGACAAGCGAACTCAACTCCTAGTTCGCTTGTCAAAATTTGCGTCACAGCGACTTATTCGTTTTTTTGTTTTAGTTTTTAGTGACTTTAGTGTACTTAAGAAACAATTTGTATGTCTTTAAATTGAATTTAATAAATAATATTGAAAAATTCAATATTCACTATTTGGAAAAAAAACGAGCAAGTGGCTGTAACTAAATCGGTTCCTAGTTTGCTTGTCTATAAGTTAATTTCGGCGTAAATGTTTTGATAATTCTTGTATCGCCATATGATTTTTTAGTGATGTACAATTATCGATAAAATATAATTTATCGAAAAACAAAAAATGTTAACTTGTAAACATTGAAAGTTTTGTGATTGTTATGAAATAGTTTTAAAATATAAAAAGTAATAGTACGGAGGCTAATTAAACGATAAACCGACATTTATATAACAAATAGAGCGAGTAAACTTGACAGCGAAATAAATGAGGAAGTGGTTCGTTAATTTTCGCCAGAAAAAGATCTAGAAGAAAATAATGGAACGCCTTGTGCGGGTGCAACAAATTGATCTTCTTCAAAAAGTTTATTTAGAGATCAAATCTTTTGAGGAAATACAAGTAAACACGCTCGCCTGTGGCCTATATGCGTGTTGCAATATGATATGCACACGCGTCTGGCCCAGTTGCTGGTCATCGCCTCCGCAGTTTCACTAAGCCAATATTGCCATGCTGCAGCAAATCGTCACCGTGGGATCTCTGAGGCAGCAGTTACGAATATTATAATGTAATAAATTAAGGTTACATTCTAAGTTAGCTTATGTTACTCTGCCACTTCAATTTTGGCGTTACTTGAATGAAGTTCAATAAAAGGTAATTTATAGCATATCCAACTTAATTAACTTGTTTCATTGACAGGAAAAGGGCCAAGTGGCTGGCCCCAACTTTAATTTTTTTGATCTTCCCATTGGGAGTGATCTAAACTTACATGTTACTTGCTTTGAATACGGGAAAAACAAACACTTTTGGATAGTTACATAATATTGATCTGTTTCTTTTTTTAAATGAATATAATTTCCATTAACAACCGAAAGATTTGCAGATTTACAAAAAAGAAAAATGTTACTTACACAAAAATATGACTCTTCTAATTATGTTATTTTCGAAGAAGTGTCTAGCACATAAGTATGTATTTATCCGTATTTTTTTTAACTACACATGTAATTGTCAAATTAGTTATTAATTTCAAACGGAATTAAAATTTGTTTTTGATTAATGTACGAATTTAAAATGTTTATGTTTAAATAATGATATATATTTCAATAAAACTATTTTAAATCATTCTGCAGTAATTATTGTTTAATTTATTAACCTGGGATTTTTTGCGAATTTTTAACTGAAGTTACAAACTAATAATTTTTGTACCAATTTTAAACTAGAGACTTTATGTCTAGTTACAAACTAGTTTTATTTGTGCCAATTTTGAACTAGTTACTTATAGTCCACTAATGTTTTAGTTCATAACTGGCGAAAAAGGGATGCAGAGCGGGCTAATTGCCACCGCGTAGGACATCGCAATGTTAAATTCGCCAGTTGTTTCCATGGGAAAGAGATACAACGCATACCAGTGGTGGTGAAAAAGGAACTAGTGTTTCGCTAGTTCAGAACTAGTATTTTCCCCTGCAGGGTATATTTATGGTAGAAGCGTAGAAGTAATAACCGATCATAAGCCACTTTTTGGCGTGATGAAAAAAGACTACAACAAAATTCCATCAACAAAATTATCACGAATGAAGTTTAAGCTTCAAAAATACAATTTAAATTTTACTTATTTACCGGAAAAATATTTAAATTTAGCTGATTGGCTCTCGCGCAGTTATTCTTATAAAATAGAAAGCGAGGATAACATAATGGGTATAGAAGAAATGGTGCACACAGTAAATGTGAGTGATTAAAAGAAAAAGTTATGAATAGAAGAAACGAAAAAAGAACAAATTTTAATATTAATTTTGGAATATAATTGTATAAATTTCTAAACAGTACCAAGAAATGGTTGGTGTTATTTGAATTCTAGAAAATGTGTACGATAGATAAGCAGTATCTAGTCCGTAATAATCTGGCTGGTGTTTTAGTCACCAGCCAGTTTATTTAGGTTACAAACCTTATCCTAAAAGATGTGTCTGGTCGCTTTATGATCAGCATATTTGTTTAGGTATGATTGTTTAGGACGCTTGTCTAACGTCTGATAATAAGATAACTAGTATGTTACATTAGACTAGTAATAAGGGTAGTTTTTACAGTTTATAAATAAAGGGCTTCGGTAAAACGCAGCCAGTGTCTTTTAAACAGAGAAAAGTGCAGTTTTCTTTTTTTTTCAACAGTGCATAGTATAGTGATTTAATATAATATTATAATATAAAGGCATCGTTTCATACCAGAGAGGAAAATCGTTCTAAATACAATTTAAATAAGAATTGTTGCACCAATAGAAGAGGAATCGTTTCATACAGGACAAGATCTATTTACTAATCAAACTGGAAGGATACTCAAAGTATTTAATAGTCAAAAAGATTGGCCTAAAGATAAATCAAAGCAAAATAGTGATGTGAAATTTGTATGGAAATTAAGAATGAATATACATGTAGAATTAAGTATTTTTTGATGACAGAATTTATGTGCGACAAGTACTTCGTAATACAGTTATTAATAATCTTCATAAAGCACATCTCGGTTTAGAGAAAACAAGAATTAGAGCGAAACTGCTTTTATATTGGCTAAATATGAACAAGGAAATAGAATCTATGATTGTCAAATGTAATATTTGTCAAAAATATAGGTCTGCTAATACAAAAGAACCGCTTTTAAATCATGAAGTCCCAAAAGCTTCATTTGAAAAAATTGGTATGGATGTGATGGAGTTTGACGGAAAAGATTTTAGATGTATACATATTGCGTTTAGTAAAAAAGACTGCTAAGGCCATAACAGAGAAGCAGAAAAAATATTATGATAAAGATACAAGAATGAAACATGATTTCGAAAAGGGGGAAGAAATATGGGTAAAAAATAATAAATATTGGGTTTCAGCTAAAGTTCTAGAGAAGCATTAAACTCCTCGATATTATCTGATAGAAAAAGATGGTAAAACGTTTCGTGGAAATTTTTATTTTTTACGAAAACGTTATTAAAGAATGATCATCTAAATTTTTATTTATACTAGTTCAAATTCGAAATCATATCGAAAAAGAAATAATTTTTAAATTTATTGTTTTCTTTTGCATATAAATGAACACTAAAATTTATGAAATTTAAAGTATTAATGAATTGTGAATTATACAATAATAACTAATATATATATATACACAATATATTTCTCCAGACATTGCAGAGCCGAGAAGGCAGTGCATACACGTAAGAAGGTTGTATATGCGATCCAGGGCAACAGAGCTGTATAGAGAACTACAAGCAGAAAAGAAAATTCCTTAAAAATGCTATACGAACCAGGAAACGAGAAAGCTTCCTACAGCTATGCGGAGTATCAGCCTTGTGGAACTTCATACAAGTTGGTGATGAAAAAAAATGCAGGCGTTTAGACATCCGGCACCTTAGTGCCCTGCATTTCTAGATCGCATCGTGCGCACCCTGTTTCCGGCGCAGAACAATACAATTGCAATTTACAACAGAGCAGAAGAGGAGCTACAAATGCCAGGACAAAAGGTATGTGACATCACTAAATTTATAAAAACCGTAAATGCACTTTACCCCGAAGGAATTTCGAATCGAGCGCTGAAATTACCTATTAGTTGCCCGGAAAAGTTTACACACATGTACAACACCTGTTTCAGGGAGTGCTCTTTCCCGGAAAAATGGAAAATTCAGAATTTGGTACTGATTCCCAAGGGTACTAAGTCACTAGATGATCCATCTACGTACCGGCCCCTTTGCATATTAGACACGGCAGGAAACATCTTTGAGCGTATCATCTGCAATCGCTTTGAGGCGGCTATAGACGCCAACGGTGGACTTTCGGCCAGTCAGTTTGGCATTCGGAAATCTCGCTCAGCATTCGACGCCATTGAACTTGTAAGGGATATAGCGCACAAAGCCATTGAAGGTGTCCGGTGGAAGGGAGGTAGTAAGGAGTACTGTTTGGTCACCACACTAGACGTGAAGAACGCATTTAACACGGCTAACTGGTCTAGTATCCTGCACGCGCTCGACGAATTTAATGTCCGAAAATGTCTTTTCAAAATCATTGCGAGTTACTTTAACAAACGATTGATAATATCGACACAGATGAAGGACCAAAAACGTACAACGTGTCAAGAGGAGTGCCATATGAATCGGTACTAGGCCCGATACTGTGGAACGTCCTGCTCCTCTTGGCAGATTCGGTATGAATCATTTTCTACCACGCCTATTTTATTTAGATGGTAATTAAGTTTAGTGTGATGTTAACAATTTAAAATAGAGTTTTATATCTTTTCTGATAAGGTTGAGAATGAGGTCAATGAGTCTTCTTGACTACCGCATGCCTGTTTGGGCTCTCCAATGCTCAAGTAGACTTTGTTTTTCCTATACGTGTATCAAGTTATTTATGAAACTACTGTTTACCACACAGAAGGGTTCCTGCACTTTTCTTTGCTGGAGAGTCCGCTATTTCATTGCCCTCATGTCCTTCATGTCCCGGCACCCATATCAGAGAAACCGAATTTCTCGCTGCTTGGGTGTTGAAAAGTTTAAGGTGTTATGATAGATGCTCGGCTATCGTTTAAAGCTCATCTCGAATACTTCTAACATACAAGTAACACTTCGAGAGCAAACCATTTCAATATAGCGGAACCGCTGGGACCAAGCGTCGTCAGGTCGGTGGACGTACCGACTCATCCCCAGGCTAGATAGACTTTTACTAGATACTTTTAACACAGATGCTAAGCGGGCAAGGCTGTTTCAGAGCATACCTGTTCCGATTCAAACACACAGACGATCCCTACTGTACACATTGTGGACCAAAAACTATTAAAGACATTGAGCATGTTCTATTCGAATATCCCAAGCTAGAGCGGGAAAAAATGAGTTGAAAAAGAAGCTATGTGTGGTTCCAACACCGATCAGCTGAATAAACCTAATGATGGTGGCCAAAAAAATTGGGAAGCTGTTTGCAATAATGCTGAACGCTTACTATAAGATATTCGCCGCGTGGAACTGATCCGATATGATGGCAACACAACGGACGAAAACACATCTGACTAACACAGAGAAATTTGTAATTAAAGTTCATTTACTAACAAATATTATTAATATAAGTTGAAAAACTGGTGGAACTCCACCAGCACAAGGAGCAAGTAATGCCGTTTTGCTACCACAATCTCCTGAAGGGGGTGGGAGGGATCAATGCTGGAGCCATCCTGAATTGTTTAGGAATTTTAAAATGTTCATTAGTGGGTAGTCAGATAAGACTTCTAATGAGGTTGGAAAGGCGGAGTGTAGGGGGTTGAAGCCTGACTCTTGCTAAAGCCGGACAGTCGCAGATGAAGTGAATTAGTGTCTCTGGTTCATTGGTGTTGTTGCAGCTTCGAAGGTGGACATTATAGGGAATTCCCAGTGTCCAGTGCAGATGTAAGTAATCCGACACCTCATGCCGATGAGTTCAAGGGATCTTGATAGGTTATAGTTCGGCCAGGTCTTTTGGATATAGCGCATCCTGCGGTATTTTTCCAACTAGACTTGGCTTTATTAAAAAAAAAATTGCAGATGTCAGATTTGACTTTGCCTATTGGTACCCGAACTGGAATAGCTAGATCCAGCGCCGATGCAGTGCCCTACCTGGCCAAGTCATCAAATATTAAATTGAATAATTTATTATTATGAATAATATTGGAAATTGTTTTATATAATTATTTTATGAATTAGTAACCCTCCCTACCCACGAAGTAATGTCTTACGGCGGCTACCGCGGGGACTGTGAATTATTCAACAATAAAGTGGATATATATAAAAAAAAAACATACATACATACATTTTTTTTTTTATAATGGATTGTTACTTTTTCGGTACTTACTTCTTAATCTCTGTTGCCAAACGGAAACCCTCATCTCTGAGACTGGCTACTGTGATGTCGACAAGATTATCGGCACCAGTCGATGCGAAGTGATAAGATGCAATACGTACGGCCCATAAAGCCAAGCCACCGGTACCGACAATAAGGATTTTGCATTTATTGTTTATGCGCTGCTTAAGAACCTCAGTGACGATGTTGTGTGCTTTAAAGACAGCATTCATCGCTAACAATGCTCCTGTAGGTAACATGGCAGCTACGCTAATGGGTAAGCTGTCGGGGATTGGAACGATGTACTTGAGATCGGGCACTACCAGCAATTCTGCATAACCTGCTGGGATCTCATCGAATGGATAAACGATAACGCGTTGCCCAATGTAAAGACCGCACTTATTGGTTTCCATGATTTCGGAGCCGAGAGATTCTATTACTCCGGCAACCTCAAAACCAGGAAAAAGCGATCCCTCGCGGATTCCTTGGTGTGCTGGTGTTGACTGCGTCGGACAGTAGTCGCTGAGCTCCGACGAAACGGACGACATGCTCGTAATCGATGCCGAACGATCACGGCGGCGATAACAAGCACCGGCGCATACAATTTTTATACGGGCACCACGCGGCGGTGTGTCCTCAATAGGAACGAAGAAATTGAAGACGCAGTTTCTGGCCACGAGGCCTGGAGATTCAATTGACACTTGACGGCAGAGTTTATTCATGTTGAGTAATTTTCTGGGTTTGGTATATGCTTGCAGACAGTATTCGCAGATCTAAAAAAAAAATCGCACATACAAAAAAGTATATAATATGTTATCACGTAATAATTTAAGCCGCGAAGAATTATTATCACCGGTAATAAACAACTTTCCTACCTAGTTAAGTCGCAGTAAGGTGGCGTTTAATAAAATAATCAAAAATATCTTTATGTTGTGCACTCTACTTGCGGATTTGGCAACAGAGAACCGAATCCTCAAACGAATTTAAACGACTACATTCTTTATTGTACTTGGCTCGAGTGTGGGACGGACAAAACAAACTAATGGCACTATAACTCCTAATATATATTGTGATGAACAAAAATCACATACGTTCATTTTTGTTTACATATAATTATTATTTTAGTTTGTAAGTTTTTTTTTAAATAATATATCATTTGTATTTATATATCTTATATATCTTTTGGCAATGAAGCCAGTAATAAATTAATAAATTTAAAAGTAGTAGTGGCAACACTTATTCAGATAGGCCACACTGAATAACATAACTTGGCAGCATTATAATAACAGCTGTTTTATCAAACTTGGCAGCATTGTAATAACAGCTGATTTACCGTTCAGCTGATCGACACGTGGCGCAAAATTGTATAAAAGGCGCGTTTTCACAGTCAGTCGATCATCGAATTGGAATCCTTCAAACTGAGTAAGTCAAGTTATATTATTAGTAGAATAGCTCCCTTGAGACCCTAATTCTTGAGTACGGTATACATACACCGGCTCTGCCCTAGTGAGTACGGTATACATTCACCGGCTTTCTCTCATAGTAGATTTATAACCCCTCGTTCTTGAGTACGGTATACATACACCGGCTTTCTCTCATAGTAGATTTATAACCCCTCGTTCTTGAGTACGGTATACATACACCGGCTCTGCCCTAGTGAGTACGGTATACATACACCGACTCTCTCTCTCTCGCAGTAAATTTTAACCCTCATTCTTGAGTACGGTATACATACACCGGCTCCGCCCTAGTGAGTACGGTATACATACACCGACTCTCTCTCGCAGTATATCTTAACCCTCATTCTTGAGTACGGCAAACATACGTCGGCTCTGCCTTAGTGAGTACGGTATACATACACCGGCTCTCTCTCTCTTGATCTTTCGCTCTCTCTCTCTTGATTTTCGCTCTCTCTCTTGATCTTTCGCTCTCCCCCTCTTTCTTTGACAGGAGACTGTCCGCTTAAACCTTCATTCTTGAGTACGGCAAACATACGTCGGCTCCGCCTTAGTGAGTACGGTAAACATACACCGGCTCTTTCTCTCTCTCTCTCGGTCTCTTGCTCTCGCTCGCTTGTTCTTTCGCTCTTTCTCGTTTATTTATCCGCGTACTACACCGTCGCTTCGGAAATATCACCTCATCGTCGCTGGCTACGAACAACGTTGGAGAACGAGTCGCGAAGTATACATATGTACATAGTTAATATAAGTTTTATAATTTTAACACTAAAATAAGAATTAAATAAGTAAATGAACAAAATTGAAATTTTTAATCCATAAAAAAACTCTCTTTTAATAAATTTTTTGTAACGAATCTTGGAATCCGGCAAGCTGACCCCGGCTATAAAACACATCGTTACAATATATTTAAAATGGTTCTAAACGAACAAATGAAAACAATACAAAATAATACTCCCTTATTTTAGGGTGGCATGGCTTGTATGATAGAGGGGGATAACGGGCTTACAGGACGGCTTTCCGTAACTCTATTGATCACCTCCACGGGGTGCCTCCTGAAAACCGATTCCGGTCATGTTTCGGGTCGGGCCAACGGAAGCGGCGACCTCCATCTTCCCATATTTTCTTAATCCATATTTCATTTCACCTCCTTTAAACTCTTCCCCCTCCTAAACCAGGGTGTGACGCGTTACTGTGCCCATTAGTGTTGGCAATCAGATTGTATTTGTACGGTGCCTATCCGATACTAGTCCGCCTTGGATAGTAGCTGTGGCCTTACCGTAGTAAATGAGCTCTGCTGCGGTGGACTTTTCTTTCCCTAATCTCCATTTTGATAGCCGAGCTTGGTCTTTGAGCCGGCGAAGCGATCGTAAGAAACAGATGAAATGAATAAAATAAACTCAGCCTCAGATTTATCCACAAAAACCCCCCAGTCCTTAGGCATGCTATCCGAAGACGCCCTTTTAACCTTCAGTTAATTGACGACGGCAATCCTGGTACCAGCCACAGTACCTCGGAAAACCATCAGTAAAAACTTCAGGGAGTAATGGTGCCAGCCATAGCACCGTGAAACCTACCACATTCAAGAATTAAAAAAATCCTGCGGTACCCTCGCGAAATCAAGATACCAGAAGGCTCTCTATATTCTAAACAAAATTGCAAAGGCTGCCTGTATCTCTGACAAGCGGAATCAGTAGGATAAACTAACATTTACAGCGATAGTCGAAGAGTTCGAGAGGAACCAGGACATCAAAGCGCTTCTTCTGGCACTGATAGACGGTAAGACCAACAACGGCAGACGCGTCTATGAAATTTGGGGTGAGTTGGAGGCCAAACTTGTTGAGGACGTAATGAATTACGTTCTCTGCAACAAGGATGGTCCTCTACCTGACTTCGACACCTCGGAGAAAGTCAGAAGCTGTAGTTTAATCAAATGTGGGAGCGCGTTTTCCCAGGAATTCCTTGAAAAAAGCATTGCCAAGCTCGGTAATATCTGGAAGGATTTGAGGTTCCAAGGCAACCGCGTGCTCGTATCTGGTTGCCCAAAATGAAGCTGGATAACGCAAAGCTGATCGCATACCTAAAATTGTACAACCCGGAGGTTCCGATGGATGAATGGTTTGTCATCCTAGCTGAGAAACCTCAAAAGCTTAGCATATCCTTACTTCTCTCGATTAGCGGGGAAAGCCTTCCCCCACTGGAAAGGTTGGACAATAACAACAAGTTTGGTGTCAGGCATGCCTAGATCCGGGTAATCGAAAAATCCACCCTAAACAGTGATAAAAAAAAATGGACAAAATCCAAACTTAATTAACGACAACAAAAAATCTTCACTTTTGGGAATGAAAATTTTTTTTATTTTTTTTATATATATTTTAATTTCATATAATGTGGTCCTCTTTTAGATCGATACATATGTATATTCCAGCTATTTTCCAACTTTCTGATCCCGTACTCTTCCGCGGCGTCTATGATTTTCTCGCGCGAGCAAAATGTTTTTATTGATGAGTCATCTTTTGAGGTTTGGGAATAGATAATAGTGCGAGGGAGCCAAATCGGGCGAATAAGGTAAATAAGAAATAAATTGGAGCCCAAAATCGTTCATTTTAGCCAAGGTTGCGATGTTCTTGAGTGCCACATGTATCAACATGTGGGGCACCCAGCAGCAGATTAATTTTTTCATGAGCATGAATCTCCCCGAAAATATTTTTTGACATTTTCCTGTGTAACCGCATCGGAGAGCCTGCCGCTGCGGGCTTCATCGGCAGTGGAACAAATTATCGGCTGTTTAAACACATCAAATGGCTGGATCGCGCTGAAATTTGACATATCTGACTATTTATGAATGGACTACAAGGCGCCATAGTCTTTTTCGCGATTGTAGCGCATTGTGTGAAGGTTACCATTCAGACTTAGATAAATATTTATGTTATTTAAAAATACAATTTTGATTAAGTTTAAAATAAATTTTTTTGCAATAATAAAAATACATAAAACTTCTTGTTTTTATACAAAAAATCGTTTCGGGAGGGGGAGTCTCAGGCCCTTTATCCCCTCTCCCTCTGAATACGTGCCTGCTCTGATGAGTCCAAATATAATATTTTTAGCTCTGATGGCAAACTTAGAGTGTGGAGAAAGACAGGAGAAGCTTACAACCCAAAAAATACACTAAAAACTGTAAAACACGGCGGCAGCGGCGTAATGGTATGGGGCTGTATGGGTGCCAGTGGCGTTGAAAACATGGAAATAGTGGAAAGGATCATGGATCATCGAGCATATATTGATATTTTGAAGATAAATTTGAAGACTAGCGCTGAAAAATTTTATTTTCAACAAGATAACGAATGTATTTGGCCTACAACACTCCACATTTACTCAAAACACCACCGCAGAGTACGGATCTTAATCCTATTGAGCATACGTGGTATATGCCAAAAAAAGGATCCAAACTCATCACATTAACTACAAGACTCAACTTAAAGAGTTTCTTCAGGAGGAATGGGCGAAAATCGAGCCACATTTTACCAGAAAACTCGAAGAATCGATGCCAGATCGCCTTTAAGCCGTTATAAAAAATAATGGCTACCCAACAAAATGTTAGAAAATATAAATTATTGTTTTTAAGTACTTTTCATTAATTTGTTTCGTAAATGTACGAAGACTTTAGTGAAGTTAATAAATTTTGAACTAATTAAAAGTATTATTTTTTGTTCATGTTTTAAAAATAAATGTTTGATAATCAAATTTGCATTAAAACTTTTTCAAAATACCTACTACATACTACGCATTTTTATAAATGAAGTCGGAAATAGCTTCTATACCAAGACTTTCGTGGTACACTGTATGTGTAGAGAAATGAGTAGGCGCACAATCGTACAATACTATTATGTTTTCAGAGAAAATGAAATCTTTCAGTATATTACCTCTATTGTTTGCAGCGGGAGAGCCCCAGAGAGGGCTACAGGTATTAAAATCACCTACTAAGAGCAGTGGCGTAGAAACTGGGAGCAAAATATTAGAAAGCTCTCTAAATGTAAAGGATTGTTGGGGTGGTAAATAAATTGAAATAATGGTCAAATTGAAACCAATACAAATTTCTATTGCAAGTACTGCAATATTAGACTGTATAGGTAAGTGTTTATGTGGAATATCTTTATATTATTAAAACAGCGGTCTGATTATTCACAGCTGGAATTCTTACTAATATTATAAAGGAAGGTGTATTTATATATTTATTTTCGTTTGTACCGTTACGCTTAAACGGCTGAACCGATTTACTCCAAACTTGGAACATATATCGAGATGAGTCTGGAAGGAATGATAGGCTTTATGAAATCTGCCACGCCCACATATTACGCCCACAAATAATCAAATTAAGTCAACAAAAACGATTATTTCACTAATAAAATTCCAAAAAAATCTCAAAATTGGAATTTGAGTTGGTATGGTAACTTTCGACAACTCCACGAAAAGTGGGTGTGGTTAGATGAATTTAACGTCCACTGCCGTAACTTCAGAACGCGATGGTCTACAATGATAAAACTTGGTATGTAGGTGTATGGTGACGAAATCTACCACCTCACAAAAAGTACGCGTGGTTTTATCAATATACCGCCCACTGCCGTAACTCCGGAACGCGATGGTCTACAATGATAAAATTTGATATAGAAGTGTATGATGATGAAATCTACCATCTCAGAAAAAGTGGGAGTGGTGGGATCAATTTACCGCCCACCGCTATATATCAGGAACGCGATGCTCTACGAAGATAAACGTTTGTATAAAGGTGTATGGTGACTAAATCTACCATTTTACAAAAAGTGGACGTCGTCGGGTCAATTGATCGCTCATCGTTGGAGCTCAGAAACGTGATACTGTACAATGATTAACTTTAATGTGAAGGTGTTTGGGAACTATATCTACCATCTCAGCAAAACTGGGGTCAAATTAACACCCACGGTCATAGCTCAGGAACGTGATGTACTACTATGAAGAAATTTGGTTCTTAGTAACTAAATCTGACCTTAAAGTGCTATTACAATTTTAGTTACATACAAATGCGAATACCGGGGAGGTTAACTACAACAGCTGCGAATCTCAGTTTATAGGTACATGGTGACAATAGTTACAAACACACAACGTGGAGTAACGGGAAGTTCTGCATACAAATTTGGTATAAAATTATCAAATAAACCAAATATAATTTCAAAAATTGTGGGCTAGGCTGGAAAGTTTATTATTCTTAATTTACAAATAAGACTTGATTCTATTAAAAAAGAACCCGGGCACCGCCGGGTAATTTAAGCTAGTATGGTTATATACATCCCATAATTATTAGCTTCCTTCATCTCGGTATCGAAGGAAGCGGCTTTCACTCGATGGTGGCATTGTTAACATGTAGAATACGACTAACTGCCTTTTCACTGGAGCCAGTTCGTGGTAAAAAAAACAAGTTAATCGTCCCCTCAACACCTAGTGTAAGCAAAAGACTGATTTCTGGCGACTTGTCCACAAATCGGTGCACATCAGTCAGTGAAATATAAAAATGTGAAATAAGATGAGAAATTTAAACATTTGCAACATTGCTCTGCAAGATAGAGTTCAAAAAATTAATGCTAGGGACTCTGAGGGACGAGGTAAAAATCGTCATGACAGGTCTCGAAACATTACCAAATTTAAACATAACAATACCGTGTTTATTTGTGGTATTTTCCGATAAGTTAAAAAAGTAACTTTCATACTGTTTTGTAACAGCTGCGGATTTATTCACAGTCGGTGGGTCTAGGAGCCGATGACGTCACAGCCACTGGTTAGTTTTTTTGCTATTAGTGACTTTAGTGTATTAAGACATATGTAATATTGAATTTGTCATCGATAGCCCTGCCGAGATATCTTAATTAACTTTGAAATAAAAAACTATGACCGGTAGTTCGTTATGTTAGGTGTTATGTACTGTTTATGTTTTCTCCCGCTCATTTAGGTAGGTAGGTAAAGTGGCTGTCAGACGACACACCTAGGCCTGTTGAAGGCCCATTGTGATACCACCGGAACTTAAATAGCACCTTACTCTTCCTCTGGGTCTCTATTAAACCAGCCTGTGGCCTTAATATAACTGACTACTTTTGTCAGTTTGATATCTGCAACTTCCGTGATGTTGTCTAGAAAGTAGAGTCCAAGAAATTGAAACCTTCTTCTACTCAGAGCCTTGCACCTGCATAGAAGATGTTCTACATTCTCTTCCTCATCTGCGTCTTGACAACTCCTACAATAGTCGTAAAAAGGAGCCCCTATTCTACTGGCATGTATACCTATGATACAATGCCCCGTGAGGATCCCAACTAAAATTCTAACGTCTTTCCCGCTGAACTTCAGTAGACGATTTGTGCGACCTGTATTCAACTCTGGCCACGTTTCCCGCTCATTTAACTTTATATATATATATAATTACCACTTATTCTTATGGACAACACTTGAACAATACGAAGTCAGTCGAAAACCGAACACCAAGACGAATAGACTTGAAATCGCGACGTTATTCCAACTGAACTATTGGTGTACAAATAAGTTTCCGCCGTTTTGAGAAAGATGGCGTGGCACGAGGTTTACGTTGGAATTCGCAGATGGTAACCTACTTGAAAATTAGTTTGTTTATTCCAGAACAACATAACCTTATCATGTTATTATGTTCGCATTAGCATCATATATTTTTCTTCATCTAAAAGTGTCTCAATTTGAGCCAACTAAGTGTCATTTACGGGAACTTTTAATTTATTTTTTTAATTTAAAAAAATCTGCTGCTGAGTCACATCGATTGCTCGTAGAAGCATATAATGAGGATGCTTTGAGTGAGAGAACATGTCGTGAGTGGTTTCAAAAATTTAAAAAAGGTGATTTTGACATAAAAGACAAAGATCCAGTGGAAGGCCGAAAATTTATGAGGATGCAGATTTGGAGAAATTATTGGGTGAAGATTCGTCTCAAACACAAAAGGAACTTGCACTTAGTTTAGAAGTCACTCAGCAAGCAGTCTCACATCGTTTAAAATCGTTTAAATATTATTTTATTAACAAAAAACGGCGGAAACTTATTTGTACACCTAATAAATAAATATTAATTACACAAATGTAAAAAAACGCTACTAAATATTGTAACTTTGTAATTCTTTTTTGTAAACATTTAATATAAACTTAAACATTAAATAAAATCCCACAATTTTGGTGACAGAAGTGAGATTCCCTGAAAAGAGACGAAAAGAAAAGAAAAAAATTAATCGCGAAAAAATGTCGAATCTGGAAGCGTTTGAAAATGTTCGCAAGAATTTGCGCAGTTCCCAAAAACAGCAAATTGTTGCTTTGCATAAATTCATATTTGAACAAAGATAACGTGCATTTCAAGGTTTCGGTTACGATGAAAACGACTCAAAATATTTGGATAAAGTTAATTACATTGATCAAAATTTGAATTTAGCAGATCTAATTTCAATTTGCAATGTTTTGTGCTTAGACTACAAAGTAAGCGACGTAAAGCTTCATGTTTTTAAAAATCTGCAAAAGGGTAGTTTGCTTGCTGCCAACAAAGACGGTGAAGACGAAGAGAGCGACAACGACGAGAGCGACGACGAAAGCAAAGACGGTGAAAACGCAAGCTGTGGTAATGACGAAGCTGCAGGCGTTAGCGACGGAGTAAGACGAGCAGAGAAAAACTAAGAAGCAGAACTACAAAAAAAGAAGCGCAATGATGACGAAAGAGAACGTTTACGACGACGTGTGCCAAACGATGTAAGATCAGAAAGCGAAGAACAAAACGACGATTGTTTTTTGTCGCTTAACAACGAAGACGTAAGAAGTGGAAGAAGCGAAAATAATAATACAGTGAATCCAAAAAATTATGCACCAATGCCGAGATTTTCTATTAATTTTCGTGACATTGAAGACTCAATAAGGCCATTTGATGGTAGTGACAAAATGCCGATTAAAGTATGGGTTAGCGAGTTTGAAGAAACTGCTGCTCTTATGTATTGGAACGAATTTCAGAAGTTTGTTTTTGCGAAAAAAATTGTTTTGAGTGAAAGAGGTTTAAATTCGTGGTTAAAATTGCGAAATGCTCTATTGGATGAATTTAAAACAACAACAAATAGTGCGCAATTACATAAACAACTAACTGAGAGAAAAATGCGAAAAGAAGAAAGTGTGCAAGAGTACTTTTTTCACATGAAAGACATTGCGTCGTGCGGAAATGTCGAAGAGAGTGCACTTATTCAGTACGTTATAGACGGCATTAAAGACTTGAATATTAATAAAACAATTTTATACGGTGCTCGCAATGTTAAAGAATTTAAATAAAAAATTAAATGTTATGAACTAATTCGTGAGAAAAATAAATTTACGAATGAAATAAAAACAGATGAACGAAAAATTGTGCCTTTTAAAGATGGAAAAAAGAAATTAGTTTGCTACAACTGCGGTGAAAAAGATCATAAATCCGTTGACTGTAAAAATAAAGAAAAGGGTACAAAGTGTTTTCAGTGCCAACAATTCGGACATATCGCTAAAAACTGTTTATTGAGCAAAATTGATAAATTAAAAAGTAATTTGCGAAGTTTAAAACCAAATGACAGTATGATGAATAAAAAGATTAAGATCGGAAATTTGACGTGCGTGGCTTTGTTTGATACGGGTAGTAAATTCAATATTATTACAGAAGATGTTTATGAATCGTTAAATAAACCAGACTTTTCAGAATCAAACATATGTCTCGTCGGTTTCGGTAAAAACAAAATTAAACCAATTGGATCGTTTTTCTAAGAAATAGAAATTGACAAACAATTATTTAGTGTCAAGTTTTTAATCGTACCATCTGAATGCATTGACGTCGATGTGGTGATTGGCGAGGATTTTTGCTCACAAGCTGATATTAAAATTAATCAAGACGGACTAAAAATTAAAAAAATTTAAGAACATGATAATTGTGAAGTGCATTCAATGATGAAAATCGATTGTGACTCAGAAAACAAAGAAACTGATATTGAACATACTGTGAGCGCTAATGCTAAAGAGAAAGTGCGCGAAATAATTAAAAACTATAAACCGGACAAATGTAAATCAACAAACGTTGAAATGAACATTATTTTGAAGTACACCTCATTTGTTACTCACAATGGACAGTACCAATTTCAAAGGGTTCCATTTGGATTGTCAAATTCACCGGGTGTATTTCAAAGACATGTAAATTCAATATTTCGTGATTTGACGCGTAGAGGCATCGCACTTCCGTACATCGATGACATAATCATTCCAGCGAAAGACGAAGACGAAGCGTTAAAAAATTTAGCAGAAGTTATGAGTGTCAGCAGAGACTACGGCCTTGAAATCAATTTAAAAAAATGGCAATTTTTAAAGAAGAGAGTAGAGTTTTTGGGGCACATCATCGAAAATCAACAAGTGTCGCCGTCTCCTGTGAAAGTTGATGCATTGCTTAAGTACAAAGTAGCTCGAAAGTTTTTTGGGCCGGATACTTCCGAAAGTTTATCCCTAATTTTTCGACAGTTGCAAAGCCGTTGAGTGATTTAAAGAAACAAGGTCGAAGGTTTGAGATAAAGGAGGAGCAGATAGCAGCATTCAATATTTTAAAACAAAGTTTAAGCGAAGAACCTGTCTTAAGTATTTTTAACCAGAATTACGAAACTGAAGTCCACACAGATGCTTCAATCGACGGATATGGTGCGACGCTTTTGCAAAAATCTCCTGTAGATGTAGAACTGCATCCTGTGTACTATATGAGCAAAAAAACAACTGATGCAGAAAGAAAATATACGAGCTACGAGTTGGAGATATTAGCTGTTATCGAGACGTTAAAGAAGTTTTCAAATTAGTCACTGACTGCAACGCATTCGCAAAAACGTTGGATAAAAAGGACTTGTGCACTAGGGTAGCGCGTTGGATATTATTTCTTCAAGATTATGACTACTTAGTGGAGCATCGCGCTGGTTCACAGATGCGACACGTCGACGCTCTTAGCCGGTATGCTGTTTTACCCATCCGCGAAGATAATATACTAACGAAAATTCGACACGCACAAACACAAGATGACGAGCTGAAGGCGATAATCGACGTTTTAGAAGAGAAAACAACTTATAACGACTATTTCATAAAAGGTAATGTGCTTTATAAATTAATTAATGATCGCGAGTTAGTAGTAGTCCCAAGAGGTATGCAAAGAGATCTTATTGCTCAAGCACATGAAAGAGGACATTTCGCTATGAAAAAGACGAAAGAACTTATCTGCAATGGGTATAAAATATTCCCAAACTTGACGAAAAAATCCAAAGGTACATCGCGACTTGCATTCCGTGCATCATGATCAACAGAAAGCAAGGAAAGCAAGAGGGAGAGTTACACCCACTACAAAAATACGAGTTACCACTTCAGACGTACCACATTGACTTTCTTGGACCTTTAGAATCGACTAGCAAAAAATACAAGCATATACTTGCAGTAATTGATGCATTTACGAAGTTTTGCTGGTTATACCCAACTAGAACTACATCAGCACAAGAAGTCATAACACGGTTACAAACGCAGAGTATGGTTTTTGGAAATCCAGTTCAGATCATTGCTGACCGTGGTTCAGCATTCATTTCAGAAGACTTTCGAAAGTACTGCAAAGGCAAAAATGTTAAACATTTTAAAATTACAACTGGTTTGCCGCGAGTAAATGGGCAAGTTGAAAGGATAAATGGGACGATTACTGCAGTTTTGGCGAAGTTAAGTATTGATGATCCAAGCAAATGGTACAGATATATCGACAAGGTTCAACAAGTTATCAATTCGACATACTCCAGAAGCACAGACACAACTCCATTTGAATTACTTGTCGGTGTAAAAATGAGTTCTCAAAAGAAATAGCCGCTAACTTTAACGACGAAAGACACGAAATTCGGCAACATGCGAAGAAGCAGATACTTAAAATTCAAGCTGAAAACAGAAAGGCATATAATCTTCGACGAAAACCAGCTACTCAATACAGAGAGGGTGAAATTGTTGCGATCAAACGAACGCAATTTGGAGGTGGTTTGAAACTACGACCTAAATACTTAGGGCCTTATCAAATTACAAAAGTTAAGCAGAACAATACCAATGATGTCAAGAAAGTAGGTTCATGCGAAGGTTCGATGTATACAAATACGTGCGCCGACTACATGAAACCTTGGTCTCCTGTCTCCGAAGAAGATGACGACGACGGTGCATTCGGGACGAATGCCTAGCAGGATGGCCGATCTGTCTATTTCACAATAAGTGGACAACACTTAAACAATACGAAGTCAGTCGAAAACCGAACACCAAGACGAATAGACTTGAAATCGCGACGTTATTCCAACTTAACTAAATAAATATTAATTACACAAATGTAACAAAACGCTACTAAATATTGTAACTTTGTAATTCTTTTTTGTAAACATTTAATATAAACTTAAACATTAAATAAAATCCCACATATATATATATATATATATATATATATATATATATATATATATATATATATATATATATATATATATATATATATATATATATATATATATATATATATATATATATATATATATATATATATATATATATATATATATATATATATATATATATATATATATATATATATATATATATATATATATATAGCGCTTTTAAGTATTTGTTTTATTAAACATTATAAAAGGGCTCTTAAAGCCAATTACCGCTTATTCTTAATTTGTCGGCGCAAGGGAAAAAAGAGTGAGTTTTGATATCGTTTTAAAATATTCCGATTTTGTACTGTATAATCGTTTTTGTAACTAATTAATTTAAATGTTCAATTTATATTTAATTTTTGATAATAAACACACTACACACCATCAAACAGACACGTACACTTATTAATTTAAGGGACATCTATTTGGTTTATTCATTGCCCTATGACAAATTTAAATAACGACGGTTAAAATTGTTATTTAACAACAGAATTTTTTAAATTTATTTATTAAATACATTTCAAAGATTTCAATATTTTGTCTTAAATACACTATTCACTAAAAACAAAAGAACCAAATAAGTGCATGTGACGTCATCGGCTCCTTATCTTGCTTTTCAAAATGATTATTTCGCCGGTTTTTTTTATAATTCTTGTATCGACATCTTATTTTTCTAATGATGTGCCAATATCGAAAAAATATAATTTAGCAAAAGGAAAGCGATTCAATTGCAAAAAAACAAAAATATTTTAAACAACAATAAATTTATTAAATATTTAAATTATATAAAGTACTATAAAAAAGAATATGTTTCGTGGTGTACAAAGAAGTCGTTCAGTCTTAAGTAAATAAATTAATAATGGAGAAGAGGAAATTTAATTACATACATATGTATGTATTGCTATGAACCCTCGAATTGTGCATCAAAATCCTCAAAAATTTGAAATACAAATTTAGAATTAAAAAAATTAACTTAAATACTATTTTTCTTGGGTGACTATTAAGTAAACCATTTAAAAAGTATTTTATTTAATATTAGCCCAATTTAAGTTCCTCTTCATTTAGTAAATGTCTAGTGTTTTTTCGACTAGTTCAAATTTCACTAGAACAGGACTGGTGGCAGAGCTAGAACATTTTGTTACAAGTACGCGTTTCCCTGCAGGGTACACATCGGAAGTACTAGCCCTGCATGGTACTCCAAAGTTTGGAGTATCGGGTGTGACAATCCCGCGTACCCTAGTTATTAGAACTGAGACCAGTAAAGTTCTAATTATGGTATACTGGAAATAAAATGATTGGATTAGACCGAACCCTGGGCTGACGGCTGTAGTATTCTGTGACCTGAGTATGTAGAAGTGAAATTCTACAGAAATGGCTTTCAGGCTAATGCTGCAACCGCCTTCGTCCCGTTAAAACCTTAGCAGGCCTTAAAGTACGCTCGAGTTCGTCACCATTAAGTTGGCAGTGTAGGCTCAGATGTCCCACTCCTGACTAGCACTAGATTCGGCTCCGAACTCAAGCTCTCATAAAGGCTTGAGTCAATCCATCGCGTGGCCTCCCTGCTTGCAAAGACAACCACGGAATCATAGGTGACTACACAAACGATCAGAGATAACGGCTTTGAGTGGGGACCCATATAACATGAACGATTTAAAAAAACAAATTATGAACGAAGATAAGAGTGGAAGAAGTTTTACAGGTGGAATCAGCAGCAATGTAGACCCTTTCAAAAGATCGTCAGGACTGCAGAGGTCACCACCATGTACACCCGTGCTGTCTGATATGCAGACAATAGACCTGGTTAACGACTGTAATAGTCCAGCAGCTGTTGCCGGCGAAACAGCATTTTGCAAGTCATTCATTCACTTGGTGATAACGTCAAGCCAGTTCGACGAACTGCAAAAAATGAGTTACTACTGGAGCTTAAACGTGCACCTGCTAGCAGCACCGCGGCATACCAAACAATAGTGGAGAAGGTGCTGGGCAACTCAGCCAGGGTGTCGGCAAAAACTCACACCATAACAATTCAGTTGAGGTACCTTGACGAGGTCACAACGGTCGCAGAAATATGCGACGCACTGCACACGCAGTGCAATATACAGCGGCCAGAAGAAAAATATATTCGGAATATGCGAAAAATGTATCAAGGCACTCAGACAGCATATATAAGTCTACCAGCTGCGGATGCGGTAAAAGTGCTAAAGGAGCAGCACATACGTGTAGGATGGGTGTCCTGTCGCGTTCGTGAAAGTCTCTAGGCGAAAATGTGCTACAAATGTTGGGGGTATAACCATTTAGCCCAAAATTGCAAAGAATCCGTGGATCGCAGTAAACTTTGTCGCATGTGTGGCGAAGAGGGGCACCTTGCAGTGGTCTGCAAGAATAAAGAAAAGTGTGCGGTATGTAGCGGCAACCATTCTGCTGGTAACTCGCGTTGCCCTGCACATCTAAAGGCGGTTAAGCAAAGGGGGCGATGAAAATCGTTCAACTTAACCTCAACCATTGTATTGCTGCACAGGATCTATTGCAGCAAATAATTGTCGAGCAAAATGTTGATCTTGCTCTTTTGTGCGAGCAACATCACAATATAGACAGTTGCGAGTATACGTCTGACGCTCCAAGTAAAGCTGCGATATGGACGGTTAATGGCAGGTTATTTCAAAGTAAAGCATCTGTGGGTTATAATGGTTTTACATGGGCAAAATTTGACGGTATTTATTTTTTCTCATGCTATGCACCACCTAGCATGGACATAATCGAGTACGAACGAATGTTGACAGAGTTAGTAACAGAAGCAAGAGGAAAGTCTCCCGTGATTATCGCGGGGGACTTTAACGCGTGGTCAATAACTTGGGGTAGTAAAAGAACGAATAACAGAGGCAGACTCTTAATAGAATGTCTTACGACGCTAGACATCGAGCTATTAAACAATGGTCAGCATACTTTTGAGGCCGGGAAAAAAAAGTCAGCAGTGGATCTAACATTCGCCCACACTTCAATCGCTCGTTACGTCACATGGAACGTGGGTGACTTCTACACGCACAGTGATCACCTCACAATTATCATAGTAATTGAACTACAGCGAGCCAGTCGTAAAATAGTCATGGCACAAACCAAGGGCTGGAAACAAGGTGCCTTCGATGCGGATGTTTTTAAGTTGGTGTGGAAAGAACCAGAAGCAGTTGTCGACGGAGCTCTTAACATGACTACAAAGATCACGAGGCGTCTAAATGAAGCCTGCGACGCATCAATGCCTAGAAGGACAGCAATGCCAGTTAGGAAACCAGTATATTGGTGGAATGAAGACATTTCCAAATATAGAAGACGCTGTAATCAGATGCGAAGGAAAGCGCAGCGTTCGCGCAATCTTCCGACGTACCTAACGTTACATGCTCTCTACAAAGTGTGTCGCCAACAGCTCAAGAATGCTATTCGATCTAGCAAGAATTCTTGCTTTAAGGATTTGTGCGAAAGTGCCGACGTAGACCCCTGGTTGTGATGAGCAGAGCGAGAGGAAAAAGGGCTCCTCAACCCTCCGATCCTGTCCTTATGGACAAAGTGGTTACAGCACTTTTTCCCCCACAGGAAGGATCAGTTCACTTTTTCAATCAATCATCACAGGAATATGATATTCCTGTGGTTACAACTGAAGAGGTGCTACTGACGCTGCAAAAAGTGGCCGATCACAAGGCCCCGGGGCTAGATGGCATTCCTAACATTGCAATGAAGGCAGCCATTAGAGCGAACCCAGAAACGTTCGCTAGGATGTTTACTGCGTGTTTCAACGAAGGAATGTTTCCAGATGTCTGGAAACGTCAGAAACTCGTGCTATTGTTAAAGCCAGGGAAGCAGCCCGATCAGCCGTCTTCGTACCGACCCCTGTGTATGATCGACTCATTGGGCAAGGTACTGGAGAGTATTATTGTTAACCGATTACAGGAGACTCTTGAAAAACCTAGTGGATTATCGAAGCAGCAATATGGATTTCTACAAAAGAAATCCACTATCGACGCTATCCAAGCAGTGATGAAAATAGCACGTGAATCTACGAGCGGCGAAAGATGGAGAGGCGGTGACAAGCAGTATTGTGCAGTAGTAACGCTTGATGTCAAAAATGCATTTAACTCGGCGAATTGGACAAGAATAATGCAGGGATTAAGCAGTTTTGGAGTACCAGGGTATTTACAAAGAATAATCGCCAACTATTTGAAAGACAGAATTCTCTTATATGACACCGACGTAGGAGTTAGGGAATACAAGGTTACACGAGGCGTTCCGCAGGGCTCTGTACTCGGGCCAACTTTGTGGAACGTCATGTATAATGATGTGTTGACGATTGATCTTCTAGTAGGTGCCACCTTGGTCGGCTATGCGGATGACATCGCATTAGTGGTAGTAGCAAAACATATTCGCACGCTTGAGGTAACATGTAGTGATGCAATATCAAGAATTATGGGATGGTTGCATAGGGCAAGCCTGGTTCTCTTAAGTTCTCGGAAAATACGAGAGGTTTTTACTATCAAAGTGGGGGGATTTGAGATTATCTCACAGCCATATCTGCGGTACCTAGGAGTGTTGATAGATTCTAGAATGTCCTTTAAGGATCATTTATTGGTGGTTAGCGAAAAAGCCTCAAAAGTCAACGGGGCATTGTCTCGCATTATGGCAAACATAGGGGGACCACAATCCAGTAGGCGGAAGCTCTTGGCTAGGGTTACAACCTCCATAATGCTCTATGCTGCTCCTGTATGGGCGGAGGCGATGCAGAAGAAGTCATATGTTGCCGGTATACGGACAACCTATCGTTTAAGTGCGTTAAGAGTTGCCAGCGCATTTCGCACAGTCTCAGATGAAGCAATCGGGGTCATAGCGGCAATGCCACCGATAGATATACTGGCCTGCGAAGTCAAACGTATCTACGCTGCTGGAGCACTTGCATCGAAGGAAGATGAGCGACGACGCAGTGTTTATGATTGGCAATGTCGCTGGGAAAGGTCGGAAAAGGAACGATGGACATTTGCACTAATCCCTAATATTGATAGATGGGTAAACCGTAAACACGGAGAAATTGATTTTTATATAACACAGCTTTTCAGCGGACATGGTTGCTTTAAGCAGTACCTACACCGATTTAAATTTGAGGAAGATCCGTTCTGTCCGACTTGTCATGATGAAATTGAAGATGCCCGGCATATCCTGTTCTATTGTCCCGATTCAATATCGAACGTGCAGAGATAGCCAAGGCTTTTGGGGAAGCACCCACACTGGCGAACACGATGAACCACATATGTGACACACGCTATAAATGGAAAATATTTCAAGGTGCGACAGCGAATATCATGATTTCTCTTCGACGCATGGAGAGATCACGAAACATGGAGCGTATTCGACTACTCACTACAAATTCAAGTAGTCCTGGTAATTTGAGGCAGGTGGGCGACTAGACTGACCTAATACTGACGTTGAGCAATATGCTCTTGACGGCCTTCTGACGTAATACTTAACGGTAGTTCCAGGGGGAATTATCCGTCCGGACTAGAGGAGATTTTTAGCAGGGTAAAGTCCTGCACTGACAAGGCTCTCGATGCTTTTACTCCTCATTAAAACAAAAAAAAAGCCCTGCAGGAAAATAGACTACTTTAGAATTAGCGAAACACTAGTTAAATTTTCACCACCACTGGTACGCGTTCTTTCTCTTTCCCATGAAAACAACTGGTGAATTCAACACGGGAATGTCCTAGGCGGTGGCAGTTAGCCCGCTCTGCATCCCTTTTTCTCAAGTTATGAACTAGATAAAATTTAACTAGATTCAAACTAGAACGTTAGTGGAATATTCAAAATTGGCACAAAAACCACTAGTTTGTAACTAGACATAAAGACTATAGTTTAAAATTGGTTCAAAAATCAATAGTATGTAACGAGAACAAGAATATTTAGTTTAAAATTTGCAAAAAAAAATCCCTGGTTGTTAAATCAAACAAAATTTAAAATAGTTTTATTAAAATTTATATATATCATGACATAAACATTAACATTTAAAAATCGTACATCATTAAAATGTTCAATTCCGTTTGAGCTTAAGAACTAGTTTAACAATTGCATATGTAGTTAAAAAAATACAAATTCAAATATATATGTGCTTAATACTTCTTCGAAAATAACATAACCACTCTAATATTATATTTTTCTGTAGCTTAAAATTTTTTAAAAGTAGATTTTTGCTGAAAATACTAATTATATTCAATAAAACTCGAAACAGACCATTATTTTGTAATTACCTAAAAGAAACTGTTTGTTCCCGTGTTCAAAGCAAATAACAAGTAGTTCCTCAAAAGATTTTCTTTTTGATGAAGATGAAATTAATACAGCCGCAGGCGGCTCATTATTTTCTTCTAGCACTTTTTTTCTTGCGAAAATTGACGAACCACTTCCTCATTTATTTCGCTGACAAGTTCACTCCTTATATTTGTTATATAAATTTCGGTTTGTCTTTTAATTAGCCTCCTTGCAAATAAGTCGCTGTGACGCGATCGGCTCTTAGTTCGCTGGTCAAAACTTCTATTGTTAAAATCATTCTAAAAGTATTAGGTGTACAAATAAGTTTCCGCCGTTTTGAGAAAGATGGCGTGGCACGAGGTTTACGTTGGAATTCTCAGATGGTAACCTACTTGAAAATTAGTTTGTTTATTCCAGAACAACATAAACTTATCATGTTATTAAGTTCGCATTAGCATCATATATTTTTCTTCATCTAAAAATGTCTCAATTTGAGCCAACTAAGTGTCATTTGCGGGAACTTTTAATTTATTTTTTTTAATTTAAAAAAATCTGCTGCTGAGTCGCATCGATTGCTCGTAGAAGCATATAATGAGGATGCTTTGAGTGAGAGAACATGTCGTGAGTGGTTTCAAAAATTTAAAAAAGGTGATTTTGACATAAAAGACAAAGATCCAGTGGAAGGCCGAAAATTTACGAGGATGCAGATTTGGAGAAATTATTGGGTGAAGATTCGTCTCAAACACAAAAGGAACTTGCACTTAGTTTAGAAGTCACTCAGCAAGCAGTCTCACATCGTTTAAAATCGTTTAAATATTATTTTATTAACAAAAAACGGCGGAAACTTATTTGTACACCTAATATGTTATTTGATATTAGCCCAATTTGTTTCCTCTTTTACTAGTATATCTCTAGTACTTTTTCGACTAGTTCAATTTTCACTAGAACATTTGTTACTAATCCGCGTTTTCCTGCAGGGAGGATACAGACATATCTATCTTCTTTGTTGTATGGGTAAAGTATTTGAAAAAATCATTTAGAAACGGATTACCACAGCTTAAAAAACTATTTAATAAGTCCATATCAAGTTTCAAGGCAGGGCAGGACACAATGGACGCCCTGCTCTATTTTGAAAATTTTGCTTCATTCGCCCTGTCAAATCGAAATCATGTTTCATCATTGAGTCTAGACTTTAAAAAGACAGAGTCGGATTGCATGTGGTTTTGCGTCAACTTGAAAGTTGGGGATTTAGCGAGAAAATGTTTTTATGTTAATAAATCATTATTAGCAAATCGTAAATTTACAACAAAAGTAAATTACATTTTTTCAATTACTTTTGACTTTGGTTTTTCTAAACTGATCGATATAAGTACGGACGTGTTTTTTTGAACCTCTTTTAGGCTTTCGCAGAATATAAAGTTTCGTAGGGGTATACAAACCGGAAAACTTGCGAAAAGTAATTCGAGGCGCTGGTGCAGCAATTTGCGCTCGAGTGAGCTTACTTATTGGCTGGTTTTATAATCTCTTCCTTTGTTTTATGGAACTAAAGATCGGAAATATATAAAAAAAAATTTCTGAAGTAGTGGTAACTATAAATTTCACTCACTCGCTCGCTAAAGTTAAATAAATTTTGCAAAACAGGGACAGCTGATAGATACAGCCGGAACGTAACAGTGCTGCCAAAGTTCTGTGTTGTCAATCAGTAAATATTCTTTTTTTTTCGAGAACGCCCGTTGAACGCTCGCCACCGCGAGGTGGCAGTGGTCTCCGGCAGAAGGGAAATAATTATCACCAACCGCTAACAAGCGACGCTCATCAAGAAGATGATGCTAATGCCGAAACTGAAGATAATATCCAGAAGTTTTTTATCGATGGCACTATTCAGCAGACGCAATATAACGTTCCAACAACAAAAGTCCAATTTTTAATGCTAAAAAGCCATTTCCAAAGACAACGCTCTAACTCCACTAATGAAATCTGTAAATAATCCTTCTACTCCAAATAATGCTGGAATATTAAAGCCCTATACCGAAAAATTGACCGAAGTTAAAGGCACGAAAAAACCTAGAGGTAGCCCCCAAAAAGTAAAAATCGCTACACAACAAAAACTTTACTACTGGTTAAGTAATACAAACCAATTCGATGCTCTTTCCGTTGATGATAATGAAGTGTCAGAAATTCAAAACAAAAAACCAATCAAACCTCCTCCCATTTTTGTGAATAAGGTCGAGAATATACACCCGCTTTTTGACATGCTTAATGAATTTGAAGCTGGTAACTATGAAATTAGAGTTCTTGGAGTCAATCGAGTCAAAATTCAAGCAAAAACCTCGGAAACATTCTTTAATATAGTCAAAATACTTGAAAGTAAGACTACTGAATCTTACACGTACAAACCGAAAAATGAAAGAAGTTTTAAGGTTATCCTTAGAAACATGCATCCGTCAGTAGAACCGGAAGAAATAAAATTGGCTCTAAATGAGTTCAGTCACACTGTTACCAATGTTTGTAATATGAAACACTAGCAAACTAAGAAGGTACCCAATGTTTGTTGTTGAGATGCAACAAAATTCAAATAACAAAATTATATACGAAATTGAAATCCTTCTCCATAGCCGCATTTCTTTTGAACCTCATCGCCCCTAACGGGATCTTTCTCAATGCTCCAGGTGTCAACATTACGGTAACACAAAATCAGGTTGTCGAATGTAGCCTAAGTGCATTAAATTTGAGAGCGACCACGTTCCAAGGTCCAATGAAGTCAAGTGTGTGTTTTTTGATGGAAACCACCCAGTGAATTATAAAGAATGCACTGTATATAAAAAACTTCAATCAAACACCTTTCCAGCATTAAGGAAGAAAATTATGCCTTCTCAAGCTGTTAATAATAATTTAGATAACCAACAATGCCAACAAGTGCAATCGAAATTACATCCACAACAGCCAACGTATGCCCAAGTATCTAGTAGTCATACAAACTAAACCGCCTGTGACAATAACAATAATAACCAAAGTGATGCATTGATCAGCGAGATGTGCGAAATGATGAAATATCTACTACTAGCGAATGCCCAGCATGCGTTGCAATGCCACTTAAAAAAATGGTAGCAGAACCCGGTACTTTACGGTACTTCCCGGTACTTTCCGGTACTTCCCGGTATTTCCGTTAGTAACGGAACTTCCCGGTACTCCCGTTAGTTAGCGGAACTTCGCGGTATACACCGTTGTAGCGATTCTAAGTTATGGCTGTGAAATTATCGGCATACAATTTCAGAAACAAAATCCCAAATTTTTAGGAGCAATATTAGCCACGTTATCGCATTTTTTTTTATTTTTTTCAAAGTGGGCGTTTAATTGGTCCAACCTCGGGCAAACGGTACAAAAGGAAATAAATAAATAAATAAATAAATAAATAAATAAATAAATAAATAAATAAATAAATAAAAAAATAAATAAATAAGTAAATAAATAAATGAATGAATGAATGAATGAATGAATGAATGAATGAATGAATGAATAAATAAATAAGTAAAATATATCTCCCTTTATAATATTAATAAGGATTTATTTATTTATTTTCGTTTGTACCGTTTTCATCCTTAAACGGCTAAACCGATTTGCTTCAAACTGGGAACATATATCTAGATGGGTCTGGAAGGAATGATAGGCTTTATGAAATCTGCCATGCCCACATATTATGCCCACAAGTAGTAAAATTAAGTCAACAAAATCGATTATTTTGCTAATACTATTCCAAAAAATCTCAAATTTGGAATTTGAGTTGGTATGGTCACTGTCGACAACTCCACCAAAAATGGGCGCGGTTGGATCAATTTAACGCCCACTGCCGTAACTCTGGAACGCGATAGTCTACAATGATAAAACTTGGTATGTAGGTGTATGGTGACAAAATCTACCATCTCAAAAAAAGTGGACGTGGTCGGGTCAATTGAACGCTCACCGTTGTAGCTCAGAAACGTGATACTGTACGATGATTAACTTTAGTGTGAAGGTATTTGGGAACTATATCTACCATCTCACCAAAACTGTGGTCTATTTAACACCCACCGCCATAGCTCAGGAACGGGATTTACTACTATGAAGAAATTTGGTTCATAGTAACTAAATCTGACCGGAAAGTGCTACTACAATTGTAGTTACATACAAATGCGAATACCAGGTAGGTTAACTGCAACAGTTGCGAAACTCAGTTTAGAGGAAGTAACTGGAAGTTCTGCATGTAAATTTGGTAAAAAATTACCAAATTAACCAAATATTCATACAAATATATTTCCAAAAATGGTGGGCGAGGCTGGAAAGTTTATTAATCTTAATTAACAAATAAAATAAGACTTGATTCTATTAAAAAATAACCCGGGCTCCGCCGGGTAATTTAATAAATTTTGCAAAACAGGGACAGCTGATAGATACAGCCGGAATGTAACAGTGCTGCCAAAGTTCTGTGTTGTCAATCAGTAAATATTCTTATACCGAAAAATTTATTTAAGTTAAAGGCTCGAAAAGACCTAGAGGTAGCCCCCAAAAAAAATCGCTAAACAACAAAAACTTAACTCAAGGCTTGGAACCAACGCACCTCTTAAATTTTTACTTGTGGAAGGTTAGTAAAAAAATTTACTTCACGAGCACATATCGACCACCACTCCAAAAAACCGATAACTCCAGGCGAAAACTCCAACAGAGAATTCAGATCATTTCTCTGATCATCTTAAAGATGTATTCTCGCCACACAACATTGCAGGAAATCCTTCTACAGATGCCGATGTTTCGTCTTTCTTAGAGGAAACCCATCAAATAGAGCTACCGATGAAGAAATTTACTAAAAGTTAAATATCTTCCACGATCAGTAGACTGAAAGGTACCGGGGTATGATCGCATCACTGCTGAAATACTAAAAAAAATTTCCGATGAGGCCTTGAACTTTATAACTCACCTATTCAACGTTTGTTAAATGAAAAGTATCTTCCCGTCCCAGTGGAAGGTTGCTGAGATAAAGATGGTCCCCAAGCCAGGAAAACCAGGCGAAGAAGCAAAGTCTTACAGACCTAGCAGCCTCCTCCCAATTTTGTCAAAAGTGTTTGAAATTTTATTCGTAAAACGTCTAATGAAAATAATTGAGCTCAAAAAATTAGT
The DNA here is from genome assembly GCA_949127995.1 of Suillia variegata. Taxonomy (NCBI): domain Eukaryota; kingdom Metazoa; phylum Arthropoda; class Insecta; order Diptera; family Heleomyzidae; genus Suillia; species Suillia variegata. The sequence goes on from OX421842.1 coordinate 35,619,692, forward strand.
ACCAAGTCACCAATTCGGCTTTAGAAAGAGGCATTTCAAATTAAAATTTTTTTGTTGTTGTTGTGGAAAAGATAAAATTTTTAGTTGTTTCTTTTCTTTCAGAAAAAAGTTTTGTATTTTGAAGTCAGATTCAACCGAAGAAAGTAAGTTGAAAATCAATTTATAGTTTCAAAACATATGAATTGTTATGGAAAGGTAAACATTTTTTTTGTTTATATAAAAACAATTAAGGTTTCATTTAAGTATTTTTAGAATACAATCCATAAGTTTTTGAATGATAATTGAAAAAAAGATTCAAATAATTTTGATATAAAAAGGATTTTTGTACAATTTCTTTTTATTAAAAAAATTTAATATCTAATTAGAGTTTATCTTTGAAACATATTTTAAAATACAAAACAAAAAAGAGTTTTTTATTTTTAAATAAGATACGAGGAATTTTAAAATCAATTAAAATGGCAAAATATACTCAAAATGACCGGTTTTTAAACAGAGGTTTCAGAATGTTTTAAAAACTTTTCAAGAAAAATTAGATGACTTCAAACAAGGGAGTCTAATAACACTAGCCGACAAATTTCAAAAAAAGTTCTGATCTGAATAATTTGATATACAATTCCTATGTAAAATGGGGCGCTGATTTCGAAAATCACAACCCGTTTAGGAGATATCGCCCATATAATGTTTTTGTTGAATTTCGAAAAGGTGGTGTCACGTAACTGCACATTGAACACGTTTGCGTTGGTCGATTTCAATAAGTGATACATTAAATCAAAGGTAATAAAATTTTCTATCATCAATGGAAATAAAATTTTTTTGTCAGATCAACATCTTCGACGTTATTAACTAAATTAAACACAATTTGCAATTTTTTTAAATTTTTTCGAAAAAAAATGGAATTATATTATTAATAAAATGGCGTTTAATTGCGATTAAAACGAAGTATTATATAAAAAAAATCGGTCAATAGACTTAGATGCAAAAATTACAATACTGATTTTACATTTTTTTTCCATAAGCCAGCATATCGCCGCTCCATAATTTTTATCTGCTGGTGAAATCGCTCCCCACGTTCATCGCTCTCATCACCAAGATTCGGCGGGAAAAAATCCAAATGGCCTAAGAGAACAGAATACAGAGTGGGAGAAGAAAACTTAAAGTATTCGCCCCTGGTGGAGAAAGAAACTATTATTCTTCCACCATTGCATATAAAGCTTGGATTAATTAAGAATTTCGTAAAAGCGTTGAATAAAGAAAGTGAGGCTTTTATGCATTTGAAAGATATTTTTCCGAATTTGTCCGATGCCAAGATCAAAGAAGGAATATTTGTCGACCCACAAATTAGAAAAATCCTCACCGACAATGCGTTTGAAAATCAATTATCCAAAGATGAGGCTGCTGCTTGGAATTCTTTTAAATTGATTGTTTCTGGCTTTCTTGGCAACAACAAAAGCCCATTTTATAAAAAAAATCGTTGCCAATCTGCTCACGACTTATGCAAAAATAGGTATGAAATACTGTAAAATAATTTTACTTTTAATTTAGTCATCGTCATTTTTTTCATATTAATCGAAATAGGAGTAAAGATGTCGTTGAAAATCCACTTTCTCCATTCCCATTAGGATTTTTTCCCGCCGAATCTTGGTGATGAGAGCGATGAACATGGGGAGCGATTTCAGATGAAAATTATGGAGCGGCGATATGCTGGCTCTTGGAACGAAGCCATGATGGGGGACTTCGCTTGGTTCCTCACCAGAGAAACGAATGAAAGCTAAAATAAGCGACGAAGCGGATAAAATTTGTTTAATACATATATATAATAAAAACTTTAGTAGTCTATAACACTTCACAATTTGTCAACCTGTTAAATCTGTTCATTTGCATTTTTTTTACCTTATGGAAAAAAAATGTAAAATCAGTATTGTAATTTTTGCATCTAAGTCTATTTTATATAATACTTCGTTTTAATCGCAATTAAACGTGTTCTGACAGAAAAATATAAAACCAGTAAGATTTTTGCATTTTCGCCATTTTATTAATAATATAATTCCATTTTTTTCGAAAAAATTAAAAAAAAATTGCAAATTGTGTTTAATTTAGTTAATAACGTCGAAGATGTTGATCTGACAAAAAAATTGTTTTTCCATTGATGATAGAAAATTTTATTACCTTTGATTTAATGTATCACTCATTGAAATCGACCAACGCAAACGTGTTCAATGTGCAGTTACGTGACATCACCTTTTCGAATTTCAACAAAAACATTAAATGGGCGATATCTCCTAAACGGTTGTGATTTTCGAAATCAGCGCCCCATTTTACATAAGAAATGAGTATTGGTTTACCCAGATCATTTTGGCTGTCGGGTAGTGTAATTGAAGAGTTACAAAAGTATTCCGATTGAGCACAGGAGTTATATTTTGTCTACATGAAAACAACTAGGGATGTTGACGAACGTGAAGAAAAATTGCATTGTCTGCAGGAACATTTCAAAAAACAATTAAAGAAGTGTTTCCATTTACTATCTATATATATAAAAATGAATTCTTCTTTCTTTCTATATTTGTATCAAATGGACGTCTAAACCATCCGATTTTGATGAAATTTTAGGGAGTTGTTGTGCTCACGCCAACTTAGGTTTAGGGAAAAGAAAATTTTGCCACGCCCACCTATTACGCCCACAATTTGTAAAACTAAGTTAAAATATTCGCTTATTTCGCTAATATTCCTCCAAAAAATTTGGTATCTGAGTTTGAATAGACACTGTCGATAACTTCCCCAAAAATGGGCGAGGTTGGATCAATTTAAAGCACAATTACAAAAAAGGGTGAATCATTTTTACGCCTACCACCATTTGCTCAGAAACTTATAGAAAACATGTAACGGGATGCACCGGGAAGAATAACAGTATATACAAAAATTTCCACGCCCACTTATTACGCCCACAATTTGATTAATTACGTTATATTATACGATTACATTGCTAATATTGCTCCTAAAAATTTGGGATTTTGTTTCTGAGTTTGTATGCCGATAATTTCACAGCCTTAACTCAGAATCGCTACAACGGTGAGTACCGGGAAGATCCGATAACTAAGGGAATCCGATAACCGTGAAGTTCCGTTACTAACGGGAGTACCGGGAAGTTCTGCAAACATTTTTTTTTGAGTAGCATTGCAACGCATACCGGGCATTCGCTTGTTTCGAAAAAAAAAGAAATTAAGGACACTAAATTTTCTTCCTTTTCCTTTTTTCATCCCAAATAAAAAAGAAGTTCGAGTAAATAATTTGAGTGGTTAAATCATGGTATTTGAATTCCCAGAAGAATACACAAAAGTTTTTTCGTTTTTTAATTCAATTGATAATGGTGAAGTTGAGGGATTTGAAGTCTGTAAGGAAAATGTGGAAGTTATTGCCTAGGAGATTTTAACACCTGCTGATAGTGGTGAATTACAGAGCTATTGCGAATGGCGAGATTATTGCGATGCAGGTAATAATACTGGCAATTGATTGGGATATCAAATAAGTCTGTTTGTAAATATTGTCTTTATGTACCTCTAAACAGAGTTTCGCAACTGTTGCAGTTAACCTCCCCGGTATTCGCATTTGTACGTAACTAAAATTTTAATAGCACTTTTCGGTCAGATTTAGTTACTATAAACCAAATATCTTCATAGTAGTGCATCACGTTCCTTAGCTATGGCGGTAGGTGTTAAATAGGCCCCAGTTTTTTGATATGGTAGATATGGTTTCCAAACACCTTCACACTAAAGTTAATCATCGTACAGTATCACGTTTCTGAGGAGCGTTAAATTGACCCGACCACGCCCACTTTATGTGAGGTGGTAAATTTCGTCACCATACACCTACATACCAAGTTTTATCATTGTAGACCATCGCGTTACAGAGTTACGGTATTGGGCGTTAAATTGATCCAACCGCGCCCATTTTTGGTGGAGTTGTCGACAGTGAACATACCAACTCTAAATCCAAATTTTAGATTTTTTGGAATAGTATTAGCAAAATAATCGATTTTGTTGACTTAATTTTACTACTTGTGGGCATAATATGTGGGCGTGGAAGATTTCATATAGCCCATCATTCCTTCCAGACCCATCTCGATATATGTTCCCAGTTTGAAGTAAATCGGTTCAGCCGTTAAGGGCTGAAAACTGTACAAACGAAAATAAATTAATTAATTAATTAATCTATATATTGTATATAAAAATGAATTATTCTTTCTTTCTTTCTTTCTTTCTTTCTTTCTTTCTTTCTTTCTTTCTTTCTTTCTATCTTTCTAACTTTGCACCAAATTGGCGTCTAAACCATTCATCCGATTTTGATGAAACTTTAGGGAGTTGCTTTGCTCAAGCCAAGTTAGGTTTAGGGCAAAGAAAATGTTGCGAAATAATCAAATATTTTAACTTAGTTTTACAAATTGTGGGCGTAATAGGTGGGCGTGGCATAATTTTTTTTGCCCTTAACTTAGGTTAGGCGTGAGCACAGCAATTCCCCAAAATTTCATCAAAATCGGATGAATGGTTTAGACGCCCATTTGGTACAAAGATAGAAAGAATGAAAGAAAGAAATAAAGAAAGAAAGAAAGAAAGAAAGAAAAAAAGAAAGAAAGAAAGAAAGAAAGAAAGAAAGAAAGAAAGAAAGAAAGAAAGAAAGAAAGAAAGAAAGAAAGAAAAATAGAAATGAAGAAAGAAAGAAAGAAAGAAAGAAAGAAAGAAAGAAAGAAAGAAAGAAAGAACGAAAGAAAGAAAGAAAGAAAGAAAGAAAGAAAGAAAGAAAGAAAGAAAGAAAGAAAGAAAGAAGAATTCATTTTTATATACAGTTTGTCAAGAATCTCTTTACACATTGAAAATAAATTTAAGTTTTTGACTTTAGATATGAATAAAATAACTTTTTATTCTAATTAATCCATTTTTTTAAATGCATAACACTTTAGTGATTAGTATATAGTTAAATTGTTCAAAAAAAATAATAAAACTGTAAATAGGTAACATAAAAAACAACAAAACCAAATTTGAAAAACAGTGCGGCAAAATTTGGTCTCATTACGGACAATAAGCCTAATTTCAAATTTAATCAGGACAATGATCCCAAACATAGAGAGCTAAATGTGCGGACTTGGCTGCTTTATAACTGTAGCAAGGTAATTGATGCACCACCCCAGAGTCCCGATCTTAACCCAATTGTAAATTTGTGGGCCCATTTGAAGAAAAAAGTGGGAAAAAGGGAGTCCAAAAACCGAAATCAACTCAAAGCTATTATACTAGAAGAGTGGCAAAAGATACCCCTTGAGTATGACCTAACAAAGTTGATTCATTCGATGAAAAAACGGCTCCAACATGTAGTTAATGCTAAAGGAGGACATACTAAATATTAAAATTAGCTTTTAATATTATAAAATCGTTGAAAACTTGAATTTACAATATTGAAAATATTTTGTGTAAAGAACTTCTTGACAGTGTCAAAAATGTGTAATGTTTGTTTTTGTTGTTTTTTTTGTTACCTATTATAGTTTTATTATTTTTTTTGGACAATTTAACTTTATACTAATCACTCAAGTGTTATGCATTTAAAAAAATGGATTAATATGAATAAAAAGTTATTATTTCCATATCTAAAATCAAAAAATTAAATTTATTTTCAGTGTGTAAAGAGATTCTTGACAAACTGTATATAGACTAGATAATACCCGGCATGCGTTGCAATGCCACTTAAAAATTGTTTTTATCAGAATTTCCCGGTACTCCCCGTTAGTTAGCGGAACTTCCCGGTACTCACCATTGTAACGATACTGAGTTTCGGCTGTGAAACTATCGGCAGTTACCATACAAACTCAGAAGCAAAATCACAAATTTTTTAGGAGCAATATTAGCAATGGCATCGTATATTTTCACTTAATTAAACAAATTGTGTGCGTAATTAGTTGACGTGGCAAATTTTGTATATCCTGTTATTCTTCCCGGTGCATCCCGTTACATGTTTTCTATATAGCGCATCAAATTCCTGAGCAATGATTGTAGGCGTAAAATTGATCCACCCTTTTTTGAAAGTGGTCGTTAAATTGATCCAACCACGCCCATTTTTAGTGAAGTTATAGACAGTGTTTATACAAACTCAGATAACTAATTTTTTTTAGGGGCAATATTAAGGAAATAGTCGAATATTTTAACTTAGTTTTACAAATTGTGGGCGAAATAGGTGGGCGTGGCAAAGTTTTCTTTGCCCTTAACCTAAGTTGGCGTGAGCACAGCAACTTCCCAAAATTGCATCACAATCGAATGAATGGTGTAGACGCCCATTTGGTACAAAGAAAGATAGATAGAAAGATAGATAGATAGATAGATAGATAGATAGATAGATAGATAGATAGATAGATAGATAGATAGATAGATAGATAGATAGATAGATAGATAGATAGATAGATAGATAGATAGATAGAAAGATAAATAAAAAGATAGAAATTTAGAGAGATAGATAGATAGATAGATAGATAGATAGATAGATAGATAGATAGATAGATAGATAGATAGATAGATAGATAGATAGATAGATAGATAGAAAGATAAATAAAAAGATAGAAATTTAGAGAGATAGAAAGATATAAGTATAGATATAAGTTTACATTAAAATACCTCTAAATAAATCTCACGAAGGACTGCGACATTTTAATTCATTTATTTTCTTTTATTTTTATTATTATTTTTGTTTTATCACTATTATATATTTTAGTTTTGTTTTTAAATAAAATTATTTTTTCACTTTTTTAACTATATAGTAAAGCGCGCTCCATTTAAACTATGACTCATAACCAAAGAAAAAATAGAGTTCCCTCTAAACTTTAGTAAAAACTTTTTATTATCAAATCAGTATTAACAGTCAAATTAAGTTGATACTAAAGTTCCGACCTATGCTCTAATTAGTGTGTCACATATTTTTAAGCTTTTCCTTAAATTTTATAAAACTTATATTGTTTATATTGCAATTATATTTTGTTTTTATAATTTTGATGTTTCAAAGAATTATTAAATACAAATTAAATAGGAACTTTATTTGGTTATGAATATGCGCTAATGTATTTAACTACTAACAACATTGACTGAACTAATCTGAAAGTATATTTGCAATAAAAAGAGAAGCAATAAAATTGTGAATAAGAATGAAATTGAAATTGTGTTCGTCGGTTCACTCAAGCGTTTATAGATACATACTAACATTCCTGAGTATTCATAAATACTCGTATACACATGTACCTACATCAGTGCCCACATATAGCATTACTAGAAGCATTTTAACCAGTACGCAAGTATTTTTTGAAGCGAGTGGTCAAACAAAATATAATTTCACTTTTAAACACAATACAATTAAAACTATTAAGATTTTCGCTTATTTCGAAGCTAAAATACCTTTCGCCATTTTACACACAAAAAACGTGCTTTTTGTAGCATATACATATGTGCATAAGTCTCTATGATAGTTAAACGTTGTTCTTATCCGACCACGTCCATTTATTTTGTTACCATTAAAGTGTTAAATACTACAAGTATTTTTTCCCCACTGAAAAAAAGGGGGTTTATATGGAAGGGGGAAGTAGTTTTTGTTTTTGAGCTACGGCGGTGGGCGATAAAATGATCCAACCACACCCAATTTTGGTAAAGTTGTCATCAGCGACTATACCAAAGCAAATACAAAACTGTATATTTCTTGGAGCAATATTTGTTAAATAATCGAATTTTTTCAAATAATTTTAAAAAAATTTGGGAGTTATATGTGGGTGTATTAGGTGAGGATGAAAGATTTTGTTTAGCCCTTCTGGACGTTATAACAACAACAACTCCACAAAATTTCATGTTATTCCTACAAACGATTTATAAGTGCATTGAGCTCAAAGAAATATAGAAAGAAAGATAAAAACATTCATTTGTATATGTATATGTAAATTTCATACTTACTACACCATCATTCGGTATGATGTTTGAAGTAAGCGTCGCGAGCCAGCGACGGTTTCGAACTTCGAATTTAGCTCAGCCACATCTTAAACAAAAGTAAAATTTTGTATCCACCCTGCAGGGAAAATACTAGTTCTGAACTAGCGAAACACTAGTTCCTTTTTCACCACCACTGGTACGCGTTGTATCTCTTTCCCATTGAAACAACTGGCGAATTTAACATTGCGATGTCCTACGCGGTGGCAATTAGCCCGCTCTGCATCCCTTTTTCGCCAGTTATGAACTAGAGAAAATTTAACTGAATTCGAACTAGAACTTTAGTGGACTATAAGTAACTAGTTCAAAATTGGCATAAAAACAACTAGTTTGTAACTAGACATAAAGTCTCTAGTTCAAAATTGGTACAAAAATCATTAGATTGTAACTTCAGTTTAAAATTCGCAAAAAATCCCTGGTTAATAAATTAAACAATAATTTCTGCAGAATGATTTAAAATAGTTTTATTGAAATATATATCATTATTTAAACATAAATATTTTAAATTTGTACATAAATAAAAACAATTTTAAATCCGTTTGAACTTAATAACTAATTCGACAATTACATGTGTAGTTAAAAAAATACGAATAAATACATATGTGCTATTGCATCACGCATATAGGCCACAGGCGAGCGTGTTTACTTGTATTTCCTCAAAAGATTTGCGAAATTATCTAAATAAACTTTTTGAAGAAGATCAATTTGTTGTAGCCGCACAAGGCGGTCCATTATTTTCTTCTAGCACTTTTTCTCTGGCGAAAATTGACGAACCACTTCCTCATTTATTTTGCTGACAAGTTCACTCGTTATATTTGATATATAAAGTTCCGTTTCTTGTTTATTTAGCCTCCTTGCTATTAATTTTTATATTTTAAATATATTTCACAACAATCACAAAACTTTCACTGTTTACAAGTTAACATTCTTTGTTTTTCGATAAATTATAGTTTATCGATAATCGCACATCACTAAAAAATCATATGTCAATACAAGAATTATCAAAACATTTACGCCAAAATTAACTTATAGACAAGCAAACTAGGAGCCGATTTAGTTACAGCCGTTTTTTTTTTCCTATAAGTGACTTTAGTGTCTTTTAGAAAAAGTATTGAATTTATCAAAATTATTTATTAAATTCAATTCAAAGATATACAAATTTTTTTCTTAATTACACTAAAGTCACTAAAAACTTAAAAAAAAACGATTAAGTCGCTGTGACGCGAGTTTTGACAAGCGAACTAGGAGCCGAGTTCGCTTGTCAAAATTTTTTTTGATAAAATCATTCAAAAAGTATTTTATTTAATAGTAGCCCAATTTGGTTCCTCTTTTACTAGTATATCTCTAGTACTTTTTCGACTAGTTCAATTTTCACTAGAACAGGACTGGTGCAGAACTAGAACATTTTGTTACTAGAACGCGGTTTCCCTGCAGGGCTAATACAGTCAAAATTTGTTAAACTTAAAAAAAAATTCCCAAAACTCTAGCAAACACACAGTTATAAAAAATACATATAACTAAAATTGCTTGCAAACAAAAACATTCACATCTCAATTTTTTTGATATGTTGTTTAGAATAATGTAAAAAAAAACAAGAAAGAAATTATTGTCGGTCATACCGACTATTACAAATGCACCACATTGTTGAAAGCCACAATAAAATCAGGGTGGTTCATGATGATATTAAAAATTTTTTTTTAAATAATCATGAACCACCCTAATTTAAAATCATTTGTGTATCAAAATAAGCTATTAAAGTTTTAAGGGCTTTATTTAACCATACAATAAAAAAATTACAAACATGGGCCACCCTAACCGTTTTAAAAACTTAATCAGTTTTTCCCAAGTACAACATAAAATATTGCAACAAATTCTAACTCAATATCTTTAGTGGTTCTCAAGATCTTGTGTTAACAAGAAATCAGTTTTTCTTATAATAGTCGGCGTGGTCATGGGCGGATTGGCTCCAAAATTTGTCAGTTCTATTCAGGCATAAGAGCAATCAGTGTACAAAATTTCAACTCAATATCTCTAACGGTTTTCTTACTATTGTGGTAACAAAAAATGTTGACAGACAGACAAACAACCGGATATGACTTAATCGACTCAGACTATATTTATTTTGAGTATTTCTCTACGTTACAAACATTGGACCAAAACCAATATACACCATTGAGTGGTGCATTAAAACACTCAAATCTCAAATCCTTACTAATATTATAAAGGAAAGTGTATTTATTTATTTATTTTCGTTTGTACCGTTTTCACGCTTAAACGACTGAACCGATTTACTTCAAACTTGGAACATATATCGAGATGGGTCTGGAAGAAATGATAGGCTATATGAAATCTGCCACGCCCACATATTAGGCCCACAATTAGTATTTCGCTAATAATATTAAAAAAATCTCAAATTTGGAATTAGAGTTGGTGTGGTCACTGTCGATAACTCCACTAAATGTGGGCGTGGTTGAATCAATTTAACGCCTACTACCGTAATTCCGGAACGCGAAGGTCTACAATGATAAAACTTGGTATGTAGGTGTATGGTGACGAAATCTACAACCTCACAAAAAGTGGGCGTGGTTGGATCAATTTAACGCCCACCGCGATATCTCAGGAACGTTGAGATATATGATGATACAATTTGATATAGAGGTGTATGACGATGAAATCTACCATCTCACAAAAAGTAGGCGTGGTTGGATCAATTTAACGCCCACTGCCGTAACTCCGGAACGAGATGGTCTACAATGATAAAACTTTGTATGTAGGTGAATGATGATGAAATTTACCATCTCACAAAAAGTGGGAGTGGTTGAATCAATTTAACGCCTACCGCGATATCTCAGGAACGCGATGCTCTTCGAAGATAAACGTTTGTATAAAGGTGTATGGTGACTAAATCTACCACCTTACAAAAAGTGGGCGTGGTCGGGACAATTGAACGCTCACCGTTGTAGCTCGGAAACGTGATACTATACGATGATTAACTTTAGTGTAAAGGTCTATTTAACACCTACCGCCATAGCTCAGGAACGTGATGCACTACTATAAAGAAATTTGGTTCATAGTAACTAAATCTGACCGAAAGTGCTACTACAATTTTAGTTACTTATAAATGTGAATACCGGGGAGGTTAACTGCAACAGTTGCGAAACTCAGTTTAGAGGTACATGGTGACAATATTTACAAATACACAACGGGGAGTAACGGGAAGTTTATTTACAAATTTGGTAAAAAATACAAAATTAACCAAATATTCATACAAATATAATTCCAAAAATAGTGGGCTAGGCTGGAAAGTTTTTAAATCTTAATTAACAAATAAACTAAGACTTGATTCTATTAAAAAAGAACCCGGGCACCGCCGGGTAATTTAAGCTAGTTTTTTATATGTTGTTAAAAATAATGTTAGGTCCGGAGACCTATTCAAGCATTCGAATTTAATAGCAATTTTTAAAACGCTGTAAAAAACAAAAAACATTCATACCAAAATTTTTTGACATGTTAAGAATAATGTTAAAAAACAAAAATTTGATTTGACCTCTAACCAGGGTCCGGAGACCCACTCAACCACGAATTTAATACAGATGAAGAAAATCTTTAAAACGCTATAAAAAAAAAACAAACACATAACTCAATTTTTCATATGTTGTTAAGAATAATTTGTTAAGAATAATATTTGACCCCTAACCTAGGTCAGGAGACCTACTTAAACATTCGAATGTAACAGCCATATAAAGAAAATTTTTAAAACTGTGTAATGAAGAAGCAACAAACATTCTAACCTTAATTTTGTTATGTGTTGTTTAGAATAATGTCATTCTATTTTTAAAATCCATTCGCCGTGTAAACAGTTACAAAATAATTCTTTATTTTGTTATTGTTCTACCATGTATAAATATTTTTTATAAATGCGCACACGAAAAATCAAATAAAACATTGATCAATGGATAGAAAGTTGTATCAACCTGACCTCAATTTAAATGAAATTGCTTAAATTAAAAAAAAACACTGAAAGTATTTCACAGTAAAATTTAAAGTTGTTAGTCTTGCAATGAGCAGCTCTCTATACGAGTATGCTTAAATAAATATTTACGTACATTGTATAATTGCATGTATACATACATACATACATACATACATACATACATACATACATACATACATACATACATAAATACATAAATACATACATACATACATACATACATACATACATACATACATACATACATACATACATACATACATACATACATACATACATACATACAGTTTGTCAAGAATCTCTTTACACACTGAAAATAAATTGAGTTTTTTGACTTTAGATATGAAAATAATAACTTTTTATTCAAATTAATTCATTTTTTTAAATGCATAACGCTTTAGTGATTAGTATAAAGTTAAATTGTCCAAAAAAAATAATAAAACTATAAATAGGTAACATAAAAAACAACAAAAACAAACATTACACATTTTTGACACTGTCAAGAAACTCTTTACACAAAATATTTTCAATATTGTAAATTCAAGTTTTCAACGATTTTATAATATTAAAAGCTAATTTTAATATTTAGTATGTCCTCCTTTAGCATTAACTACATGTTGGAGCCGTTTTTTCATCGAATGAATCAACTTTGTTAGGTCATACTCAAGGAATATCTTCTGCCACTCTTCCAGTATAATAGCTTTGAATTGATTTCGGTTTTTGGGCTCCTTTTTCCCATTTTTTTCTTCAAATGGGCCCACAAATTTTCAATTGGGTTAAGATCGGGACTCTGGGGTGGTGTATCAATGACCTTGCCACAGTTATAAAGCAGCCAAGTCCGCTTATTTAGCTTTTTATGATTGGGATCATTGTCCTGATAAAATTGAAATTTGGCTTATTGTCCGTAATGAGACCAAATTTTGCCGCACTGTTTTTCAAATTTGTTTTTAAAATTTGGAGATACTGCTGCGCATTCATTGCGTTCTCTATAAATGCCAGATCTCCGACTCCTCGGCTATAGATGCACACCCAAATCATAACAGAGAGTTTACCAAACTTTATAGTCGAAATGATATGTTGATTTTCTAGCGCAGTTAATGTCTTGCGCCACACTCTGGGTGGACCATCATTGTAATAATGCATCATTTTTGTCTCATCGCAAAATATGACGTCATCCCAATATTCTGCCGGCTGACTGATCATGTTTATAGCAAAAGTGAAGCGCTTTTCCGCATTGATCGATGAAAGCAGCGTTTTTTTTTCTTGCTACTCTTGAAGAGTACATATGCCGTAGAATGGCTTGGCGTACTGTTTCATGTGACACAACCAAGTCACATTCTTCCTCAAGCTCCTTAGCAAGAGTTCTAACCGATATTTGCGGATTTTGGTTAATCTTTCACATGATAAGGCGGTCTGCCCGTTTGCCAATCTTCCTTTTACGGCCACCTCCACTCTTTGCTTCAAGAGTTCCTTCGTTTTCAGCGCGACTTAGAACATTGTAAATTGTTTTCCTTGATACAGAAAACATTTTTGATAAATCCGCAACAGATTTGCCCAACTGGTGATTGTAGTAAATCAATTGGACTACGTCCAAGCTTAATCTTGTACCAGGCATTATAAAATTTATAGAAAATTACTTTAAAGATTCGCACTGAACAAAATTTCAAAACCAAATTAAAAGCAATGCAAAAATAACGCAGCATAAAGCAACGCAAAAAGCATAGTTAACGGTAAAGTACCGTTTTTTCTTAGAATGAAAGCAAAACATAACTCGAAAACGAAATGTGTAATGAGTTTCTTGACAGTGTTAAAAATGTGTAATGTTTGTTTTTGTTGTTTTTTATGTTACCTATTTATAGTTTTATTATTTTTTTTTGGACAATTTAACTTTATACTAATCAAAAAATGAATTAATTTGAATAAAAAGTTATTATTTTCATATCTAAAGTCAAAAAACTCAATTTATTTTCAGTGTGTAAAGAGATTCTTGACAAACTGTACATACATACATACATACATACATACATACATACATACATACATACATACATACCCTGCAGGGAAACGCGTACCAGTAACAAAATGTTCTAGTTCTGCACCAGTCCTGTTCTAGTGAAAATTGAACTAGTCGTAAAAGTACTAGAGATATACTAGTAAAAGAGGAACCCAATTGGGCTACTATTAAATAAAATACTTTTTAATAAAAGTTTAAACTTTTATCAATAAAAGTTTTGACAAGCGAACTAGGAGCTGATCGCGTCACAGCGACTTATTCTTTTGTTTTTTGTTTTTAGTAAATTTAGTGTAATTAAGACAATATGTTAAAATCTATGAATTGCATTTAATAAATAAATTTGAGAATTTCAATATTTTTTCTAAAATACACTAAAGTCACTAATAGAAAAAAAAACGAGCAAGTGGCTATAACTAAATCGGCTCCTAGTTTGCTTGTCTATAAGTTAATTTCGGCGTAAATGTTTTGATAATTTGTGTCGCCATATGATTTTTTAGTGATGTGCGATTATCGATAAAATATAATTTATCGAAAAACAGAAAATGTTAACCTGTAAACAGTGAAAGTTTTGTGATTGTTGTGAAATATATTTAAAATAAAAAAATTAATAGCAAGGAGGCTAAATAAACAAGAACCGGAACTTTGTATAGCAAATATAACGAGTGAACTTGTCAGCAAAATAAATGAGGAAGTGGTTCGTCAATTTTCGCAATATAAAAGTGTTAGAAGAAAAATATGGACCGCCTTGTGCGGCTGCATCAAATTCATCTGCTTCAAAAAGTTCATTTAGAGAATCCCGCAAATCTTTTGAGGAAATACAAGTAAACATGCTCGCCTGTGGCTATATGCAATACGATATGCACACGCGTCTGGCCCAGTTGCTGGTCATCGCCACCACAGTTTCACTAGGCCAACATTTCCATGTTGCAACAAATCGTCACCGTGGGATTGCTAAGGCAACAGTTAGGAATATTATAATGTAATAAATTAAGGTTGCATTTTAAGTTAGCTTAAGTTATTCTGCAACTTCAATTTTGGCGGTACTTGAATGCAGTTCAATAAAAGGTAATTTATTGCATATCCAACTTAATTAACTTGTTTCATTTACAGACATAAGGGAAAGGGCCAAGTGGCTGGCCCCAACTCTAATTTTTTTGATCCTCCCATTGGGAATGATTTGCAGATTTACAAAAAAAAAAAAATGTTACACAAAAATATGACTCTTCTAATTATGTTATTTTCGAAGAAGTATCTAGCACATATGTATGTATTTATCCGTATTTTTTTTAACTACTCATGTTATTGTCAAATTAGTTATTAAGTTCAAACGGAATTAAAATTGTTTTTGATTAATGTACGAATTTAAAATGTTTATGTTTAAATAATGATATATATTTCAATAAAACTAATTTAAATTATTCTGCAGTAATTATTGTTTTATTTATTAACCTGGGATTTTTTGCGAATTTTAAACTGAAGTTACAAACTAATGATTTTTGTACCAATTTTGAACTAGAGACTTTATGTCTAGTTACAAACTAGTTTTATTTGTGCCAATTTTGAACTAGTTACTTATAGTCCACTAATGTTCTAGTTCATAACTGACGAAAAAGGGATGCAGAGCGGGCTAATTGCCACCGCGTAGGACATCGCAATGTTAAATTCGCCAGTTGTTTCCATGGGAAAGAGATACAACGCATACCAGTGGTGATGAAAAAGGAAATAGTGTTTCGCTAGTTCAGAACTAGTATTTTCCCTTGCAGGGTACATACATACATACATACATACATACATACATACATACATACATACATACATACATACATACATACATACATACCCTGCAGGGAAAATACTAGTTCCTTTTTCATCACCACTGGTATGCGTTGTATCTCTTTCCCATTGAAACAACTGGCGAATTTAACATTGCGATGTCCTACGCGGTGGCAATTAGCCCGCTCTGCATCCCTTTTTCTCTAGTTATAAACTAGAGAAAATTTAACTATAAGTAACTAGTTCAAAATTGGCACAAATAGAACTAGTTTGTAACTAGACATAAAGTCTCTAGTTCAAAATTGGTACAAAAATCATTAGTTTGTAACTTCAGTTTAAAATTCGCAAAAAATCCCTGGTTAAAAATTAAACAATAATTACTGTAGAATGATTTAAAATAGTTTTATTAAAATATATATCATTATTTAAACATAAACATTTTAAATTCGTTCATCAATCAAAAACAATTTTAATTCCGTTTGAACTTAATAACTAATTTGACAATTATATGTGTAGTTAAAAAAAAATACGAATAAATACATACTTATATACTAGATACTTCTTCGAAAATAACATTAGAAGAGTCATATTATATTCATTAAAAAAAGAAACGGACCAATATTATGCAAATACCCAAAAGTATTTGTTTTTCCCGTGTTCAAAGCAAGTAACATGTAAGTTAAGATCACTCCCAATGGGAGGATCAACAAAATTAGAGTTGGGGCCAGCCACTGGGCCCCTTTCCTGTAAATGAAACAAGTTAATTAAGTTGGATATGCAATAAATTACCTTTTATTGAACTGCATTCAAGTAACGCTAAAATTGAAGTGGCAGAATAACTTAAACTATCTTAGAATGTAACCTAAATTTATTACATTATAATATTCCTAACTGCTGCCTCAGCGATCCCACGGTGACGATTTGCTGCAGCATGGCAATGTTGGCTTGGTGAAACTGCGGTGGCGATGACCAGCAACTGGGCCAGACGCGTGTGCATATCATATTGCAACACGCATATAGGCCTCAGCCGAGCGTGTTAACTTGTATTTCCTCAAAAGATTTGCGGGATTCTCTAAATAAACTTTTTGAAGAAGACCCATTTGTTACAGTCGCACAAGGCGGTCCATTATTTTCTTCTAGAACTTTTTCTCTGGCGAAAATTTACGAATTTATTTCGCTAACAAGTTCACTCGTTTATTTGCTATACAAAGTTCCGGTTCTTGTTTATTTAGCCTCCTTGCTATTAATTTTTATATATTAAATATATTTCACAACAATCAGAAAACTTTCACTGTTTATAGGTTAAAATTTTTTGTTTTTCGATAAATTATATTTTATCGATAATCACTAAAAAATCATATGGCAATACAAGAATTATCAAAACATTTACGCCGAAATTAACTTATAGACAAGCAAACTAGGAGCCGATTTAGTTACAGCCACTTGTTCGTTTTTTTTTTCTTTTAGTAACTTTAGTGTATTTTCGAAATATATATATATATATATATATATATATATATATATATATATATATATATATATATATATATTAGTGGCATTTGCAATAAAAAATATATATATATATATATATATATATATATATATATATATATATATATATATATATATATATATATATATATATATATATATATATATATATATATATATATATATATATATATATATATATATATATATATATATATATATATATATATATATATATATATATATATATATATATATATATATATATATATATATATATATATATATATATATATATATATATATATATATATATATATATATATATATATATATATATATATATATATATATATATATATACAGAATGAACCCGACGTGATGGCGATAAGCTGAAAACGCCATTTGTCGACCTGTTGTATCTGTTCATTTGCAATAAAAAAACATTTTAAAATCTCTCTTGCAATTTTTGCATATAAGTCTATTGACCGGTTTTTTTTATATGTTCGCAATTAAACGTGTTCTGACAAATAATTATAAAACCTGTAAGATTTTCGCATTTTCGTCATTTAATTAATAGTATAACATTTTTTTGAAAATATTAAAAAAAAAATTTAAAATTGTGGTTAATTTAATTAATTACGTCTAAGATGTTGATATGACAAAAAAAATATTATTATCATTGATGATAGACCTTTAATTATTTATTTTATTACCTTTAATTTAATCTATCACTTATTGCAATCGAATAACTCTAACGTGTTTAATGTGCAGTTACGTGCCACCACCTTTTCGAAATTCAACAAAAACATTAAATGGGCGGTATCTTCTAAACGGTGTGACAGATTTTTTTGATTTTCGGAATCAGCGCCTCATTTTATATTAAATTTTTATATTAAATTATTCAGATCAGAACTTTATTTGAAATTTGTCGGCTAGAGTAATTAGTGCCAGCGCGCCTGTACTTCGGCCGCTTTCATTCAAATTATGTAAACATAGCCTTTAGGGACCGAGATATATACAATTTAGTACACCCACAATTTGTGAAATTTGAAAATATTCGATTATTTTGCTAATATTGTGACTAAAAATCTGAAATTTGGTATCTGGGTTTGTAGGGTCACTGTCGATAACTTCATCAAAAACTGGAGAGGTTGGATCAATTTTACGCCCACCACCGTAACTAAAAAACGCTTTAACGGTGAGCAACGATAAGTTCCGCTAACTAATAATCTTTAACAAATGTCTATTAAAATCAAAAGCTGTTCAACGCCGGGTAGTACACGCTGGTTAACAATAAAATATTTATTCTTTAAATTCTGCATAATATTATCATATTCCGTTATTCAATCTCAAGAAAGCAGGATTATAAAAAACAAATTTGTAATTTTGAATTTTAGTAAAAATCATCATATTTAGTTTAAAATTCGTCTTTATAAACAAATTTACATAACCTAAATCAAAGATGCAATTAATACAGCTGCAAGCTTGATATTATTTTATAGATTAATTATTTTACATCAGCAAAAAAAAAACTGTAAATAAATTTTGCGATGTAAGCTTACGTAGGTATGTCCTTCAGACTAGCCATACCTAAAACCTATTTTAATTTAAAATTTGTGAAATTTATGCAATGAATTTTTCTCAATATTTAAAGTTGTGTATTTCCATACCAACATATTACTTACCACTAATTTGTATATTAGTAATATGTTATTTTTACGACTTTGAGCCACAAATGAAGACGCAATATTTATATATTTTGTTGAATAATTTATGTTTATTCTGCTTAAAACGTATTTAATACCACAATCAAATATTATATATAATGAAATAATATTTGACTTTGAAATCTCCTTCGACAAAGAATATCGTAACTTTTCAAGTTAACTAACTACCCTTAAATACTCTACAAAAAAATAATAACAAAAATACATACTGCGTGGAGATTTTGCGCACTACATGATTTGCTGTGTATTTCATTTGCTTCATACTGTTTTTATTCCACGAATTTCATTTTCCAGAAATATCACATTCCACAATTTAAATAACATTTACTTTGAAAACATCAGGACTCACTCAACAAGGTTATAGCGTAACTACAAAAACAAAAACTACAACAAACATGCATTTTTTTCGTTTTTAGATTGTCACTTTGACAATCTATTTTAGTGATACAAACAAAGTTTAATTCATTTCTTTTCTGTAAATTTCGTCGGTTTCCTTAGAAATAACACTCACCTAAGAAAACGAATTTAGTAAATAAAAAAATTTTATGGGACATCTTCTGGGGGATTTAAACCCCTACTTCACCCTGACTACGGTTTTCGTTTAGAGTGACAGAATTTTGTTTGTCAACAAATGTAAACAATGCTGCTATTGGTTGATTTTGACATTCTTAACATTTTTCAAAATGAAAAAAAAAAAACAAATCAGCTGTTCATACGCTATAACCTTATTAAGTGAGCCCTGAAAAATCGGTATCTGAGTTTGTATAGGCACTGTTGACAACTTCCAAAAAAATTATGTGGTTGGATCAATTTATAGAAAACATGTAACTGAATGCACCGGAAAGAATAACAGGATATACAAAATCTGCCACGCCCAGTTATTACGCTCACAATTTGTTTAATTACGTGAAAATATCCGATGACATTGCTAATATTGGTCCTAAATTCGAAATTTTGTTTCTGAGTTTGTATGGTTACTGCCGATAATTTCACGCCGTAACTCAAAATCGTTACAACGGTGAGTACCGGGAAATTCCGCTAAAATTTTCATTTTGGAGCCGTCCGTGAAGGACTGTGGCCATAATTTCTAGCATGCCATGACTTAGTATTTTTGAGTCTTGTAGCTGTGCACGTGATCACATATTTTATGTAAACTTCAATGGAAAGAAGATGCACAAGTACATCTAACATAGCATATCGAAAAACCCCAGTTACCACAATGAACGATGATCGCTGCACCCTTCCCAGCGTACATATGCAATCTTCCATGGCTGCCGCGGAGGATGTACGTAAAAAGAGTTTAGGTTGTTACGAATTACTTTGTGTTCATACCCGACATGGCCACCCTAACTAACTCGTTGATTTGGGCTAGATCGCTTAACCCGCCATGCCAGGTCGAGGGGTCAACAATAAGAAAAAAACATTACGTTTAAACAACAAAAGAAACAATTACCACAAACGCCAAAGTTTTGTGAGCAGCTGTTAAAGCCCACACTTGGATGCTACCCCCCCATTAATTGTATATGCTTTTTTTTATAAAAACACGAAATTAACTTCTGAATTGCGACATGGATAAAATAATTATTAAGAAAAAAAATTTATATATAAAAAAAACAAATACAAAATTTATATTATATAATATTAAACAAATAAACTCTAGTTATAATAAGGAAAACAAGAAAACAAAGGAAAAATTGGGCCAATAAATAAGAATACAAATTAATCGCGGCACTAGAACCGCTTCAAATTTTATTTGTTTTGTTTTAAACAATACAAAAAATCGTATTTCATCATTCAAAAACTACCCATTGCATTACAACAAATAAAAAAAGGAACTATTAATGGGTTCTACCTAAAAGAGCTCTACGAGGTAGATATATATATATATATATATATATATATATATATATATATATATATATATATATATATATATATAGACATATATCCTTTAAGAGTGCATTAAAAAGAATTTTTTAATTTTTTAAAGGTATTTAATTATTTGCATAATTTCACAAAATCAACATCAATATAAAAAAGCCATACAATTTTTTATTAATTTTTATTTTTTTTTTAATAATTGTTATTAACGTTGCACAAAATGTGCGGTAGCTAGACTGGCTCGTCTGCGCACAATGGTGATTTGTGGCAACGGATTTAGTAGAGGCCCCGCCGTTCTCTCCGTCTTTGCGCGTGCGACCATTTAACCTAGGCATTCGTACGCAGACGTACAAACCATTATTTACGTATTTTACTAACTTTTAAGTCTTTATATCTAACCCGTCGTTGCCGAACTCAAACTGTGCGAGCCAACGTCAAACGTCGTATTCACGAACCCGACCTCATTTCACGAACTCATCGATGTCGTACTCCAAACTGTACGAGACAAGGCTAAGCGTCGTTTTACGAACTCATCGTTGCCGAACTCAAAACTGTACGAGCCAGCGCCACGCATTGTATTCACGAACCCGTCGTTGACAAACTTAAAACTTTACGAGTCATCGCCAAACGTCGTTTATACAAAATACGTCGTTGCACAACTCAACGGTTCCTTCGTAACCGAAAACAAAGCCGTACGAATTCTCGTCAAACGTCGCATTCACGGAATTCTTCGCTGTCACATACTTAGCAAAGTCATATTAACGAGCCGTTGATTAAATTATATATAGCTGTAATTAGCATTTAATAAAAGAATAAAATAAAATATAACATTGTCCGAGCCGAACTCATTTGATGAGTCGGTAAATTTACCGAGAGGTAGTGCAGTAACTCGTGTGTTATACAATATACCATAAGATCTATTTTATTTATTTTCACCCCTAAGGTTTAATCGGTCATTCGGGTAATCCTGGAGCGACGAGTGATACCTCAGCCCACGAAAAAAACCGACATCACAAGTTTGTTTCAGTTTGACGGGTGTGAAGTTAACAACGAATTTTAACAACGAAAGTTGCATCCCTGGTGTTTAAGCCAAACGCTTGCACTTTGATATTTTGTAAACTGTTCGATTGAGAAAATTCCTTTTTTGAAATGCACAGGGCGCACAGAAATTTTCTTAATCGAATGTGTCATTTTTGATCGAAAGTGCCATTTTGAGGTATTTTTGTTATTGTAAAAATAACACTCTTGATTTTGGATACAAGCCGAACGGATATATTTTCCGAACTTTTTTCTGGTAATTTTCTATTAAACAAATAAAAGCCACTTTTTTGCCCCATAAAAATTTGTATTTTATCTTCTTTTTTGGAACTTTGCGTAACCGGCACTTAATTTCGAGCTGCATTTTTTAGATCGCTTCAACTTGGTAGACAACCCCCAGCACTCGATTTTTTATTGGTCCTTCGAACCGGATAGTGCAAAGAAGATCGCCATTTTCAAGAAGACTAAATACAAATTTGGAGCCCCAATTTTATTTGGATTATTTTGAAATTTTGAAGTTGAAGCTGAAATATATAAGGTGCGTTACATTTTTATTTTGTTACTGATTAGTGCGGTTAGATTTCGTATTCTATTAGTTCAAAACTTGTTTTGCCAATTTTTCACTTTGCGCCAAATTTCTCTATATTTGGCACACAACCACCTTTCGTTGTTTTTATTGCCTTTGTTTTCGGACAGTGCTCGTGGTTTTTTGTTTTTTTTTTCATTTTGATTTTTGCGAAATTAAATTTTTTATCGCTATTTGCCGCAATTTCGTTTGGGCAAACCCACCCCTATTTTAATTTCACAAAAACAAAGTTTTTTCTCGCGTTTATTTTTGTCTTCTTTTGTTCGGCAATTGGTGGTTAATTTTCGCTAAAAATTAACCCCATTTTCTATTTAATAAAAGTCCGATTAGCCGTCGGAAAAGTGCATAAAATAAAAGAAAAAGAACAACGAAACACAAACACACAGCAGCATCCTTGGACGGACATTCCTGCATTTTGGCCCAACAGAAGATGAGTCACAGCAGAACAGCAGATCCTAAGAAGAAGTTGTAATTTTTATTGTATTTATTTAAACAAAAATAATTAATAATTGTTTTGCTTGCGTTTTTCTGTTCACTTTTGTTAATTTTCGTTCTTCTTTATCAGCTGTGTATTGTCTGCATAAAGAGTTGCCACCCAAACAGAAATATTTTTATAGAATTAAAAGGGATATTTATTTGAGATATTTTTAAAGGTGCCGCCAATTACAAAAATTTATTTTTTAATTTTTGTAGTTGTATTTCATAAAATCGAAATAATATCTCATAATTGAGGAAAATTTTATTTTTATAATTTTCATACAATTTCAATAAATTCTTTTAGTATTTTTCTTACATTTAAAATACTTTAGCGTTCATTTAAGAATTTCCCTTTTTTTTTCTGAATAATTGTTTTGCAAGTTTAATTTGAAATTTTTATTTTTCAATTGAATAAAAACAAAATGGCGGCATTAGAAAACTTTGAAAGCGCTTCAGAAGCAATTATTGAATTTGAAGAGCAGTTTAATCTTGTAGCTCAAGCCGACCATTCTGTTTTTACTTTAGAACTTCAAAAAGAAGAATTAACCAAACTTGGGGTTAATTTTAAAACATTTTTTAAGGTGTATCTGCTCTATCAACCGATGGTTGATAGAGCAGATGAAGTAGCAAGAGTGAAGTCTGTGTATCAAAATTGTTACATGGCTTACATCGCATGTGCTGGAATGATGGGAGAGTACTCAACCTTAGTAAGGACCATCGATGCGCATCAAGAACCAGCACGCACTCCTCCATCTAGCAGCTCGACGGTCAGAATGGACGGTTTGGCGCCCAGATCAACTCCCTCACCTAATTTTCGGTCCGATAATCATGCAGAAATCGCGACAACTCCTCTTCAGCAAGTACCCCCTGTATTCCAAGAACATAGGTTCACTCCAGCACCTCCGATCGGTTATGCTACTTCATCATCTCAATCTTCGGCGAATTTGGCAATGGGTTCATGCCACGATTTTGGCATTCGTGTACCTCCATGCGATACAGAAATTTTCTACGGAGATTATCTCTCATGACCCACGTTTCGAGACATGTTTACGGCTATTTATATTGTGACGATACAAAATTTAAGACATATTTTTGTAGTCACAAATTCCTAAATAACTTAATCTGACTGAACAGCGTTAAAACTAACTGAGTAGCAAACGCCAAAACCTCAGTCAGTTGGTCTTCGACAGTCATCGCGTACGGACGTGTGCGCATCATCGCTTCTTCTTGTTGGCTCCCAATAGCCACAACTGAAGACACTCGGTCAGTTGGTCTTCGACAGTCATCGCGTACGGACGTGTGCGCATCATCGCTTCTTCTTGTTGGCTCCCAATAGCCACAACTGAAGACACTCAGTCAGTTGGTCTTCGACAGTCATCGCGTACGGACGTGTGCGCATCATCGCTTCTTCTTGTTGGCTCCCAATAGCCACAACTGAAGACACTCAGTCAGTTGGTCTACGACAGTCATCGCGTACGGACGTGTGCGCATCATCGCTTCTTCTTGTTGGCTCCCAATAGCCACAACTGAAGACACTCAGTCAGTTGGTCTTCGACAGTCATCGCGTACGGACGTGTGCGCATCATCGCTTCTTCTTGTTGGCTCCCAATAGCCACAACTGAAGACACTCAGTCAGTTGGTCTTCGACAGTCATCGCGTACGGACGTGTGCGCATCATCGCTTCTTCTTGTTGGCTCCCAATAGCCACAACTGAAGACACTCAGTCAGTTGGTCTTCGACAGTCATCGCGTACGGACGTGTGCGCATCATCGCTTCTTCTTGTTGGCTCCCAATAGCCACAACTGAAGACACTCGGTCAGTTGTTCTTCGACAGTCAACGCGTACGGACGTGTGCGCATCATCTCTTCTTCTTGTTGGCTCCCAATAGCCACAACTGAAGACACTCGGTCAGTTGGTCTTCGACAGTCATCGCGTACGGACGTGTGCGCATCATCGCTTCTTCTTGTTGGCTCCCAATAGCCACAACTGAAGACACTCAGTCAGTTGGTCTTCGACAGTCATCGCGTACGGACGTGTGCGCATCATCGCTTCTTCTTCTTGTTGGCTCCCAATAGCCACAACTGAAGACACTCAGTCAGTTGGTCTTCGACACTCATCGCGTACGGACGTGTGCGCATCACCGCTTCTTCTTGTTGGCTCCCAATAGCCACAACTGAAGACACTCAGTCAGTTGGTCTTCGACAGTCATCGCGTACGGACGTGTGCGCATCATCGCTTCTTCTTGTTGGCTCCCAATAGCCACAACTGAAGACACTCAGTCAGTTGGTCTTCGACAGTCATCGCGTACGGACGTGTGCGCATCATCGCTTCTTCTTGTTGGCTCCCAATAGCCACAACTGAAGACACTCGGTCAGTTGGTCTTCGACAGTCATCGCGTACGGACGTGTGCGCATCATCGCTTCTTCTTGTTGGCTCCCAATAGCCACAACTGAAGACACTCAGTCAGTTGGTCTTCGACAGTCATCGCGTACGGACGTGTGCGCATCATCGCTTCTTCTTGTTGGCTCCCAATAGCCACAACTGAAGACACTCGGTCAGTTGGTCTTCGACAGTCATCGCGTACGGACGTGTGCGCATCATCGCTTCTTCTTGTTGGCTCCCAATAGCCACAACTGAAGACACTCGGTCAGTTGGTCTTCGACACTCATCGCGTACGGACGTGTGCGCATCATCGGCTTTATTAGTTAAACACCAAGACCCACAGCAGTAAGCAACCCCTATAGTAAGCTCTGAAGTCATTCGATGGTAAGCAGTCAACATGAAAGGACATAATCAACCATCTTCCGAACATTTACCCAGAGAAGTACAAGTAAAGAGTAAGACACAACCAACCTATATTTTATTTTATCAGCATTCGCTTCTTCGGTGGCTAGAGTGCATTGTTCTTCAGTATTAATCTTTTCTTTCAGTTGGGCCGCGTTAGTAGAGTGGAGATCGGTTTAAGGTTCTCTATTAGGTTAAAGATTATTAGAGTGGAGATCGGTTTAAGGTTCTCTGCTAGATTTAATATTATTAGAGCGGAGATCGGTTTAAGGTTCTCTGCTGGTTAGAAGATTATTAGAGTGGAGATCGGTTTAAGGTTCTCTACTAGATTCAAGATTATTAGAGCGGAGATCGGTTTAAGGTTCTCTGCTGGTTAGAAGATTATTAGAGTGGAGATCGGTTTAAGGTTCTCTGCTAGATTCAAGATTATTAGAGCGGAGATCGGTTTAAGGTTCTCTGCTGGTTAGAAGATTATTAGAGTGGAGATCGGTTTAAGGTTCTCTGCTAGATTTAAGATTATAAGAGCGGAGATCGGTTTAAGGTTCTCTGCTAGATTCAAGATTATTAGAGTTGAGATCGGTTTAAGGTTCTCTGCTAGATTCAAGATTATTAGAGCGGAGATCGGTTTAAGGTTCTCTGCTGGTTAGAAGATTATTAGAGTGGAGATCGGTTTAAGGTTCTCTGCTAGATTCAAGATTATTAGAGCGGAGATCGGTTTAAGGTTCTCTGCTGGTTAGCAGATTATTAGAGTGGAGATCGGTTTAAGGTTCTCTGCTAGATTCAAGATTATTAGAGCGGAGATCGGTTTAAGGTTCTCTGCTGGTTAGAAGATTATTAGAGTGGAGATCGGTTTAAGGTTCTCTGCTAGATTCAAGATTATTAGAGCGGAGATCGGTTTAAGGTTCTCTGCTGGTTAGAAGATTATTAGAGTGGAGATCGGTTTAAGGTTCTCTGCTAGATTTAAGATTATAAGAGTGGAGATCGGTTTAAGGTTCTCTGCTGGTTAGAAGATTATTAGAGTGGAGATCGGTTTAAGGTTCTCTGCTAGATTTAAGATTATTAGAGCGGAGATCGGTTTAAGGTTCTCTGCTAGATTCAAGATTATTAGAGCGGAGATCGGTTTAAGGTTCTCTGCTGGTTAGAAGATTATTAGAGTGGAGATCGGTTTAAGGTTCTCTGCTAGATTCAAGATTATTAGAGCGGAGATCGGTTTAAGGTTCTCTGCTGGTTAGAAGATTATTAGAGTGGAGATCGGTTTAAGGTTCTCTGCTAGATTCATGATTATTAGAGCGGAGATCGGTTTAAGGTTCTCTGCTGGTTAGAAGATTATTAGAGTGGAGATCGGTTTAAGGTTCTCTGCTAGATTCAAGATTATTAGAGCGGAGATCGGTTTAAGGTTCTCTGCTGGTTAGAAGATTATTAGAGTGGAGATCGGTTTAAGGTTCTCTGCTAGATTCAAGATTATTAGAGCGGAGATCGGTTTAAGGTTCTCTGCTGGTTAGAAGATTATTAGAGTGGAGATCGGTTTAAGGTTCTCTGCTAGATTCAAGATTATTAGAGCGGAGATCGGTTTAAGGTTCTCTGCTGGTTAGCAGATTATTAGAGTGGAGATCGGTTTAAGGTTCTCTGCTAGATTTAATATTATTAGAGCGGAGATCGGTTTAAGGTTCTCTGCTGGTTAGAAGATTATTAGAGTGGAGATCGGTTTAAGGTTCTCTGCTAGATTCAAGATTATTAGAGCGGAGATCGGTTTAAGGTTCTCTGCTGGTTAGAAGATTATTAAAGTGGAGATCGGTTTAAGGTTCTCTGCTGGTTAACAGATTATTAGAGTGGAGATCGGTTTAAGGTTCTCTGCTAGATTTAATATTATTAGAGCGGAGATCGGTTTAAGGTTCTCTGCTGGTTAGAAGATTATTAGAGTGGAGATCGGTTTAAGGTTCTCTGCTAGATTCAAGATTATTAGAGCGGAGATCGGTTTAAGGTTCTCTGCTGGTTAGAAGATTATTAGAGTGGAGATCGGTTTAAGGTTCTCTGCTAGATTTAAGATTATAAGAGTGGAGATCGGTTTAAGGTTCTCTGCTGGTTAGAAGATTATTAGAGTGGAGATCGGTTTAAGGTTCTCTGCTAGATTTAAGATTATTAGAGCGGAGATCGGTTTAAGGTTCTCTGCTGGTTAGAAGATTATTAGAGTGGAGATCGGTTTAAGGTTCTCTGCTAGATTTAAGATTATTAGAGCGGAGATCGGTTTAAGGTTCTCTGCTGGTTAGAAAATTATTAGAGTGGAGATCGGTTTAAGGTTCTCTGCTAGATTCAAGATTATAAGAGTGGAGATCGGTTTAAGGTTCTCTGCTGGTTAGAAGATTATTAGAGTGGAGATCGGTTTAAGGTTCTCTGCTAGATTCATGATTATTAGAGCGGAGATCGGTTTAAGGTTCTCTGCTGGTTAGAAGATTATTAGAGTGGAGATCGGTTTAAGGTTCTCTGCTAGATTCAAGATTATTAGAGCGGAGATCGGTTTAAGGTTCTCTGCTGGTTAGAAGATTATTAGAGTGGAGATCGGTTTAAGGTTCTCTGCTAGATTTAAGATTACGATTATTATTAAGGTTCTCTGCTGGATAGGAGATCACTTTAAGTTTCAATAATGTATTTTGATATATTCCATAGATTCATTAGAGAACAATGCCTCGTTTTATGGCCCAATAGCAATGTTTGAAAGTCGTGTCGCACAAACACATCCTTGGTACCACACGCACACAGTTGTGTGCGTGGACACACACACGCATATTTGAGACATGTACAGCTCTGTGACCAAAAGAGACACATAATACGAGGCATGAGCGAGATACCAAACCGTGAAGAAGAATAAAAGAAGCAGTTATCCAACGAGAGAAGACTACGTTAAGTTATTAAACTACAGTGTAGACACAAACATTCATATATATGAAACTTTGTAAACTTATGTTAAAGTCCAATAAATGGATATAAAATCAGATCGTGTATATAAATTTTCTGTAATGACCCCCGGATACCCCGCTGAGTCTACCCCAGCCTTTGAATCATTACAGATGGCGCCCGAGCAGGGACTAAATTTTCACAGAAGAGGAGTCACGAAACACGACAAATCAAATGGACAACAGTCGCAGAAGAGCCCACATCGCAACATCCGCGATCAGCATATAAATTACCAGACGTATCCAGCTAAGCTTCACTCATTGAAAGGAGATCGAAGTGACCACATCGCAACATCCGCGATCAGCATATAAATTACCAGACGCATCCAGCTAAGCTTCACTCATTGAAAGGAGATCGAAGTGACCACATCGCAACATCCGCGATCAGCATATAAATTACCAGACGCATCCAGCTAAGCTTCACTCGTTGAAAGGAGATCGAAGTGACCACATCGCAACATTCGCGATCAGCATATAAAATACCAGACGTATCTAGCTAAGCTTCACTCATTGAAAGGAGATCGAAGTGACCACATCGCAACATCCGCGATCAGCATATAAATTACCAGACGCATCCAGCTAAGCTTCACTCATTGAAAGGAGATCGAAGTGGCCACATCGCAACATCCGCGATCAGCATATAAATTACCAGACGTATCCAGCTAAACTTCACTCGTTGAAAGGAGATCGAAGTGACCACATCGCAACATTTGCGATCAGCATATAAATTACCAGACGCATCCAGCTAAGCTTCACTCATTGAAAGGAGATCGAAGTGACCACATCGCAACATTCGCGATCAGCATATAAAATACCAGACGTATCCAGCTAAGCTTCACTCGTTGAAAGGAGATCGAAGTGACCCCATCGCAACATTCGCGATCAGCATATAAATTACCAGACGTAAAAGAAGATAATATTGCAAAATGGTTAGCACATCATGGATCTACGGGTTAAACAAAGAGAAGCTCGTTGCCTACATGGAAGAATTCGGGCTGATAACTTCAGGAGATGCGAACGAGCTTAGAAAACGACTGGCAGCTTTTGTTAAAGACCCAACAAGAACAGAAAAGGAGACAGACCGATTAGAAGAGCTAGAGTTATTACATGTGGTGGTAAGACCAAAAGCACATCTAGAAGTACAAATTCCGACATCACTCGGCAATTCCCTTCAATCATTACTGGAACCATTACAGGGCAGAACTGAAAAATTCACTGGAAGAATCTCTGAAACCACAAGACAAGACACAAAAATAAAACAAAATTCCATTAGTTTTGGAGAAACGAAGGTCCTCTCAAATGATATAAACCACTCAGAGACGCAAAACGATTGCAGGACCCCTAATGGCAACCTATATTCTTCAGTGATGGAGAAAGTAAGGAAATGGTCGACAAAATTCGATGGAATAAAGGAGCCATTGGAATTTTTAGAACGCATAGAAGAACTAGCAGACACTTATGGTATTTCGAGAAATTTACTCCCAAAAACCATGCCAGAACTGTTAAAAGATCGAGCACTAAGATGGTACCGCAACCGAACATGGGCAACATGGTGTAACTTCAAGAAAGACTTCTGTCAGTTCTTCCTACATGGGAGCTATTTTGAAAAACTCGAGGATGACATCCGCCAACGGTACCAGAGAGACAAAGAGGGATTTAAAAACTATGTAATAGCCCTACAAGACATGATGCGGCATGCTAACTACAGTGAAGCAGATAAATTAGAGAGGATATACCGGAATTGCCAGACAGGATACAAACTCTACATCAAGCGTCAAGATTTCAGAACAATGGAGGATCTACTGATCTTGGCGGACGGATACGAACAGCTCCATTTTCCAGTGGAGGATCACAGAATCACAAAATCCAGACCCCGGGACGAACGGCACCGAATGATCGAATTAGGAACAGATAATAATTACAATCCTCGGAGCAGGTGTCATCGGTGTAGACAAGAAGGCCATTTCGCTTATAACTGTCGAAATGAAAGAATAATGTTTTGCTGGGATTGTGGAAAAAACGGGCTACGGACCATCGAATGCTGCCGGAAAACCCCAATGGGAAACGATCGAAGGCTCCGCCGGGAACGGGGGTCTGCGGAGCCACTAAAACCCACCTCCATTACCCAATAGAACCTCTACGCCACGATGGGACGCGAATCTACGCCATCGTAATAGTTGGCGAAGATCTGATGAAGGCAACCATCGATACCGGCGCCACAAAAAGCTTCATCAATGAACAATACTCTAGTAAACTTTTCCCACTCGGTACGCATACACAGGTCACCTTAAAGATGAGAATGGCCGACGGAACTCCCAGAGCAATAACCAAAGCCATCACAACCAACATACAACTCGGCGATCAGCACTGTGAAATTCCCCTATATGTACTACCAGACGCAATTGATAAACTAATTCTAGGATTAGATTTTTTAACTAAAATGGGAACCACAATAAAATGTGGCAAAGAATCAGTTACCCTGCAACAAAGAAAACAAAATAAAACTCCCCTCACGTGCACCGTCATTCGCAAACAACCACCAGAAGAATGGATTCAGGCTTTCCTTGATCTAGAACTAAAGAAATTTGAAGAACTAAAAGGTCTCTCTAATATTACAACCCATCGAATTGTGATGCAGGATGATCGACCCATCAAGCAAAGGTATTACCCAAAAAACCCAGCAATAATCAACAAAGAAATCGACGAACTCATAGAGAAAGGTTGCATCGAGTCATCACACAGTCCACACAGTGCCCCAATAGTATTAGTAAAGAAGAAAACAGGTCAATGGAGATTATGCGTGGACTATCGGCAACTTAACTCCCGTTCCGTTCCAGACGCCTATCCCCTACCGCGCATCAACCACATATTAGATCGTTTACGAAATGCCAAATTCATAAGTAGTATCGACCTCAAGAATGGATACTGGCAGATTCCAATGGAAAAACAAAGCAAACCATACACAGCTTTTACAGTTCCAGGAAGAGGATTATACCAATGGAAGGTGATGCCATTTGGTCTACACTCAGCACCAGCAACATTCCAGCGAGCTCTTGATCAAGTCATTGGACCAAGCATGGAACCGCACGCCTTCGCCTACCTGGACGACATTGTTGTTACCGGAAGTACCCTAGAAGAACATGCCAACAACTTGAGAAAAGTTTTCCAAAGGCTTCAAGCAGCTAACCTAAAAATAAACGTGGATAAGTGTGCATTTTTTAAGAAAGAATTAAAATATTTAGAACATTTAGTTAGTGAACAGGGTATACACACGGACCCCGATAAAATAATCGCAATCCAAGGATTACAACCCCCCACTAACATCAGAGAATTAAGGAGATGCCTTGGAATAGCTTCATGGTATAGACGCTTTGTGCCCGAATTTTCAAACATCGTACAACCACTAACATCACTTCTGAAAAAAGGAAAGCATTGGAAATGGGAGAGCCCACAACAACAAGCATTTGACGAACTTAAGACGCGACTAACCAAATCGCCCATACTCACATGCCCCGACTTTACAAAAAAATTTACATTACAGACCGATGCCAGCAACTATGGACTAGGAGCAGTACTCACACAGGAAACCAAAGAAAACGAACGGGTTATCGCCTACGCCAGTCGCCACCTTAACAAAGCTGAAAAAAACTACTCGCCTACGGAGAAAGAATGTCTGGCCATAGTTTGGGGTATCCGAAAGATGAGACCATACCTCGAAGGATATAAATTTACCGTGGTTACAGACCATTTATCCCTCAAATGGCTAAATTCAATCGAGAGCCCCTCAGGTAGAATCGCAAGATGGGCATTAGAACTTCAACAACATACATTTGACATCCAATACCGGAAAGGGAGGCTGAACGTAGTAGCGGACGCACTTTCGCGACAACCCATTGAAGAAGCTACAGAAACAATACTGCGAATACAACTTGAGACACCTAAATGCAAATGGACCGAAGAACGCATGAGGGCTATCATAGAAAAACCTGAGAAATATCCAGACTATACCATCGAAGACGGGCAACTTTATAGGCATATCCCACAACGAGCGGGTGACGAGGATTGCGCACCTTGGAAGTTATGTGTACCTACACATCTACGACAAAGAGCATTAATCGAAAATCATAATGATCCCACAGCTGGGCATCTAGGAGTACGGAAAACTATCGCCCGAATAACCAACAAGTATTATTGGCCAAGAATGTTTCGCGAAATAAGTCGATACATATTACGCTGCGAATCCTGTCAAAAATATAAGGTTAGCCAACAAGTTACCGCTGGAAAAATGCTGACGCAAATTGCTGAAGAACCCTGGGCTATAGTATGTGCAGACTTCGTCGGCCCGTTACCAAGATCTAAACATGGGAATACTGTATTACTAGTATTTTTCGACAAATTTTCAAAATGGACAGAGATGGTACCCCTACGCAAAGCAACACACGAATCGTTACAAAAATCATTCCGGGAAAGGATTTTAGCCCGATTCGGAGTCCCGAAAATTTTGATTACAGATAACGGCACGCAATTTTGCAGTAACGTTTTCAAGAAATTTATCTGTCAACTAGGCGTCAAGCAACAATTCACTGCCCCATACACTCCACAGGAAAATCCAACCGAGCGAGTCAACCGAACCATTAAAACTATGATCGCCCAATATACAGGAAATAACCACCGTAACTGGGATGAGCTACTACCAGAATTAATGTTGGCTATAAACTCGTGCGTATCAGAAACAACAGGATATAGCCCAGCATTCTTAGTCCAAGGGCGAGAGCCGCGACTACCGAACGCACTTTATGACAATAAAACTTTCGGCACAGGGCAGGAACCCCTAACACCCGACGAAAAATCTAACCAGTTAAAAGAAATTTTCCAGCTAGTAAGGAGGAATATGGAACGTGCCGCCCAAGATCAAGCACGACATTACAACTTGAGACGACGCGAATGGAAACCAAACATCGGTCAATTAGTACTAGTAAAACAACACCACCTGTCAAAGGCCATCGACAATTTCGCGGCTAAACTAGCGCCGATATATGACGGACCATATAAAATTATTGGATTTACGTCCCCAGTAATCGTGCAAGTCAAAGAATTAGGAACCGACCGCACACGGAAGATCCATATTAGTGAACTTAAGATTTTTCACACCCAGGAATAAAAAAAAAAAAAAAAAAAAAAAATTTTTAAACCCAAAATTTCTGGACTGAGGACTACCCCACAACATACCCCACAACAACAACAACATTTGGGTCTACGTACCGGGATCGACGCGGGAAATACTTCCCCGCCCAAAGACTGCAAAACCTCGGACACTGGAATCATACATTGGACGCTACAACAACAACAAAAAAAAAATTCGCACCCAAAATATTTTTTTCCCACACCAACCATTCCCCGACACCTATATAAGGAAGCCCCATTACAGGACGAGGATCATTTCAGTACCAACCTTCCAACCGACAAGATGTCTGGAAAAGAACCACGCATCATCCTTCACCGCCTAAAAGATGTTCGGGCAGTGAGGCAACGTATAGCCCATGTTCCAAATTCCCGCCCTCCCGTTACAAGCCACCGACAACAAGATCCAACACAACGCCCAAACACCACAGAACGACGCCGCTCATCCACAAAGCCCCCATGCTAAATCTATCAAACAACCCTCGAAGCTGCCGACAGAACCGTAGCTGGGACACGACTCCACGGCGCCGGGCAGAATATAAAAGGAGAGCAGCACGACGCCTTCCCAGCAGCGATGAGGAAGTCGACGAAACCCTCTTCCCAATACCACCGCTAAAAATCAACACGCCACCAACGAAAACTGGTACACCAACGGCAGGCAACAATACCAACAGCGACAGCGGTGTGAACGAGGAGGAGGATTTTGAGTCAACACTGCTCGCTACTCGCGACTACGAAATAGTTAGTGCTGACGAAGAAAATGGCGTAACAAAAACTATGGCCGAACAAGCAGTTGTGTCCGTCACAGTTGGAAGGGAGGTGGTAGAAATCACTAACATGGTTATACTGCAGGAGGCAACACAAATACCAACCAAGGAACCGCCAGTTTCTGCCAGACCCTCAGCCCAATTAAACGCGACTGACCAGCCACCAACTGAGGGAACAACAGTCGAGAGCGAGCTGGCGGAATTCCTAACGTTTAGGGATGACTGCATGTTGCTCACCGACGGGGGCAGCCTCGACGACATACTTAGCGCCCTTCCGTTGGAGGATATAAACCACCAGACCACAAATGACGTTGCAACACCAACAGCACCACCTGAAACGGAAAAGGAATCCTTACAATTTCTAAAACCAATCGAACTAAAAACCTGGCCAGAGGAAATAAACCAGGCGTCCCAACGATTACTATCACGGAAACAACCCCACAAACAACTCAGCGAACGGTTGGAAATACGAGGCCGGAAGTACCGAATAAAAATAAGCCGAGCAGGAGTCCGGACGGTGTATTACCTGCCATCTCCACGGTAGAACCACAATATTATTTTCTTCTCAATAAATTTGAATATACTGTTTAATTTTTTCATATTCGCCAGAGGCTACTGTTGTAAGAATCACTTTAGTTTTTTATTATTTTTCACTATGTTAATATTTTCGCATTTATTTTTTTTTCTACTGTACAGTAATA
Organism: Suillia variegata; assembly: GCA_949127995.1. NCBI lineage: Eukaryota > Metazoa > Arthropoda > Insecta > Diptera > Heleomyzidae > Suillia > Suillia variegata. The sequence continues at coordinate 35,655,057 of OX421842.1, forward strand.
TATAAAAAAAAAAAAAAAAAATAAATAAAAAATTTTTACAAAAAAAAAAATATACATATTAAATTTTTGAAAATGCCACGGGGGCACGAAACCCAAGAAAGCACGAAAATGCCACGGGGGCACGAAACCCAGGAGAACACGAACAATGCCACGGGGGCACGAAACCCAGGAAAACACGAATATGCCACGGGGGCACGAAACTCAGGAAAACACGAAATATGCCACGGGGGCACGAAACCCAGGAAAACACGAATATGCCACGGGGGCACGAAACCCAGGAGAACACGAACAATGCCACGGGGGCACGAAACCCAGGAAAACACGAATATGCCACGGGGGCACGAAACCCAGGAAAACACGAAATATGCCACGGGGGCACGAAACCCAGGAGAACACGAACAATGCCACGGGGGCACGAAACCCAGGAAAACACGAACATGCCACGGGGGCACGAAACCCAGGAAAACACGAAATATGCCACGGGGGCACGAAACCCAGGAAAACACGAATATGCCACGGGGGCACGAAACCCAGGAGAACACGAACAATGCCACGGGGGCACGAAACCCAGGAAAACACGAATATGCCACGGGGGCACGAAACCCAGGAAAACACGAAATATGCCACGGGGGCACTAAACCTAAGAAAACACGAAAATGCCACGGGGGCACGAAACCTAGGAAAACAAAAAAAAAAAAAAAACGGAACCCCAACAATTTATGAAAATTGCTTCTTTCCCGGAAGTAAGGAGGGAATGTGACGATACAAAATTTAAGACATATTTTTGTAGTCACAAATTCCTAAATAACTTAATCTGACTGAACAGCGTTAAAACTAACTGAGTAGCAAACGTCAAAACCTCAGTCAGTTGGTCTTCGACAGTCATCGCGTACGGACGTGTGCGCATCATCGCTTCTTCTTGTTGGCTCCCAATAGCCACAACTGAAGACACTCAGTCAGTTGGTCTTCGACAGTCATCGCGTACGGACGTGTGCGCATCATCGCTTCTTCTTGTTGGCTCCCAATAGCCACAACTGAAGACACTCGGTCAGTTGTTCTTCGACAGTCAACGCGTACGGACGTGTGCGCATCATCTCTTCTTCTTGTTGGCTCCCAATAGCCACAACTGAAGACACTCGGTCAGTTGGTCTTCGACAGTCATCGCGTACGGACGTGTGCGCATCATCGCTTCTTCTTGTTGGCTTCCAATAGCCACAACTGAAGACACTCAGTCAGTTGGTCTTCGACAGTCATCGCGTACGGACGTGTGCGCATCATCGCTTCTTCTTGTTGGCTCCCAATAGCCACAACTGAAGACACTCAGTCAGTTGGTCTTCGACACTCATCGCGTACGGACGTGTGCGCATCACCGCTTCTTCTTGTTGGCTCCCAATAGCCACAACTGAAGACACTCGGTCAGTTGGTCTTCGACAGTCATCGCGTACGGACGTGTGCGCATCATCGCTTCTTCTTGTTGGCTCCCAATAGCCACAACTGAAGACACTCGGTCAGTTGGTCTTCGACAGTCATCGCGTACGGACGTGTGCGCATCATCGCTTCTTCTTGTTGGCTCCCAATAGCCACAACTGAAGACACTCGGTCAGTTGGTCTTCGACACTCATCGCGTACGGAAGTGTGCGCATCATCGGCTTTATTAGTTAAACACCAAGAACCACAGCAGTAAGCAACCCCTATAGTAAGCTCTGAAGTCATTCGATGGTAAGCAGTCAACATGAAAGGACATAATCAACCATCTTCCGAACATTTACCCAGAGAAGTACAAGTAAAGAGTAAGACACAACCAACCTATATTTTATTTTATCAGCATTCGCTTCTTCGGTGGCTAGAGTGCATTGTTCTTCAGTATTAATCTTTTCTTTCAGTTGGGCCGCGTTAGTAGAGTGGAGATCGGTTTAAGGTTCTCTGTTAGGTTAAAGATTATTAGAGTGGAGATCGGTTTAAGGTTCTCTGCTAGATTTAATATTATTAGAGCGGAGATCGGTTTAAGGTTCTCTGCTGGTTAGAAGATTATTAGAGTGGAGATCGGTTTAAGGTTCTCTACTAGATTCAAGATTATTAGAGCGGAGATCGGTTTAAGGTTCTCTGCTGGTTAGAAGATTATTAGAGTGGAGATCGGTTTAAGGTTCTCTGCTAGATTCAAGATTATTAGAGCGGAGATCGGTTTAAGGTTCTCTGCTGGTTAGAAGATTATTAGAGTGGAGATCGGTTTAAGGTTCTCTGCTAGATTTAAGATTATAAGAGCGGAGATCGGTTTAAGGTTCTCTGCTGGTTAGAAGATTATTAGAGTGGAGATCGGTTTAAGGTTCTCTGCTAGATTCAAGATTATTAGAGCGGAGATCGGTTTAAGGTTCTCTGCTGGTTAGAAGATTATTAGAGTGGAGATCGGTTTAAGGTTCTCTGCTAGATTCAAGATTATTAGAGCGGAGATCGGTTTAAGGTTCTCTGCTGGTTAGCAGATTATTAGAGTGGAGATCGGTTTAAGGTTCTCTGCTAGATTCAAGATTATTAGAGCGGAGATCGGTTTAAGGTTCTCTGCTGGTTAGCAGATTATTAGAGTGGAGATCGGTTTAAGGTTCTCTGCTAGATTCAAGATTATTAGAGCGGAGATCGGTTTAAGGTTCTCTGCTGGTTAGAAGATTATTAGAGTGGAGATCGGTTTAAGGTTCTCTGCTAGATTCAAGATTATTAGAGCGGAGATCGGTTTAAGGTTCTCTGCTGGTTAGAAGATTATTAGAGTGGAGATCGGTTTAAGGTTCTCTGCTAGATTTAAGATTATAAGAGTGGAGATCGGTTTAAGGTTCTCTGCTGGTTAGAAGATTATTAGAGTGGAGATCGGTTTAAGGTTCTCTGCTAGATTTAAGATTATTAGAGCGGAGATCGGTTTAAGGTTCTCTGCTGGTTAGAAGATTATTAGAGTGGAGATCGGTTTAAGGTTCTCTGCTAGATTTAAGATTATTAGAGCGGAGATCGGTTTAAGGTTCTCTGCTGGTTAGAAAATTATTAGAGTGGAGATCGGTTTAAGGTTCTCTGCTAGATTCAAGATTATTAGAGCGGAGATCGGTTTAAGGTTCTCTGCTGGTTAGAAGATTATTAGAGTGGAGATCGGTTTAAGGTTCTCTGCTAGATTCATGATTATTAGAGCGGAGATCGGTTTAAGGTTCTCTGCTGGTTAGAAGATTATTAGAGTGGAGATCGGTTTAAGGTTCTCTGCTAGATTCAAGATTATTAGAGCGGAGATCGGTTTAAGGTTCTCTGCTGGTTAGAAGATTATTAAAGTGGAGATCGGTTTAAGGTTCTCTGCTGGTTAACAGATTATTAGAGTGGAGATCGGTTTAAGGTTCTCTGCTAGATTTAATATTATTAGAGCGGAGATCGGTTTAAGGTTCTCTGCTGGTTAGAAGATTATTAGAGTGGAGATCGGTTTAAGGTTCTCTGCTAGATTCAAGATTATTAGAGCGGAGATCGGTTTAAGGTTCTCTGCTGGTTAGAAGATTATTAGAGTGGAGATCGGTTTAAGGTTCTCTGATAGATTTAAGATTATAAGAGTGGAGATCGGTTTAAGGTTCTCTGCTGTTTAGAAGATTATTAGAGTGGAGATCGGTTTAAGGTTCTCTGCTAGATTTAAGATTATTAGAGCGGAGATCGGTTTAAGGTTCTCTGCTGGTTAGAAGATTATTAGAGTGGAGATCGGTTTAAGGTTCTCTGCTAGATTTAAGATTATTAGAGCGGAGATCGGTTTAAGGTTCTCTGCTGGTTAGAAAATTATTAGAGTGGAGATCGGTTTAAGGTTCTCTGCTAGATTCAAGATTATAAGAGTGGAGATCGGTTTAAGGTTCTCTGCTGGTTAGAAGATTATTAGAGTGGAGATCGGTTTAAGGTTCTCTGCTAGATTCATGATTATTAGAGCGGAGATCGGTTTAAGGTTCTCTGCTGGTTAGAAGATTATTAGAGTGGAGATCAGTTTAAGGTTCTCTGCTAGATTCAAGATTATTAGAGCGGAGATCGGTTTAAGGTTCTCTGCTGGTTAGAAGATTATTAGAGTGGAGATCGGTTTAAGGTTCTCTGCTAGATTTAAGATTACGATTATTATTAAGGTTCTCTGCTGGATAGGAGATCACTTTAAGTTTCAATAATGTATTTTGATATATTCCATAGATTCATTAGAGAACAATGCCTCGTTGTATGGCCCAATAGCAATGTTTGAAAGTCGTGTCGCACAAACACATCCTTGGTACCACACGCACACAGTTGTGTGCGTGGACACACACACGCATATTTGAGACATGTACAGCTCTGTGACCAAAAGAGACACATAATACGAGGCATGAGCGAGATACCAAACTGTGAAGAAGAATAAAAGAAGCAGTTATCCAACGAGAGAAGACTACGTTAAGTTATTAAACTACAGTGTAGACACAAACATTCATATATATGAAACTTTGTAAACTTATGTTAAAGTCCAATAAATGGATATAAAATCAGATCGTATATATAAATTTTCTGTAATGACCCCCGGATACCCCGCTGAGTCTACCCCAGCCTTTGAATCATTACAATATTGTAAATGCAAGATTATCTCCTGTCGAAAAACTGTATCATTTGAATCAGAAGACAAGGGGTGAAGCGAAAGACATTGTAAGCAAATCTCCGCTTACGAATGAAGGTTTTGCATCGGCCTGGCAAAATTTATCGGATCGATTTGAAAATAAGCGTATCCTGGTAAATAGCCAGCTTTAAATTCTTTTTAGCCTTCAGTCTATTTCGGTTGAATCTGGTAGTGACATTAAAAAATTACAACGAGATATCAACAACTGTATTGCGGCGTTAAAAATGCATAGCATCGATATAGGAAACTGGGATGCTATTTTAGTATTTCTTTGTTCTACCCGGTTACCTGGTGCTACTCTAGCGTTGTGGGAGCAGTCGATTGAGATGAGTTCGGAAATTCCTAAATGGTCCATCATGGACTCGTTTCTGACTCGTCGATTCAGGACATTAGAAACAGTGTTAGATCTGCAAGGAGTATCAACTTCTAAACCAGCAGTGAAAAAGACATCTGTTTCCAAGTCGTTCAATTCGTCGAATAAGAATGTGAACACTTATCAAACAAACCTTTCTAATTTTGATTGTCGGCTTTGCTCTTCCAAACAACACCCTTTAAAGTCGTGCCCCAAATTTTCGAATATGAAACCGGTTGATCGTTTTTGGCAAGTCAAAAATTAAAACTTTGTTTGAATTGTCTTGCCCATTCTCATTTATTGAAAGACTGCAAGAGTACTTATAATTGCTCCGTATGTAAGCAGCGACATCATTCACTTTTGCATCGTGGGTCTGCAGATACACCCCCTAGTTCTAACCCCTTTCGAAATGTATCTGAAGGCAATTCTCGCCCCACGACTCCTGTTCGCGCAAACATGCAAAGTCATACAGTCCAAATACATTCAGCTCCATCTCCGGTTGAAATCGATAACATTACTTCGGCTTTTGCATCTTCTGCCAAAAGTGTTCTCTTGGGCACGGCTATGGTCAACATTTGCCACTTAGGATCAGTATATACCGCCAGAGCACTAATCGATTCTGGCTCTGAAGGTACCTTTATTTCTGAGCGTATCCAAAAATTACTTAAGCTACCAGTTAAGAAGGTAAACGCGCAAGTTTCAGGTCTCAATAACGCTATTTCAGCTCGAGTGCAAAAAATGTGCAATTTCGTTTTAAGTTCACCCACAAATCCTCAGCTACAAATCGAATCTTCAGCTTTGGTGATTCCACATCTTACTGGTAAGCTTCCCACGACTTCACTTGATCTTTCATTTGGCGACAGTTTTCGCGGCATGCAGCTTGCTGATGTCAACTTTTCAAAAAGCAATCAAGTCGATCTGCAAGCAATCAAGTCGATGTTTTGATTGGTGGAGATATATATCCATCAAATGTTCTTGAGGGTCTCAAAAAGAATATTCTCGGTTCTTTAATTGCCCAAGAAACCGTGTTTGGTTGGATCCTTAACGGTCCACTACCAAATGAAAAAATTTCTAGTTTTTCTACATGTGTTTCATTTTTTAACGAAGTCTCTTTGGATAAGCAGATTGCGCTCTTTTGGGAGCTGGAAGAATTTCCAAAAAATAAATTTCTAAGCGAAGAGGATAAATATTGCGAGAAATATTTTAAAAATTTCACTCCCCTTTAAGCCTCAGTTCACAAACAGCCTTGTATTAGGCAATTCTCGATCAATTGCTCAAAAACAATTTCTTAGAAACGAAACTAATCTCCTACGCAATCCGCAGTTTAAAGCTCAATATGATCAAGTGGTAAATGAGTATGTGCATTTGAATCATATGAAGGAAGTGTCAGTACCAACTTTTGTACAAACACCGACTCATTTTTATTTACCACAAGGTGCCAAGGTGCGTGTTGTTTTTAACGCATCTAGTCGTTCGTCAAATGGTGTGAGCCGTAATGATGTGCTCTACACTGGTCCGGTGCTACAGGCTGATCTAATGCTTTTGGTTGTAAAGTGGCGTTTTTTCCGTTATGTTTTTAATGGTGACATCGAAAAAATGTATCGACAGATTTTAGTCGATTGTAATCACACCCCTTACCAACGAATTTTATTTCGTAGTTCGCCGAAAGATGAAATTCGTGACTTTGAATTAAAAACAGTCACATTTGGTGTTAATTGTGCGCCATATCTTGCTACACGAACTCTTCATCAATTGGCTGAAGATGTTCAAGACAAGCTTCCCCTTGCTTCTAAGATTCTTCGTCACATGATGTATGTTGACGATGCATTAGCTGGAGCCCTTGATATTTCAACCGCTATCGCTTCTCGTGATGAGCTTATAGCTGCTCTCGATTCTGCTGGCTTTTCGATGCGAAAGTGGACTTCAAATTGTGAAGACATATTGAAGGGCCTACCAGCTGAGCATCTGTTTAACGAAGATTTTTTAAAAATCGAAGATTCTAGTAACGTGAAGACACTAGGAATCCGTTGGAATGCCAAATCCGACACTTTTTATTTTACTACAACTCCTTTCGATCTTCGTAAATCTTTCACTAAACGAGAAGTCTTATCGATAATTGCTCGTTTATTTGTTCCTGCCGGCTGGTTATCACCTATTGTCATTTCTGCTAAAATTTTGATGCAGAAAGTTTGGATGACAAAAATTGATTGGGATGATAATTTACCCGTCGGCATTCTCCACATTTGGCAGCAATTTTTGAAGGATTATGTCTATATTCAAGATATTCAGATTCCTCGTTGGATTGATTTTTCGCCTTTCTCGGATGTTCAATTTCATGCTTTTTGTGATGCGTCAGAGGTCGCATATGGAGCATGTATTTATATTAGAGTACAGCAATCTTCTTCCAGTTTTTCAACACATCTCTTATTTTCCAAATCCAAAGTAGCACCAGTAAATACGGTTGCTTTGCCTAATTTGGAACTTTGTGGAGCTGCACTTTTGGCGGACATGGTTGATTCACTTTTTCAATCAATCACAATCGATCGTAATAATTTGTACTGTTGGTCGGACTCCACAATTGTTTTAGCCTGGTTGTAAAAAACAACCTTGCCATTGGACTACGTTTGTTGCGAATCGTGTTTCAAAGATTGTCGATAAAGTTGGCAACAATCGTTGGTTTCATGTTGACTCGAATGACAACCCAGCCGATTTAGTTAGTCGTGGAGTCTCACCACAGGATCTTGTTGGCAACAGAAAATGGTGGTATGGACCATCTTGGTTGACAGAAGAAATCTCCAAGTTCCCCAAAGACTTTTTTGAGCGTCAAAATTTTGAAACAGCTTTGTCAGAAAAGCCGGTAAAATCATTTTTTACATATTTTGTTCATTTTGAAGACGTGCTGGAGAGATTTTCGTCGTTGCAACGAGCACTTCGAGTATTGTGCTACGTTTTTCGATTTCTACATCGCTCCCGATCTTGTAAATTGTTTGAGACTTTGGATATTTCGAGTGACGAAATAAAAACTGTAAAAATTCGTCTTATGTTAATTTGCCAACAGGTTCATTTTGTGTCCGAGTATCATGATTTGTCTTAGAAACGTCAAATTAACTCTTCCAGTAGTCTGGCTTCATCGAACCCCTTTATCGACGACCAGAAATTGCTTCGATGTAATGGAAGGATTACTTCAGCCCCAGGATTATCGTACGATGAACGGTACCCAATTATTTTACCATACAATTGTATTTTTACTCGCTTGCTGATTCGGTTTCTACATGAAATATCTTTGAATGGAGGAAATCAGCTGATGCTGATTCTTGTAAAGATGCAGTTTTATGTACTAAACGTGAAAATGATGATCAGGTCCACTATCCACAACTGTAAAACGTGCGTAGTTCAGCGAAAAACGACAAGAACTCAACTCATGGCAGCTTTACCCGTTGAACGTGTTACGCTATCTCGGCCATTTTCTTGTACCGGTGTAGATTTTGCTGGACCTTTTGACATAAAAAACTATACTGGTCGTGCACTCAAAAAAAAATTCACCAGAAATCACTGTAAAGAATACTAGAATTAAGGTTATTTTTCAGCTACCGGGCAAATTGTCAATAACACATGCATAGTCATATCAAAAACATTATCAAAAAGATATTATTTAATGTGCTAATGATATTAATTAGAAGTATTTTGATATGCATTTTTTGCGAATTTTAACGTATAATGTACATTATTTTTGTGATCCTGATGTGATTTAAATATCATTCACACATTTAAAAATTTCATTTTCATGTAAGGATGATATTGATATATCAATTTGCCATTAATAAAATGCATTTTTGATATTAATACTTACTGTAACCTTTACATGAATTCAAAGTATTTTTGATATTACGTATTATATATTATTAATGTAATATTTACAAGCATTTATTCTAAAATTGATACTTTTATAAATGTGAATATCAAAAATATTTTGAAATCATTGTTAAATTAATGATATACAATTCATTGCTGAAAATAAAGTTTTATTATATATTCGTATAGTATAATTCTGTTCATTATATATTGTTAGAGGGATAAGTGGAATTCTTTTATAAATATTTTTTGTACAATTTCAAGCATCTGAGTCACTTTTTGATGTGGTGATTTCTAATTGTCTTGAGTATTTTGCTTCGTTTGCTTCATCTCCATTCTAAGAAAAAAACAAAACAAATTTTTATAGAGTGAGAAGTACTTTAACATTGTGGTCAAATAAAGTATAAAGCAAAGATAAGAGTAAATACCATATTACCAATCGTACCACTGCTTATTGAAGATAATGGTGTTGGGTTGCTGTTCAAAATTATAGTTCTTGATGACAGCCAATTTTGAACCTTTGCCGTAGATGTTATTTCGTTATCCAAGATGTCGGAAAACTAATGAAAAATAAAGATTTGTGAAAATATAATATAAATATAGCATAATTTTTGAATTTTTTTTTACATTTTGGGTTTTCCAAATAAAAATTTTTTCACGCAGCATTACTCTTTGACCTATCTGCCTCTTCTCGGGAAGTATTGCTTCGAGATCATCTTTATTTAGAAATTTCAAATTTTCCATGGTTATTCCGCATTCTATATATAATGAAAATAAAAATTATTAATATTAAGAAAATGTTTACCTTAGCTAATAAGTAAAAAATAAAATGTTGTTCTAGATGGGTTAATTTGTCGAAAAAAATTCCTATACCCATATATTTTTGTTAACCATGTTGAAGTCTGATCGATTATCTGTAATTTGATATATAACAATATATAGCTATCTCTAGAATTTTCAATGATATCAAGGGGTTTATACGAGAAAATGTGTTTTTTTGCTTATTTTTTAGCTGTTCTCTGATATAGACACCTTAATATCTCCTAAAGTTGAAGAGATAAGCATATTATGTTATATACCAAATTCTAGGTAATCTTCCAGACGTCAACAAAGTGAAATAAAAATCCTGGGTTAATAAGGCTTTTTTCGGAATATTAACCCTTTAAGTACCAAAATTTTCTTATTTTTTACTATAACTCAAAAAGTTTTGAAGATATCGGTCAAGGTGGCAAACATTGTTATAACTGATGTTATTACCTTTAATTTGACACCTTATTTGACCTAATCTTCCTCTTAGTTCAAAAGTTATAGTTAAATAAAGCATATATTTACTTAAAATTATGGTGTGGCAAAAAGAGGGAAAGACCGTCTCAGTTTGTTTTCTTACAAACGATTGATTTAAAATTCTTAAAATTCGGTTTTTTATTCTATATTAAATGTTATAAAAAACATTTAACATAATTTTTCAGGTTAGTGCATGCCTGACGTCTTTTTGCGATGCATTTTTTTTTTAAGCTACATAACCTTACATTTTTTTTTTATTGTTGCTAATCTTTTTAAACTTACCCAAAAGTGCATCGAAGCAATTTTCAAGGTTCCACTCCGTCAATAACGCCTTCAAATTTTGTCCCGATGCACTTTCCTCCTCTGTGCCGTCCGGGCCGACCACCTTGTGCATAGCTGCGGCTGCGGCTGCGCCGTCCTGGCTGTTCGTTTTTTCATTAATATTTTCACTGCAGTCTCCTTCTTTATGCATATTTCTATTAATTTGTTTAGAAATTTTGTTTTTTTTTCTTTTTGTTTAAGTATTATTGTTTTATATATTTGCTCTTTTTACTTTTGCACTTGCACTCAGCTTCTGAATTTCACAATAAATAGTGTTGCCAACATTGACAATGTCAAATTTTGACTAATTGTTCTCATTAAAATATCTGAAATTGTTAGTGTTGGCAACACTATTTATTGTGAAATTCAGAAGCTGAGTGCAAGTGCAAAAGTAAAAAGAGCAAAAATATGAAACAATAATACTTAAACAAAAAGAAAAAAACAAAATTTCTAAACAAATTAATAGAAATATGCATAAAGAAGGAGACTGCAGTGAAAATATTAATAAAAAACGAACAGCCAGGACGGCTGGTCGGCCCGGACGGCACAGAGGAGGAAAGTGCATCGGGACAAAATTTGAAGGCGTTATTGACGGAGTGGAACCTTGAAAATTGCTTCGATGCACTTTTGGGTAAGTTTAAAAAGATTAGCAACAATAAAAAAAAAATGTAAGGTTATGTAGCTTAAAAAAAAAATGCATCGCAAAAAGACGTCAGGCATGCACTAACCTGAAAAATTATGTTAAATGTTTTTTATAACATTTAATATAGAATAAAAAACCGAATTTTAAGAATTTTAAATCAATCGTTTGTAAGAAAACAAACTGAGACGGTCTTTCCCTCTTTTTGCCACACCATAATTTTAAGTAAATATATGCTTTATTTAACTATAACTTTTGAACTAAGAGGAAGATTAGGTCAAATAAGGTGTCAAATTAAAGGTAATAACATCAGTTATAACAATGTTTGCCACCTTGACCGATATCTTCAAAACTTTTTGAGTTATAGTAAAAAATAAGAAAATTTTGGTACTTAAAGGGTTAATATTCCGAAAAAAGCCTTATTAACCCAGGATTTTTATTTCACTTTGTTGACGTCTGGAAGATTACCTAAAATTTGGTATATAACATAATATGCTTATCTCTTCAACTTTAGGAGATATTAAGGTGTCTATATCAGAGAACAGCTAAAAAAATAAGCAAAAAAACACATTTTCTCGTATAAACCCCTTGATATCATTGAAAATTCTAGAGATAGCTATATATTGTTATATATCAAATTACAGATAATCGATCAGACTTCAACATAGTTAACAAAAATATATGGGTATAGGAATTTTTTTCGACAAATTTACCCATCTAAAACATTTTATTTTTAATTTATTAGCTAAGGTAAACATTTTCTTAATATTAATAATTATTATTTTCATTATATATAGAATGCGGAATAACCATGGAAAATTTGAAATTTCTAAATAAAGATGATCTCGAAGCAATACTTCCCGAGAAGAGGCAGATAGGTCAAAGAGTAATGCTGCGTAAACAAATTTTTATTTGGAAAACCCAAAATGTAAAAAAAAGTTATAGTACATTTATATTATATTTTCACAAATCTTTATTTTTCATTAGTTTCCAGGTGACTTGCCAATTATTAATTTGGAAGATTTTACAGGGCCTCCTATTCATTTGTACTACATATCTGATGGAACTTGTCTTATTAGAAATAAACTTTTTTAAAAATGCTATCAATTAAAATAAAAACATTCTTCATTTTTATTTTACTTATATTTATTATTATTTCTAATGAATGTTAACTTGTATTAACTTATTAATAAAAAAAATTTGTTTATCAATAAAATTTGTTTCATTTATAAGATATTAGATTTAATTTTTAAAATTCACATTTATGAAAACGTAAATTTTACTATATTTAAAAGCTTTTAAATGTTACATTAATATCGAATGTATAACTATACTGTCAAATAGGCAATTTATTCAATTCAACGATTTTGATATTTTTGTATATAATAGTGCAATAGAAAATTGTTGTAAACAAGATATTTTTAATGTTCGATTTATAATTATATTTTTGAATTGATATGATTTTAAAAATTTGTGTTATTGATATTATTTTTTGATATGATTATCGAAAAAACAAGTAATGTATATTTGACATTTCTAATATAAATACGACAGGAAAATCGTAAATTTTACATTTTCCGTGTACAACAGATATGCTTCTAATCCACATGATATGATTCTTGTTAAGATGATATGATATTTTTGATATGACTGTTATTGATATGAGCCCGGTAATCGTTTACATTACATTTTTTTTTTGGGTGTGCTTGCCTTATAACGAAAGGATATGTCTGCATATTCGTTTGTTTCGCGACTAAGGCAATTCATTTAGAAGCGACTAGTGATCTGTCTACAAATACGTTTTTAGCCGCATTTTCTCGTTTTGTGGCCCGGCGCGGATGTCCAGCAAAAATGTTTTCGGATAACGGAACCAACTTTGTTAGAGCTTCGAAAGTTTTAAAACAGGATTTTGTCCGATTTCTTTGTGCTTCAAAGAATTTAGTGACATCACAATTCTCTTATCAAAACATTTCGTGGCATTTTATCCCGGCTGGATCTCCCCATATGGGTGGTTTGTGGGAAGCGGGCGTCAAAAGCTTTAAATTTCACTTTCGTCGAATAGCTGGCAATCTGAGGTATACCTTTGAAGAATTTACGACCCTTTTGAATAGTATAGAGGGTTGTCTGAACTCGCGACCTCTGAGTCCACTGTCCGAAAATCCTTCTGATCTTTCCCCTCTAACACCGGGACATTTTTTGATCGGCGGTCCCCTTTTAGCTCCTGTTGAACCTGAAATTTCAGAAAACCCCCTGACAATAGTTAATAGGTGGTTAAAGATCAAAGCAGTAGCCCAATTATTTTTTCATCGTTGGAAATCCGAATATCTGAAGGAGCTTCACAAGAGATACAAGTGGCAGTTTCCGAAGGAGGACGTCAAAGTAAACGATTTGGTAGTGATTCGCGATGAGAATCTGCCCCCAACTGATTGGAGACTAGGACGCGTAATGAATGTGCATCTAGGAAAGGATGGACGAGTCCGAGTTGCTGATGTCCGAACAGAACGAGGCACCATTACACGTGCTGTCGTTAAACTTGTAGTTCTCCCGTCGTCGTGATCATTGTTATTTTCTTTCTCTTTTCTGTTCAACTATTTTTATTTGTTATGTTCTTTCTTCGATTTTCAGCAAAATGGTTAAGGCAAATAAATACGTCGATCGTCGCAGCCAAACCCCCACTGCCAAAAAGATGGAATGCCGTATCTGCAAGGAGGACCATCCGTTACGTTTTTGCCGCAGTTTTCTACGAATGGAGCATGCAAAACGTCTTCGAGCAGTACTTATGTACCGTCACTGCACTTGTTGCTTGGCGTATAACCACATGCGCAAGGACTGCGGTAGCAAAGGGTGATCATCATACGTTGTTGCATGATCCCTCCCGGCCGACTCATCGTTTTCAGCCAAAAGAACCTAGTCCTCCTCGAAATGTGAAGGGACCTCGTCCGTCTCCATGCGCGAGTAAAGGAGGTTCTAGTAGTTCTCATATTGCGAAGGGACCTCGTCCGTCTCCATGCGCAAAGTCTACCAGCGCTAGTCACTTTAAAAATGCGAAGGGACCTCGTCCGTCTCAATGCGCGAGTGCTAGTAGCTCTAGTCTAACTGAACAAGCGCCTAACAAAGGACCTCGTCCGTCTCAAGGCGCGCGTAATAGCGTCATCCTCCCGTAGACATTTATTTTTTTTTTGTTTTTGGATTATTTCGTTTTTCATAGATGAACTTTGGCAAAGTTTCTTGAACTATTTCTTTGTCACCGCAAGTCACAAATAAAATGTAACCCATGAATTTTTTAGAAAAATAACTATTTTTTATTTTCAGCACCTATGTATTTAGATTTTTATTTTATTGCAGCGATTCTGCAAGGCGGGCGGCAATGTTTAAGCCAAACGCTTGCACTTTGATATTTTGTAAACTGTTCGATTGAGAAAATTCCTTTTTTGAAATGCACAGGGCGCACAGAAATTTTCTTAATTGAATGTGTCATTTTTGATCGAAAGTGCCATTTTGAGGTATTTTTGTTATTGTAAAAATAACACTCTTGATTTCGGATACAAGCCGAACGGACATATTTTCCGAACTTTTTTCTGGTAATTTTCTATTAAACAAATAAAAGCCACTTTTTTGCCCCATAAAAATTTGTATTTTTATTTAATCTTCTTTTTTGGAACTTTGCGTAACCGGCACTTAATTTCGAGCTGCATTTTTTAGATCGCTTCAACTTGGAAGACAACCCCCAGCACTCGATTTTTTAACTGGTTTTTGGTGAACGGAATGGGAAATGAAACAGAATTCCAGTTCAAAAGAGTTCCTATGGGACGAGTGACGTTTCGTTGTTAACTTTTACAAATTTGTTGCTAGAATGTTAGGTTAAATAGAATCTAGTTAGAGAAAAAATATTTTTTTTTTCAGCATTTAATAATTCATAATAACAATTACCGGAAGAGCATTTCACATTATTTTTCAAAACTGGGCGATTATTAAATTTTATATAAATAGATTTAGCTCTTCCGGTCAACTACTTGTTTAATTTTCAGATAATTTTTTCAGTGGTGGTCACTGCCGGAGCAAATAACTTGGATAGGAGGAACAGTTGCGGCATATGTGGTACTACGTCAAGTAGGCAACAGGTACACGCAACTTTTGAGAGTAATCTCTTTGTTGGCCAATTTTTGAATTTTGAGAAAATTTTAGTTTTCTATTTTAATGATTTTTTTAAATTTTCAGTGGTGGCCACGAAAGGAGGAAATAACTTGGAAAGGAGGAACAGTTGCGGCATATGTAGTACTAAGTCAAGTAGACAACAGGTACACGCAACTTTTGAGAGTAATCTCTTTGTTGGCTAATTTTTGAATTTTGAGAAAAAATTTTTTTTGTATTTTAATGATATTTTTATTTTCAGTGGTGGCTACTAAAGGAGGAAATAACTTGGAAAGGAGGAACAGTTGCGGCATATGTAGTACTACGTCAAGTAGGCAACAGGTACACGCAACTTTTGAGAGTAATCTCTTTGTTGGCCAATTTTTGAATTTTGAGAAAATTTTAGTTTTCTATTTTAATGATATTTATATTTTCAGTGGTAGCCACTAAAAAAGAAAATAACTTGGATAGGAGGAACAGTTGCGGCATATGTAGTACTACGTCAAGTAGGCAACAGATACACGCAACTTTTGTGGTCAATATCTTTGTTGGCCAATTTTTGAATTTTGAGAAAATTTTAGTTTTCTATTTTAATGATATTTATATTTTCAGTGTTGGCCACTGCCGGCGCAAATAACTTGAATAGGAGGAACAGTTGCGGCATATGTGGTACTACGTCAAGTAGGCAATAGGTACACGCAACTTTTGTGATCAATCTCTTTGTTGGCCAATTTTTGAATTTTGAGAAAATTTTATTTTTGTATTTTAATGATATTTATATTTTCAGTGGTGGTCACTGCCGGCGCAAATAACTTGGATAGGAGGAACAGTTGCGGCATATTTGGTACTACATCAAGTAGCAAACAGGTCTACTCAATTCTTACGACCATTCTCATCTTTCGGCAATTTACCAATTTTGAGAAAACATAATTTTTCTATTGAATTTATTTTTGCTAGATTTTATCAAAAATGCAACGCGAAACAAAATAATAAATAAAAAAAATATAATAATTTTTATAATAATGGTATTTATTTTAGACAATAAATTTAAAAAATGTTATTTTTTACATATGTATGTATAATTTGAATAAACCTTAAAAAAACATAAATTTGTATGTTTCAAATTGGAGTCCTATTACATGTAAAGCAATGCAAAAAAAAATTTAAACACTATCTCCAGTTCTAGCTCGTCAACTTCATCCTTCTAACTGTCTGGGCTTTGCTTTCTTCACTGAGCAGCAGCGCTGTAAGAAGTTGCTAAAATTAGCTAAAGCCTACACATGTCAGCACTTTCTGCAAGTTTTGCAAAAATTAAGAGTTCTTTCAGTTAAATTCCGATCATTTGGGAAACTGATTGCCAGCAATATTCTAAACGTTCTCTCGGAACAAGATGTGTATCACAGCCTCATGTCGTGGGTACAACATGACCAACTTACTCGCAAAGTACACATTGCCGCGCTTTTAGCATTGGTTCAACTGCCATTGCTTCAGCCGTCTTTAATTGCGGATAATTTAGAGGTGGTTTGCGGCTCAAATAAAAACCAGCATTTGGTTATGGAGGCGCTTAAATGACATTTGCTGCTTTATTGGCCACCACTGAAAATATAAAAAAAATCATTAAAATACAAAAATAAAATTTTCTCAAAATTCAAAAATTGGCCAACAAAGAGATTACTCTCAAAAGTTGCGTGTACCTGTTGGCTACTTGACGTAGTACCATGCAACTGTTCCTCCTTTCCAAGTTATTTCCTCCTTTAGTGGCCACCACTGAAAATATAAATATCATTAAAATACAAAAATTATATTTTCTCAAAATTCAAAAATTGGCCAACAAAGAGATTACTCTCAAAAGTTGCGTGTACCTGTTGTCTACTTGACTTAGTACTACATATGCCGCAACTGTTCCTCCTTTCCAAGTTATTTCCTCCTTTAGTGGCCACCACTGAAAATATAAATATCATTAAAATACAAAAATAAAATTTTCTCAAAATTCAAAAATTGGCCAACAAAGAGATTACTCTCAAAAGTTGCGTGTACCTGTTGCCTACTTGACGTAGTACCACATATGCCACAACTGTTCCTCCTATCCAAGTTATTTGCGCCGGCAGTGACCACCACTGAAAAAATTATCTGAAAATTAAACAAGTAGTTGACCGGAAGAGCTAAATCTATTTATATAAAATTTAATAATCGCCCAGTTTTGAAAAATAATGTGAAATGCTCTTCCGGTAATTGTTATTATGAATTATTAAATGCTGAAAAAAATACTTATTTTTTCTCTAACTAGATTCTATTTAACCTAACATTCTAGCAACGAATTTGCAAAAGTTAACAACGAAACGTCAATCGTCCCATAGGAACTCTTTTGAATTGGAATCATGTGTTTCATTTCCCATTCCGTCTACCAAGAACCAGGGATGCAACTTTCGTTGTTGAAATTCGTTGTTAACTCCACGCACATCAACTAATCTACGAAATCAAAATAACTGAGACAAATTCACAGCAGACAGCGATCAGCTGTTCAGCGGGTCAACTGTGATGACATGCGCAGAAGACAAAACTTTTCTATGATCTGATGCCGAAATATGTATTATTTATTTGTGGTGTGAACATTATAAACAAATTTATTTAAAATAATATCTTACTGAGGTTATGCATCTTTTTAATTTTTAAAATAATTTTTCTCTTCAAATTTTTCTCTCAAAGATGCATTACTCTCCTTTAACAATTTATTTATTTTTCTTAATTTGATATTATCCAACTCGATGTTGGCCAAAAAAAAAATTTTAATACTTTGAAACTTTGAAGCATATATATTTTTCTAAAATTGGATGTGTTCAGATTAATTTAACGCGCATCGTCATATTTCAGAAATGTGATGATTTACTATGATAAAATTTTTTATGGATGTATATGATGCCTAAATCTACCATCTTACAAAGACAGGCGTGGTTGATTCAATTTAACGCCCAACGCGATAACACAGGATCATGATGCAGCACTACAATGTAGTTTTTTGCATAATAACTTCATTTGACCGGAGAGTGCTACTGCAGTTTTAGTTACATATAATTGATATATTAAAATTCAAAACAGCTAATTGTCAAAAAGTGAAGAAGGGCAAAATTTTAAATGTACTCTCCTTCTTAGTGCATTCCTATTAAATGAATACATTTGTTACAATCAGAGGATGTTTCAATTCCATTTTGGTTCCGATGAGAATCTAACTCTGGAGTTATTTTAACACTTGTATTGTTCAATGGACATATTGTATTTAAACTGAAAATGTAAAATTTACTTAGAACTATTTTTTAATGCTCTTTCAAAAATTTTCGTTTGAACCGCAAGAGGTAAAAAGAAAATTTAAGATTATCACTTTTTAAACCGAATTAAATCTATAATATTTTTATTATTTTCTATTTGGAACTTTTTAGTTTTGATTTGGATAGTTTGGGAGATATCTCTACGCAACCTAATGTTTAGGCTCTGATAGCATAAAGACCGTAACCGGAACATTAATTGTTCCGGGCTTTAATCCAAAAATTATATTGTTCATAAAGGTAATAACTACAGTTATAATCTAACGGGATATTAATTGTGTCATAATTTAACTTTTTTATGAGAAATTAAACCATTAAGTAAAAAAATGCACTAAATTTTTTGAAAAGTTTGAAGATATCACAAAAAATTGTATGAGGGATTAAAACCTGCATTTAATTTGAGCGTTCGCCGGTCAAGTAAACTTCAGCCAATGAATGTATAAGTTCAAATAAATTGCTGCAGCTTTTAACTTGAATTGCGAAAGAAAACATTTTACTTGGTTTATTATATTTTTTTGTATTATTGGAATACAGTAATTGAAAATGAAAAACAGTAATATTCGTTTATATCAAAATAGTAGGCTCAAAGTGTAAACATTACTGCTGGTTTGATACTCTTAAATGCAACCCTTATAAAAGTAAACTTCGAAAACGTGATACGACGGCAACGTCACATTCGAACAAGAAACGAACAAAATTTACGGAAATCTTTAATTCATTAATTTTTGACCAGTTGAACAAGAAGTTGATTTGGAAGCTATTAGTAATACGCAATCATGTCGGAGCAAGTAAAGACTTACACCCGCGCACAAGTGGCGGAGCACAACACCAACAAAAACACTTGGCTCTTAATTCATAATAACGTGTACGATGTGACAGCATTTTTGAACGAGGTGAGTTCTAGCCATGCCCTACCCTGCCCAGCCCAAATGACGAAGCATCATTGTTATCTTTCGTTACACCTCACAAAACTCAAAGTCATTTCAAGTTCTATTTGAACACTTGAATGCGATAATAATTTTACCGCCTTTATCTATTCGAACGAATTGACTGCCAACAAAAAATTTAAAATTATTTAGAGTTTTGTGGCGTTTAGTGACCCAAGTACTTGTATATGTGTTTTTGCCATCTCTTCATGCTGTGTTGCAGTACTGATATTGTCAAATTTGTACTTTGAACTTTATGTTATGGAATTTAATGATGTAGTTCTTCTGAAAGTCTACGTCGCACGATGGGAAAAAGTGTAATTATCGAACCTTAGGTATTTAGAGCGATTCCTGATGAAAATTTTGAGAGCAAACACTTTTGCATCTTTTGACTATAAATAAGATATTTTGATTGAAAAACCAACATCAAAAAAAAAAAAATATGTATTCAAAATAATTGACTTAAATTTTTACTTAGTAGGAACACAGATTTTGTTTAAATGTTTATGATATGTATACAGTAATTATTTATTTATTTACTAGCAAATGCCCGGCATGAGTTGCAATGCGACTTAAAAAAAAATGGTAGCAGAACTTCCCGGTACTTCCCGGTATTTCTCGGTACTTCCCGGTACTTTCCGGTACCTTCCGGTACTCTCGTTAGTTAGCGGAACTTCTCGGTATTCACCGTTGTAACGATTCTGAGTTATGGCTGTGAAATTATTGGCATACAAACTTAGAAACAAAATCCCAAATATTTAGGAGCAATATTAGCAATGTAATCGTATATTTTCACGTAATAAATCAAATTGTGGGCGTAATCAAATTTCAGATTTTTTGGAGCAATATTAGCGAAATAATCGAATATTTTAACTTAATTTTACAAATTGTGGGCGTAATAGGTGGGCGTGGCAAAATTTTCTTTGCCCTAAACCTAAGTTGGCGTGAGCACAACAGCTTCCCAAAATTTTATCACAATCGGATGAATGGTTTAGACGCGCATAGGGGACAAAGAAAGATAGAAAATTTCATTTATATATATATAGAAGATTTATTTATTTTTTTATTTATTTTTTTATTTATTTATTTATTTATTTATTTATTTATTTATTTATTTATTTATTTATTTATTTATTTATTTATTTATATATTTATTTATACAAATTTTATATAAAATTAAAAAAATGTTTTTATATTTTAATTTTTGTTGATACAAACAGCACATACTCATTTGAAATGCTTGCCTTAGGCTTTCACGCAAGTATTATGTCGCACTGGCCAATCATTAATAGCTGCACTCACCTCTTATGGGCTGGCGTAGAATGCTACTGGAAAGTTTAGTTTTAGAACATTAAATAGTTAAGTAGCTTTACAACAGCTATCAAAACGATTTCTTGGTAAACTTTGACAGACGTTTTGATCTCTGGTTCGTATCGTCAGAGACACACCACCATGAAGTGTTCAAGACAGGAGAGTCCATTAACTTTAATCAGTTAATTAATCTGAACATGTTTCTGTTAAACAAAAATATGCAACGCCGGGTACTTTAAGCTAGTCTCTAATTATAAATGAGATATATAAACAATTTCTTGTATTATATTCAAATTTTGGATCAAATTAAAATGTGAAATCAATTTATACTTGAATATTCATAAATTTTTTTCTCTTTAACTATATTTACCCGAAACGTTTTGAATGTTTGAGAATATTTCACGAAGATACAAGATTGTAAATGACAATTTTAAATTATCCAAATTCAAAAATGGTTAAGTTTTTAAAAAGCTTAAGTGAAGTTTCTCGAAAAAGTTACATTAAACGCATTTTGGCTTGAATTTCCAATACCTTAAATGTTTTTCTAAAATATATGAACCAACTGTATCTAAATGTTTGCTCAAATAGTCGTATAAAAACAACACCATGATATAAAAAGTCCTACAAAAATCATATTTTGAGTCTCTGAAATAAAGTGGGATATTTGAGCTTCGGCACAGTTCAAAACAATTATTTTGCTTTTTTTTATTTTAAAAATACCCTGAGAAAATGGCGTTCAGTATAGGTTAATGTTTGAAATGGGGTTACCCAAAAAAAAAAAAATTACAGAAAAAAATGTAAGCTTAAATTAGGCCAATTTTATGGAAGCTCTTTTATTTGTATTTTTGACCAGGGTTATAAGTAGCTCACAAACGATTCGCTCAAACAACCGCTCAGCTCAACTGGTAGATTTAGCTAGCAAAAATCAACAAGTAGATTTAGCTAGCTCAATTATGAGCTAGCTTAACCTTAAGCTAACTAAATCTACTTGTTGATTTGATTTATCTCGCGGTTAGGAAAGACGTTGATTAAGAAGTTGATAGCACTGCAATAATTTTTTATGTGGCTGTGGTCACTTTAACAACATTAAAGTTAATTTGTATTGCATAGTTGTTACTTAAAGCCGTTTATGCTTCGTGATAAATCATTTTATCACCACTTCAAAAATGTTTCAGTGACATTGTTAGGTGATATTTAGTTACCAATGAACTAATTTCAATAAACACCAAACACGCCATATAATGCAAACATAATAAATCGTTTGAAAACCACACTTTAGTGGTCGCCAAACAAAATGACCATATCAACGCAAAACATATTTCAGTTAGATTGTAAATTGTATAAAAAAAATTAATTAGAAGATATTTTTTGGTCCTAGTCAAGACCACATTGAACTCCGAACAAAAATGTTAAAATGTGATTCTTCGAAGTCATTGAAAATGTTTGATACCTATAAAATTTGAGTGACTACTCTGTTATTTCTCGATTCAGCTTCTTAAGAGGCTAAAAACGAAATGTCAGTAGTAACAGTAGTTTCAGATGTCCTCTGTTTTCTTTTGTGCTGTTCGTTCGGCGGATTTTTAACTTTTATAATTATCTTGTTTGCTCTGTGACAACCAATTATGTAATTAATATTATCAAATGCTTTGTCATTATTATTTGCAATATTATTTCAAGATATACTCGAATATACATATTCACAAATTGCGCTATTTTTAAAGTTTCGTATAAAATACAGTTTGATGGTGAACAAGGTTATCAGCTGGACTGTTGTTTTAGATAATCGGTGATTCTAATGTATTTGTAGTTGTAACAAGGAAAAAAATGTAATATCATTCTTCAATCACTATATATATATATATATATATATATATATATATATATATATATATATATATATATATATATATATATATATATATATATATATATATATATATATATATATATATATATCTATATATATATATATATTGATATATTTCTACTTGACCCTATGAGTTACTATATATATATATATATATATATTTATACACTTGTGCTCATACAATTAAGTAACTCATAGGGTCAAGTAGAAATATATCAACAAAACTTTGTTTTATTAAAGAAACAACTCAAATATTTTTTTAAATTAAAAAAAAACAGTTCTTAAATTCAATATTTAATATTTGTTTTTAGTTTAATACTCTTAAGAAAACGAAAATACATTTATGTATTTCTCTATTTCACCATATATTCAGTGCTCATATAATTAAGTCATCTAACAGAAAACTATTTTAATTAGATTTTTTCTAAATTTTTCACCGGTAAAACCTTACAAAAAAATAATACTTATTTGGAAATCCTTTCTTTAGTATCACTTCTCCACATCGCTTACTCATTGAACGGACTAGGGCTGCACTTTGATCGGGAGTGAATTTCATCTATTCGTCCTTGATTATTTAAAACATGGACGCTTTGTTTGCAGGTTTTTTTTTTCCGAAACTGACTTAGACTTGCCATTACAGAGTTTGAATATGCTTATCTTAAACCAGTTTTTAATCTCCCTGGAACAGTGTTTGGGGTCGTTATCCTGCTGAAAAATCCAAGCTAGCGGTAAATCGTATCCTTAGTCAACAACTAAATTTTCCTCCAACACATCTTTGTACTTAAATAAGTCTGTCATTTTATCTTTAATTTTAAATTGGACCAACGCCAGATGTAGAAAGCTCCTCCACATCATTACCAATGGACCAGAATGTTTAATAGATGTTTTTTTGTGTATTTGGGGTTCAGTTCTTTCAATGGTGGATGTCTCACGTATGGTCTTCCATCATTTCCAAACACATTAAATTTGGATTTATCGCTCCAAACCACTAAATCCGAAAAATTCGAGAACTTTTCCTGATGCCGTTTTGAAAACGTAATTAAAAAAAAAAAAAAAAATTTGTTTGACCATTTGTATTTGGTCGTGAAATTTGTCCATTCAAATATTTTACTTGCAGTCTTTGGCGGATAGGTTGTACCGATATTTTTACCCAAAGGCATATTCCATTTGGGTCCTTAATATTGGTAGAGATCAAAAAGGATCTGACTTGCTCAACTTGACTATATGCCTAACGTCATTGTTTGTTGTCTTCCTTGAGTTTGTACAAGGCAAATTGTGTAAGGTTCGATGTTTTTGATAGTATTGCATACTTTTATTTAACTTTTCTCTACAAAATGTTTTGTTTTAAATAATCAAGGACTAATAAATGAAATCCACCAAAGTGCAGCCCTAGTCCGTTCAATGAGTAAGAGATGTGGAGAAGTCATACTACATACATACTTTTTGTATTTCTAATCAAACTTCAACTAATTTTTTTATATTTATAATAAACTTTATTGAACCAAATATGTACCATTTTGGTCGACCACCTTTTGCCATTTTTCCGCTATAGACATTATTTTATCAGTGCAAAACTTTTGTGGTTTCTCGGCCAAAAACTGCGACAAGTAATTTTCACAGGCTTATTTTTATTTGGAAGATTCAATAAAAACAGATACAATATTAATATGAAATAAAAATGTTTGAAGAAATACGATGAGTTTTTTAAAAAACCTTTTTATACCATTCGCTAAGTACAAGTACACTTACCGAAGGGTATATTGAGTTTGTTCTTCCATTTGTAACTCCGTGGTAGGTAAGACAAAGTATATAAATGATCAGCGTCGGTTTCCGAGTCGATTTAACGATGTCCGTCCGCCTGTCCCAACAATTACAGCCGTAGTTGTGAAGCTTTCGAGCTGAAATTTGGTTTGTCGATGCTAAGTTCTAAGATGGGCAAGATCGGACCGAAACTACTACACCATACCATACAAACCACCCCTTTCCATTCAAAAAAAAATTTATGAAAATAGTTCCAGTACAGATGTTTAATTCAAATTCAATATTTAGCCCTTTAGTAGTAACATTAAACTTCTCACAAAAAAACAGTGTAAGTAACCAGTTAAAATTCCCCTGCAGGGGAAAATACTAGTTCTGAACTAGCGAAACACTAGTTCCTTTTTCACCACCAGTGGTACGCGTTGTATCTCTTTCCAATTGAAACAATTGGCGAATTTAACATTGCGATGTCCTACGCGGTGGCAATTAGCCCGCTTTGCATCCCTTTTTCTCTAGTTATAAACTAGAGACAATTTAACTATAAGTAACTAGTTCAAAATTGGCACAAATAGAACTAGTTTGTAACTAGACATAAAGTCTCTAGTTCAAAATTGGTACAAAAATTATTAGTTTGTAACTTCAGTTAAAAATTCGCAAAAAATCCCAGGTTAATAAATTAATCAATAATTACTGCAGAATGATTTAAAATAGTTTTATTGAAATATATATCATTATTTAAACATAAACATTTTAAATTCGTACATTAATCAAAAACAATTTTAATTCCGTTTGAAATTAATAACTAATTTGACAATTACATGTGTAGTTAAAAAAAATACGGATAAATACATACTTATGTGCTAGACACTTCTTCGAAAATAACATAATTAGAAGAGTCATATTTTTGTGTAAGTAACATTTTTATTTTTTGTAAATCTGCAAATCTTTCGGTTTTTAATGCAAATTCTATTCATTTAAAAAAAGAAACAGATCAATATTATGTAACTATCCAAAAGTGTTTGTTTTTCCCGTATTCAAAGCAAGTAACATGTAAGTTAAGATCACTCCCAATGGGAAGATCAAAAAAATTAAAGTTGGGGCCAGCTACTTGGCCCTTTTCCTTTTGTCTGTAAATGAAACAAGTTAATATGCAATAAATTACCTTTTATTGAACTGCATTCAAGTAACGTCAAAATTGAAGTGGCAGAATAACTTAAGCTAACTTAAAATGTAACCTTAATTTATTACATTATAATATTCCTAACTGTTGCCTTAGCGATCCCACGGTGACGATTTGCTGTAGCATGAAAATGTTGGCTTAGTGAAACTGCGGTGGCGATGACCAGCAACTGGGTAAGACGCGTGTGCATATCATATTGCGTGTTTACTTGTATTTCCTCAAAAGATTTGCGGGATTCTCTAAATAAACTTTTTGAAGAAGATCAATTTATTGCAGCCGCTCAAGGCGGTCCATTATTTTCTTTTAGAACTTTTTCTCTGGCGAAAATTAACGAACCACTTCCTAATTTATTTTGCTGACAAGTTCATTCGTTATATTTTCTATACAAAGTTCCGGTTCTTGTTTATTTAGCCTCCTTGCTATTAATTTTTTTATTTTAAATATATTTCACAACAATCACAAAACTTTCACTGTTTACAAGTTAACATTTTCTGTTTTTCGATAAATTATATTTTATCGATAATCGCACATCACTAAAAAATCATATGGCGACACGAATTATCAAAACATTTACGCCGAAATTAACTTATAGACAAGCAAACTAGGAGCCGATTTACAGCCACTTGCTCGTTTTTTTTTTTTTCAATTAGTGACTTTAGTGTATTTTAGAAAAAATATTGAATTTTTCAAAATTATTTATTTAATTTAATTCAAATACATACAAATTTTTTCTAAATTACACTAAAGTCACTAAAAACTAAAAAAAAAAAACGAACAAGACGAACTGAGACACGAGTTTTGACAAGCGAACTCGGAGTTGAGTTCGCTTGTCAAAATTTTTTCTGAAAAAATCATTCAAAAAGTATTTTTTTTTAATATAAGCCCAATTTGGTTCCTCTTTTACTAGTATATCTCTAGTACTTTTTCGACTAGTTCAATTTTTGCTAGAACAGGACTGGTGCAGAACTAGAACATTTTGATACTAGTACGCGGTTTCCCTGCAGGGTCGGTAGTAACACATAACTACTAACCCAAAATGGACGTGATCCGATAAGAATAACGCCCACTTATAATTGAGACATTTAGCATTTATGTACTAAAAGAAGCACATTTTTTGGTGTCACTAAAATGGGGGAGGGTATATGAGCTTCGGCATAGCCGAAGATAATTCTCTTTCTTGTTTTAAATTAACAACTGTTTATTATATAATCATAACTAGCGAATGCTCGACATGCGTTGCAATGCTACTTGAAAAAAAAATTTGCAGAACTTCCCGGTACTCACTTGTGTAGCGATTCTAAGTTGCGACGGCAGTAATCATACAAACTCAGAAACAAAATCTCAAATTTTTTGGAGCAATATTAGCAGTGTCATTAATAAACAAATTGTGGGCGTAATGAGTGGGCGCAGATTTTGTATATCCTGTTATTCTTCCCGGTGCATCCCGTTACATGTTTTCTATATAGCGCATCAAGTTTCTTAGCAATGGTGGTAGGCGTAAAATTGATCCACCCTTTTTTTGAAAGTAGGCGTTAAATTGATCCAACCTCGCCTATCTTTGGTGAAGCTATAGACAGTGCCTATACAAACTAAGATATAAAATTTCAGATTTTTAGGAGCAATATTAGTGAAATAATCGAATATTTTTACTTAGTTTACAAATTGTGGGCGTGGCAAATTTTTCTTTGCCCAAAACCTGAATTGGCCGGAGCACAGCAACTCCCCAAATTTTCATCACAATCGGATGAATGGTTTAGACGCCCATTTGGTACAAAGAAAGGTAGAAAGAAAGAAGAATTAATTTTTATATGTACCTTGTGTAAACTCAAGATACGCAATGGTAATATCTTATTTAAATTTTTTTAAATTAACTGTTATGTTAATTGTAAAGTTATCTTGATCTTTTGCAGGTTGTTAATTTTAAATCCCGAGGAGTCCCGAGCTATATTATATCTTAAAAGAATCGTGAAAGTGTTCTAACAAGCAGATCAGAAAATATAATTTACCAAGCAGTCAGAAATAAAGATACTACTTCGAAGCTTGCCGCTATCGACTGCAAATCACCCGAAAAAAATCACGGCTTTTGATATATCCGGATACTTATGTAGTTTACGGGAGTCTCCAAAAATTAAACAAGAAATTTTGATTCTTGATATATTGTTACTTGGTTTTTTAAAAAACTCATCGTATTGTTTCTCAAAGTTTCTTCAAACCTTTTTCTTTCATATTAATATTGTATCTGTTTTTATTGAATCTTCCAAAATATAAACTTAGATCTAACAATATTTAATTCATATGTTTAAGCTTTAAAATTCACTAAATCCAGGGTTGTTAATAGCTCACATTCAACTCGATCGCTCAACTCAACAAGAAATGTGAGCTAGCTCAACCTTTGAACTAGTTCACATATGAGCTATCTCAAAAATAGCTGACATCGTGAGCTAGCTCATATGTGAGCTAGCTCAACTTGTGAGTTAGTTCAAATCTGAGCTAGCTCAACCTGTTTGAATCTGGCCAAAGTGATCTTGACTACATATTTCAAAAATTATTTTGTTGGTATTTATGTATGACTACCGTTGACGGATAAAAACAGCACCAACAAAATACATAGCGGCGAATTGGGAAACTTGATCTATAGTAAGATCAGCAAAGTTCAGAGAGAGAGAGAGAGAGAGACCAAACATTTTTCATCCAGATTGGAACGGTTTAAAAAATAAAAATATTTATGGCTCGTAAGAAGCCACCACTTCTTACGAGCCACTAACCAGTCGTATCGCATGATATGAATGATATTATTGGAATATTTTTTTTATTTGCCACATTTTTTATAAATAACAAAATTTAAGTTTCTACTTAGTGCGTTCTTCTACACATTGCGTTTCATAGTTATTGCAATTTTCCATTTTACCAATTTTTTTTGATACATATACTAGCTGACCCGAAAAACTTCGTGCCGCCCAAAATTGATTTTTTTAATTTAAAATTCGCAATTGATGACGTCAACCGAATTTTAATTAATGATTTGAATTGAAAAGATATTTATTGACACAAAAAGTCTATATTTAAAGAGGTTATGTGAATAATATTCGTGGATATCGCTGATTTTTATACATTTATGCCGAATTGATATAATATGACTTCATCTTAAATCCCAGTGCTGTAGGGCAAATAGTTTCAAAGATAGAGAGCAAACAAAATTAGGGTTGTTTGGGAGGTAACCCGCCCCTTTATTTGATCCTCGCCATTTTTTTGTAGTCATACGGCAAGGTTATATATGACTACAAATCAAATTTCAATATTGTAGTGTAACAATTTTTCGAGATATTGTGCTTTAAAGGGAAAAATTTGCCCATTTTTTGAATATACCAATTTTTAATACCCCCTATGTTCACCCTTGGCCGCAAACTAACACAACAACAAAAATTAATTCAAATCGATCGCTCAACTCAACAAGAAAAGTGAGCTAGTTCAACTTGTGAGCTAGCTCAATTTGTGAGCTAGCTCAAATGTGAAGCTCAATTTGTGAGCTAGCTCATATGTGAGCTAGCTCAACCATCTAACTAGCTCAATATACTTGTTGAGCTGAGCATTTGAGCGAGTCGTTTGTGAGCTAGTTTACAACCCTGACTAAATCCATGTTTTATTTCCGATGTCCATTAAAATAGGCAATGTTTAATTTATCACTTCTAATATGTGGAGAATATATTAGAATAGTTTAAGACGTGAGGGGTTCAGAGGTCTCAGCAATTTCCTTGCTAGGATGTTTGGGTGAAACATAAGTTTCTGCTTATGTTTTTGAGTGAATTTCACGATTTCCTCTTTTACTGTCGGAATTTCTAGGTCCCTGTAGATGTGAGCGTATCTTATATACCAAGGGGCTCTGGCGATTTGACGCAATATTTTCATCTGAGTGATTTTGGATGATAAGTGTTTCTGCCACGTTAGTCTTCGGTCAAAGTGAATACCAAGATATTTTGCTTTGGTGCATTCGGGTACAGCTTGGCAGTTTACCTTTAAAGCAGGGCATGAACCTCTCCTTAGGATAAATGTTAAAAGACAACATTTTGATTCGTTGACTTTAATTTTCCATCAAGCCATTCACTTAGAGCGTTAAAATAATTACGTAATGATTTGCAATATCTGGGTATGAGTAAGAGCAATTTTTTAAGAAACAAAAATTAATTTTTTCATCTTACTTTGATATTTACAGTACCGTTATATAATAAGTGTATATTGAGGCATCCAATCCCGAAATCCCGGGATTTGATAATATTTTGTATTGCAATTTTTAAAATATTTTTCAAAGTTTTAAAGCAAACATACAGCGCTCCATGTATTTTCAATTCGTTGAAAACATCCTGTGTAGCATAACGTTAAAAAAACATCTATTAACCTGCAGAAATCTTAATAAAAAATTTATTCATTTAAAATAGGATTTTTTTGGAATAAAGGGCAGTTAGATACCGAAAATCTGATACTGTGCGTCGACATCGTTTTTAAAATAGAGCGAAACGATAATCGAAACTCGAGTTAATTCAGTAAAACTTAAATATTATGAATGACTGTACAAGTACGAATTTTTCAGTTGTTGTGAAATGCTATTTTTTTTTTTGATTTTCTAATTTGTTTTAATTTTGTTTTTAGCATCCGGGAGGTGAAGAAGTTCTTATCGAACAGGCTGGTAAAGACGCTACAGAGAATTTTGAAGATGTTGGCCACAGCTCAGATGCACGCGAAATGATGAAAAAGTTTAAAATCGGCGAACTGGTTACGGAAGAGCGTTCGAACGTGCCTGAAAAGTCAGAACCCACTTGGACATCGGAGACAAAATCCGAAGAAGCTTCTATGAAGTCTTGGCTGTTGCCTCTTGTACTGGGCTTGGCTGCTACGCTTTTATATAAATATTACTTTAATAGCAACAAGCAGCAATAATTTCATAAAACATATTTTTGTTTTTACCTTATATAAAGTTCATATAAGAACCCATTCCTTTTTTTTATTAACAATGCGTGCATTTAAAACTAATTGCACTCCTAACATCTTTTTAAATTTAAGGAACTTAAAGAAACTTATAATTGTGTATTTGTAAGTGTGCTTTGTTCAAAAATAACAATGGTTGCTGCTTTTTAGTTACATAAATAATGTCAAAGATATTTAATTATTATTTTTTTAACGCATTTCATAAAGTGTAAACAAATATATTTAAGGACTTGGGAGAGTTTTCTAATGGTATTTTTTATTATTCAAAAGCAATGAACGCAGACGAATTTTATATACACCATAATTGCATAATTGCTTTAAATATGCAGGAAACCCTGTGTTTTTCTTTGGAATGGATTAGGGACGAGCGTATTCGGTTTTATTCTCAGTGAAAGTAGGTTAATATTTAACGGACCTAGTTCTTAAACCTAAGTGGTTTAAGATACAGAAATTAGAAAAATAACACGAAATAATGTCTTATAGTTTGTTATTCTTGGAATGTTACCTTGTTAGTTACTTGGTGGTGTGACAGCGAGTGACTTATATTTTCACTTATTTACAACGGAAGTAATTTTGTTTTTGTAAATATGTAACAGTTACCACAAGAAAAACATAGAACGTAGAATTTGGGACAATTTAAAAACGCCCTCTATATTTGACTTAAATTTAAGACACGATAATACAGTTTTTAAATTCAAATTTGTTTGAAACGAACATTTCTTCTTTAACTACGGCCATATTATCGACTTTGAGGTCTTCTTGATGACTTTTCCACTTATTCCGTTTATGTAATTCGATAAGATATTCGTTTTTTAACGAAAGCAAAAATTCTGACGAATTGATTTGAGCCTTTCCCAGCGGTTTATGATGGAAGCAGATTTATCGAGAATTGTTGTTTCAGGTGGAGCTTAAATTGGACCACCAACAAGAAAATGACACGCCGTCAACGCTGAATTGTCGGAGTGATATTTGGGCATAGAAATAATTGGTCGTGAATTGAGACATTCTTCAATTTTTTAAAGCAAAGCGTACATTTCTGCAAACGTATATATAAAGAAACCGGCAATCTTACGGAAGTGGAGTTTGAAATTTTTGACTGTGGCTTGCCATAAACCACCCATATGAGGAGCTCCAGAAGGAATGAAATGCCATGCTTAACCTTGTTTGTTATAAGCGGAAGTGACTGATTCACGAGAGGAAATTAGAAATTCTTTAGAAATATTTTTCGCTGCAAATGTTTTGCCATTATCAGAATATAAATGAAGAGGACAATCACGCCTGGAAACAAATCTTATATAAGCGGTAAGAAATACTGATGTAAGAAGACTGAAAGTGACTTCGAGACGTATGGTTTTTTAGCGAAAGAAAGACACATACATAGCATTTCGTAATGAGGCATGTTTGGCATTAAAAACTATACAGGAAGTATTTTTTTAGTGTCAAACGGGTCTGCAAAGTCTAAGCCCGTATAAGCAAAGGGACGCGAGAATGTAGTTCGCTCAGCTGGCAGCGCAATCCTTTTTGGGTTTGAACTCTTTATCGATAAATTACACTGATATGGAATAAAAATTGGATGGCGTTCATCATAAGACATAGAAGGTGAATTTTCCATTCTGCCACAGGATCTTAAAGACCAGAACTATCCAGAAAAAGATTCAAATTAAGCAACCCACTAGATGAACTAATTAAAGTTTTATTGGTATGTGTCGGTAAGACACAAATATTGCGAGGGAAGACATTTTACATTTTTAATGAGTTTGTGAAAAAAATTTAAAAACGAACTAATCAGGCAGGTTCCAGAAACCGTTGCGGGAATGAAAAGTAATCGATTTGAATACGAGGGTAATTATTTTTGGTATTCTAAAAAACGTACGTTTTCATATTTTGCAATTTTTCCTATTCAACTCGTTCAAACCTTTCTACTCGTCATTTTACTGAACAGCTGTTTGCTGTTACACGAAGAAAAACAACAAAAAATAATTTGTAAAATTAGTGCATTAATTGCATTTGCCGTGGGCAATAATGCCAATAAAAGTAAATATTCACAGGAAAAAAATCATAACGATTTTGCGTGATCACCTAACCTTTTGGAAATGGTAAAATTTGTGTAAATCACTGAAATGCATGAAATAAAAAAGATTTTAATTACACAATTTCTTTAGTTTCATAGCGCACTACCTAGTCAAAAAAAATTCCTCTCAAATGCTGTTCAATGTTGTAATACCGCGCCTGAAACCACCTTCTATTCCAGCGCATGTTCGGCTGGCTGTTACTTTAAGTTTTCTGGCAGAAAGTTGATTCCAAAAAGCAATAAAGCGACATTGAATTAATTCGAAACACTGTGACAAATAATAAACAGCATACCAGAAATGCTGAAAATTCTGGGTGCTGTGGATAAATTTAATTTATTAAATATATGTTGGTAAACAAACTGATACAAATATTCGAATTTTTCTGGTGCTCCTCCATAAAGTTTAAGTGTATTGCATTCCCCTTGAAATAAATAATTTTTTCTGATTAATATTACACATTTTTTTAAATTTTATCTTTAAATAGTATCTTTCTAGATTTTGTTTTTCTACAACTAGTGATTTGGATAGGTTACATTTAAATACTTTACAAATCAAAAATACATTTACATAACATTATTGCAAAACAAAAATATGAATATTAAAATATGAAAGATGAAAATTTAAATTTGTTACAATAAAAATTTAATATTTACTTTACTCTTAAAATCTTTTTCTTTCGTACATATTTAAAAGTGGCAATCATCGGGGTTTTCCTTCTCTTCTTTGGTGATGGTGATATTATCGGTGATCATCTCGGAACAAGTATTCTTGAGCGATGTCATCTTTCGCAAACGTTAATAAATATGACACTAACCGCCTAGCATTGTTTATTGTTAATGCCCGTGGATTAACT
Organism: Suillia variegata; assembly: GCA_949127995.1. Lineage (NCBI taxonomy): Eukaryota > Metazoa > Arthropoda > Insecta > Diptera > Heleomyzidae > Suillia > Suillia variegata. The sequence goes on from OX421842.1 coordinate 35,688,531, forward strand.
CATTGCCATGTTGCAACTATAGTTTTACTTCCGTCAATGCTGTGACCCAATGCTGAACCATGACCTCTCAAATTAGTGATGCACTGTGATCAAATTGAACTCTTCTTCTTGTAGACATCAGTAGTAAATCTTGCTCTTGTACTGGTTGTTAATGATCAACGTTAACAACCGTCGAGCGTAGTATCGTTCTCTTGCGCAGGTTGATGAAGGCTAGTGTGAACAACCATAGTTCTTTAGTGTCTGCCCGAGGACTCTTACTGTGGCGACACAATCATAGGTATCAGTGTAACTTAGATACTGAAGACGTACATTCTCGATGAAACTCCCCTCAAACTACGTATATTAACGCTACGTGTGTTACTTCTGGGCCGAAATTCTGCTGTTATCGTGCGTATTGTTAAGTAAGCTCTGATGCATCTTCATGCGTGAAAGTGCGAATTGGGTGGAAATATAGTTCATTCGACAACCGATCATTAGTAGTTAAGTGACATCAGTGGAATGAGTATGTGATGATGTTTATTATCTTCGCAGTGTTGTTTATGTCGTACAGTTAATCTTCGCAATTGTTTGCTCGTGCTTGGGTAGTCGTCTTGGTTCTTATTTGACGTTTTCCTCCGTAGCTGGGAACCGGACGAATCATGCCAATATACTAAATGCTTCTACTTTTTATTCAAAAATAGTTCTAAATAAGTCAAAATAAAGTTTTCTGGACATCCATATATATATATTATATAGTATACAAACAAAGTATACAAATTTGAGTGCGAATACATATTGTGCCATATAATTAAAAGCCACATTTAATTTTCTTTTACAAGCTACATCACAATTTGAGAATATTTCGCATCCATATAGTAAAACAGGCATGAGAGTAGTTTTTATAATTAGCATTCTTATCCTTAAAGGAGTAAAATGTTTCGCAGACCAAAGTGCCCGAAGCATTCCGTAAACTTTGCCAACAGAAATATTTATGTGCATGTTCTACAATAATGTATTATTAAATGTTAACCCTAGATTTTTGGCATGATCAACAAATTCAATAATTGAGTTGTTTAAAGTCAGGCGTGGCAAACAAGAAATATCAAAATTTTTCTTTGAGATTACTAAACATTGCGATTTTTTAGTATTTAATGATAATCCGTTCTTAGTTGCCCAGTTGTAGATATGGTTTAGATTGTTGTTTAAATTATGAATGCAGGATGAAACAGCATCTATTTTACATGAAGAATAGATTTGCACATCGTCCGCATACATATGGATACTGCAATTATTAAGAACTTGTGGAAGATCGTTAATATAAATTGAAAAAAGAAGAGGTCCTAGTACTGACCCTTAGTATTAGAGATTCTGAACTTCTGTCGCCACAGTAAACTGCTTGCGATCTACCATAAAGATAAGACGCAATTAATTTTGTGGCAGTTTTTGAAAAGCTATAGATAATTGACAATTTAGTAAGTAATATGCTATGGTCAACTGTGTCAAAGGCTTTTTAGTGGTCTAAGAGTGTTAAAAAAGTAATTTTATTGTTTTCAAGCGCTACACGTGTCTCCTCAGTGTCGTCAATTAATGCGATAATACATCCACGGTTTATCCTAAACCCAGACTGTCTATCTGTTATAAGTGTGTGTTTTTTTTTTTAAATATTGATTCAAATTTATTGGTATAATATTTAGTTTTGGCTTCTTTTATGGTTTTTTTTACTTCTGTTTTTAAGTTTTGGTATGTAGTCTTTGTCGCAGCTGTTTTATAACGTTTCCAACGCTTATATGCTAAATCACGTTCAACTATTATTGACTTTATATAAACATTAAAACATGGTCTATCGAAAATTTTAATTTTTTTATGCTTTATTGGAACAAATTTTTCAAATAGATGTTGAACATTAGTTTGAAAGAAAATAACTTGATCTTCAACAGACGGTTTTTTGTAAATGGTAGTCCAATCAAATTTTTTTATCTCATCATCAAGGCGAAGATAGTCAATGTTTCTAAAATCACGGTATTTGAATGATTGAGAATGTACATGAAGTTGACAATCATAAGGTAAAAAGATCAAATCATGTTTCGAAAAACTCAGAACAGAAATTTGATCATAAATCAATTTTTTAGACAAATCATTGACAAAAAACAAATCTAATAGTGTATCAGTTGTATTTGAAAAATGTGTTGGAATGGAAACGTTAACAGGATAAAGGCCAAAGCCGCACATGTTTAAAACTAAATGATCTTCTTTTAAAACATTACTATTAAAGTCCCCAGTTACAATTAAATCAGTATATAATACAGAAAGTTCTTGAATTTTTTCCAAAAATGAGCTTATATTGATATTTTTATTAGGCCTATAAACAACTCCGATTAAAATTTTGTAATCGCCAGAAATTATATTTAGGAATAAATATTCAATATTGCTATCGGCAGTGGATTTACAATTTAAGCGGCAATGTATTCCATTCCGAATAAATATAGCTACTCCTCCCCCATGACCCTGCCTATCAGCGCGAAACATTCTAAAACCTTGTATATTAAAAAGATCATCACGCATGCACGGGTTAAACCACGTCTCCGAAACAACACAACATCAACGTCAGAGTTCTCAAAAATATATCTAAACTCATCAATTTTTCTGACAAGACTTTGCGCATTGATGTGACATATTTTCAATCCGCTTTTTTGCTTACACAATATTCGAATCATATTGTAAGAGTTAACTTTGGAATTCTTGTACAAGTACAAATTATTTGACATGTATATAAATATAATGAACATTGACAGCAATGCACGCAATGGCATTTAAATTAGTAACATTTAAAAGAGCAAGTAAATTGATTCTTAAAAAAAGCATATAATAATATTAAGTTTAGTTTGGTATGAAATAAAAAAAATAATAACGAAACCTGTTTTAAATGAGTTGTTGTTTTTAGTGTTGATTGTAATTATCGTATTCTTTTTCGTTATTTTCATTCCGAAACCCTTTGCTTGCATTGTTGTCGCTGTTGTTACCCATCTGCCTGTTGTTGTTGCAATTTGACGATGATTGTACCACCTGGTCTAGCATCGCAGTGGAGTCGATGCAAATCGCAGTTTCTTCGCGAACGGCTTTGATGAAAACTCGACCGCGGCGAGTATAGGCAGACCACAGTTGTTTTTGTTTTTTATAGCGAATAGCCGCTTTTAGTATTTCGTGATTGTGTTTTGAAAGTGATTCGTTGAAATAAATCGGGACATCGGATTGAAGTCCAACGTGATGTAACCGCATTAGACCACCTGTGGTCCGCTGAAAGTCCGCTATTGTTTTCAATAAACAATTTTTATCAAATGGTGTCGCAAATTTAATAATTATTGGCGCGTCAGTTAAAGTGTGTTGTTGATGATGTTGTTTTTTGTTTCGTTGAACACGGAAAATGCTGTTGACAGCAGGCATCGACGTGTTAAGTGTTGTGTACAAGTTGGCGAGGATGCTCGAGAGATCCTCCTGTTCAACCAAGAGAACAACATGAAGCCGAAAATCACAAGCAACAGCCGCATTTTCTTGCTTTTCAAGCTTAAGCTTTAATTCGCCAACCTCAGCTTTTAAGCAATTAATTTTTGGCATTTCTTCCTCCAGTTGAGACACTCTATCGGATACCTTGAAAATCTCACTCCTCAGCTCGCTTACGTTTTTGGCAAGTTTGCCCAGGATTTTTCTTTTATATTAATTACAAAAAATACCTAAACCATTAACTGATTTAATTTTACGAAACTTAGGAAATCGAATGAAAATAAAATGGTTAAACTTTTACTCCGAAAACTACTTGCATTTAATTATTCTCACAATAAACATTTCTACAAATCCCAAAAAAATTTAAAATTCTGCTTATGCAAAACTCTTATGCGATTTCAATGCTCACACAAATTCTAACATTTCAAACAAAAACTAGCGGTATTAACCTAACGTCCTAACGTTCCTAACCCTTCCAACTCTCTTTTTTTATGTATGTGTGGCCTTTGTAATTGCATTTTCTTTAAATTTCTCATCGAAGAAATTTACAAACATTTTATAATTAATGTTAAGAAATTATTTCAAAATTATTTATCATCAAAAAAAAAGTTATCTGCAAAAATTTTTAATTGTATATATCTTTTCATTGTTTTTTTTTAATTTAATATGTTTTATTCTCTTTTTTATTTTTTTAACTATTGTTCTTTTTTTTATTAATTTGTTGTTTTTTTATTTTTAAAAATAATATTTTTTTTAAATAAAAATCTTTTTTTAATTATTTTATATTATCTTTCTTTCTTTTCAAATTTTGTTCTCTATAAGTATATTTTTGTTTATTTTTTTCTCTTTCCTTTCCTTTTCTTTATTTTTACTTCATATATTTTTTTTTATAATTTTTTCGACTTTATATCTTTTATATCTTTATGAAGCCATCTGTAAGTATGTCAACAAGTGAGCGAACAGCATTGGTAAGTAGGACAAAAGGACCGGCAGTACAGACTGGTATGGATCGCTACATACTTGTTAAACGGAAATTAAGCTCACAAAACGCGAACAAAGATAATGTTCCTAAAATGACAAAAATAAATTCTGATGAACCATCTGATCCCTTACATATAACAGGTTTGCTCCATTAAAAAAAAAATTTAGATAAATCAAATATTTACACGGAAGCTGATCCTAGTGCTAAAAACACCAAACTGCCGCCAATCTACTTGCGCGAGCGTAGCTCAAATGAGTTGGTTACAAACATTAGACGATTTATCGGGAGTAATAATTTTCATATAGTCCCTTTGACTAAAGGGGACATACATGAAAACAAATTACAAATCTACACTGATAGTAATTATCTCCACCATTCCTCCCAGTGTACAAGTAACAAAAATGAACCAAATTCGAAAAAAAACAATAATTGTGGTGAAATCACATAGCGAATTATAGAGGTTGTCCTGTGTACAAAGACTTGCTAGATAGATTAAATAAACGCAAGCAAGCAGCTCGTAATCAACCTGAAATTGTACCCCAAAACTTTGTTAAGCAACATAATGTTACATCAAATGCATCTAACCAAGTAACTCAAAATATATTCTATGCAAATGCATTAAAATCAGGAACAGAACAAGTACCTCAAATCATACCCCAAGCATCTGGAGGGCTGGAGGCTATGATTTTAAACTTAACGCAATGTATGACACAATTTATGTCTACAATGCAAAGTATGCTCCAAGACATGATTAGAACGCAAAATCAAATGTTGCAAGTTTTATTGGCTCAAAAATGAGTTCTTTAAAGATTTGTGTTCATGGAATGCAAACGGCGTTACCAAACATAAATACGAAATCACAACTTTCTTAATAAATCAAGAAATTTATGTCATGCTTCTTGCTGAAACTCATCTTACAAGCAAATATAATTTCGGCATAACAGGTTACACACTATATAAGACAAACCATTCAGATGGCAAGGCTTATGGAGGAACTGCAGTTCTTATAAGAAACCGAATAAAACATCATGCCTTAGAAACATATTCGAAAAGCTATCTGCAAGCTACCTCAATATGCGTAAAATGTAATGGAGGAACTTTAACACTGTCTGCTGTATACTGTCCGCCACAATTTACGGTAACTGAGAAACAATTTAAAGATTTCTTTGACACCCTAGAAGGCAGATTTTTAGCTGATGGAGATTATAATGCTAAACATACGCATTGGGGCTCACGTCTTGTAAATCCAAAAGGTAGACAACTATACAATACCATCCTTAACCGTCAAAATAAATACGATGTCGTATCACCAGGTTAACCTACCTACTAGCCGGCAGATAATAAAAAAATACCAAACCTTATAGACTTTGCTATCATAAAAAATTTAAGCAGAAATCTAATCACAGCTGAAACAAGTTTCGATTTATCATCTGATCACTCTCCTGTAACCTTCTGCGTACTAAATAAGCCAATACTAGCCGAGTTTCCCACCCGACTAACCACACATAAAACGAATTGGCTTAAATTTAAAAAGTATATCAGCAGTCATATCCATACAAACCCAAAAAGTCTGAGGGGGATATCGAAGACTTTGTCCAAATTTTTAATTCAATGGTGACATCAGCGGCGGAACATTCTACTCCTAAGAATTTTACTGATACAAAAATGGCAGCATTAAATAATAGCTACATAGAAAAACTCGTAACAGACAAGCGTCGACTGAGAAGAGAATGGAAAGCACATAGGTCCCCTTTTGCAAAGCAAAGACTAGCTGATGCTACGAGAAAACTTAAGGAGGCCCTAAAGCTAGAAGAAGACAAAGACCAAAGTAACTTTGTGAAAAGATTATCACCTCTGTGTACAACAAGGTTTTCACTGTGGAAGGCAAACAAGAAGATAAATTTACCTGTAGAGGGCGAATCGCCAATCAAGATGGTAACTGGGCACGCAGCGAAGAAGAAAAAGCCAAAGTATTTGCCAAATACTTGAGCCAGGTTTTCAAACCAAATCCGCCTACTCATGGATTTGTGATTCCTTCTTTAACTAACCTTTCAAATTATAGAACAGTGTCAGTTATTTATTTAATGAGGTTAATGATATCATACGAAACGACCTAAATCCACAAAAATCCCTGGGTATGATCTTATAACTCCGAAAATGATTATTGAACTACCAAGTACAGCGGTTGAGCTTATCACATTACTATTTAATGCGATTTTTCGAACTGGATACTTTCCGATGGCGTGAAAAAAAATAACTCATTATAATGATACCAAAGCCTGGAAAGAATAAAACATTACCTACCTCCTACAGACCTATAAGTTTACTTCCGTGCTTGTCCAAACTTTTCGAGAAATTGCTACTATCAAAACTATTACATTTAATTGATCGTAACATTATACCATCTCATCAATTTGGCTTCCGCAAAAACCATGGAACCATAGAACAGGTGAATCGTATAACTAATGTGATAAGAAAAGCTTTTGAGATTCGAGAATACTGCTTAGCAATTTTTCTTGATGTTGCTCAGACATTTGAAAGAGTATGGCATGAAGGTCTTGTGTACAAATTAAAGTGTTTGCTCCCTCCTAGCTTTCATAAGATCATACCTAAAAAATCGAACATTCAGAGTAAGGGTCAAAGAATTTATAACGAAAGACAATGTAATTGAAACGGGTGTTCCTCAAGGATGCGTTCTTGGGCCCATTCTTTATGTCCTGTTTACCTCAGACGAGCCAACGAATCCTGCTCTAACGATGTAAACTTTTGCTGATGATACTGCTATCCTTTGCAGCAATAAATGACTAATAAGAGCATCCAGAGATCTAGGCGAACACTTGAAACATGGCTGTCGAAATGGCGAATAAAAGTAAATAAGCAAAAGTGTAAACATGTCACATTTACATTAACAATGAAGTCAATTACCTCGGTATTCATTTAGACAGACGACTGACGTGGCGGAAGCACATTAAAGCTAAAAGGACACACTTAAGACTAAAAGCAAATAGCCTGCATTGGCTTATTTACCATCGATCTGCACTAAGCTTGGAGTAAAAAGTACTCCTGTATAATAGCATTCTAAAGCCTATATGGACTTATGGCATCCAGCTGTGGTGTCACACAAGTAAAACTAATCTCGAACTAATACAGAGGGCTCAGTCCAAAATACTTAGAACGATCACTGGAGCACCATGGTATTTAAGAAATGAAAATATTCATAAAGATCTTAATTTGCCTATGGTTAAAGATGAAAATCATGCGCATAAAGCAGAGCTACCAGCAAAAACTGACAAGTCACCCCAACCCGTTGGCACGATCATTGGAAAAAACCATTTAGACATCCCGTTTCCGAAGAAACGATCTCCAAGCCATGTAATCTGCATCCACAAGATGCACAATACAATTGTATACACTTGTATATTATGCTAAGACTCCATGATGCGCTAGGTCGCATTGGTCTGTACATAAATAGCATTTAATTATACAAGGCCCTAAGATGCGCTAGGTCGCATTGGCCTTCTCCGAAAATGTTAACTCATCCACCTAAGGCCCTATGATGCGCTAGGTCGCATTGGCATTCGAATATAAATTTGTACAAATCTTCACATTTAAGGTCCCATGATGCACTGAATGGCATTGACCACGATGTTCGCTGCTTATGCAAATATATATATGCAATTTATGTTTTATTCTGAATTTGTAATTCATTTATGTTATCTTTTATTCTTGCTATCCCCTAATTTTATGAAAATTACAATTATTTATCAACTACAGTTACCTTAGAAGTGTAATATAACGTTTAGTTTTAAGATTTAGAAAACTTATTGTTAGTTCTTAAGCCAAGAAGATTCAATAAATAAGAGAATTTATAAAAAAAAATCCTTAAGCTAGTTGACGCCATTATTTCTCGTGTTTGGTATCGTCTAGCTTTCGTCTTCGCAGAGATCTCAACGTCAAGGATATCACCTACAATTAAATAAATTAAAACCCATTTGATGTTCTTTGACACACCTTTTTACATAAATTTCATAATCATACATAATTTCCCTTTTTACTACAATATTTTTCACCAGTACTTTAACTTTTCAGTACTCTTTACTCAAGTATTACTTAATATTAACCGTATCGTGTTAAAATTCTACCATTTATAAGTCATTGTTAATAAAAGTAAATTACTGCCTGAAAGTATACTATTAATGTTACTTCTTATTTTATATATAAAAAACGAATCTAGTTACCATTGCAAAAACTTTGCATTCAGAATTGCATTACATGTATTTATATAAACGACTTTAAAGTTTTCTGTGAGACGTTGTGTTGGTTTTTATGTGAACTAAAAATGAATAACAATAGCAATTTTGAATATCTTTCAACGGGAGCTGTTTCCAGGTAGGTTTTTTTTATTATAATAAACGAAAATTAGAAATTTTTGTGGGTGTAATTTTTCCGGATAGGTTATCTCATGAAAAAAGACAAGAGTATTTTGTGCATTTTTTGGCTGCCGAGATTGATTCGGATGAAGCTGGAAATGACTCCGGGTCAGACGCATTTGAAGGCGCTGATAGCGATGAAGAATATTTGCCTGATATGGAAGATGCGGCTTCGGATGCTCAACTCGATAACGATGAGATAAATGCTGAGCTGAATAGTGACAGTGAATCTGATAACAATGAAAGTGAATATGATGATGAAGTGGCCACCTGTACGGACGATTTTTTAAACAGCAAAGATGGTACAAAATGGTATAAGAAAAATGCTTCTTCACACGTCAAGGAGCCTATAATATCATTCGTGATTCATCGTCAATGGGACCAAATCCAATTACCAAAAATTTTACGCCAGTGGATACATTTTTTTGTATTATGATTGCACCCATTAGAGATCAAATTGTAAGGTTTTCTAACAAAAAAGCCGAAGAATTTTATCGAAATTGGAACAGTGAAAATTTAAAAAAAATTCTGATACGAGTATATGAATTTCTATTACTGATGAAGAGTTAACCGCTTTTTTGGAATTTTACTTGTGATGGGCACTCAGAAATCCAGCAAAGAAAGTTAAAGAGAGCTTTGGACTAAAAATTATTTTCCTCTTTATCGTGCAACTATGTCTCTCAAACGATTTGAAAATATTTTGCGCTTTATCCGCGAGTATGTGGGCGAAATGTGGCCATGGACATTTTTTTTACCTCGCTCCCATTACTTCAAGACCTAATAAATTGGAAATTGACTATTGTCGGCACTTTGAAGAAAAATAAGCGTTATCTGTCTGAAGAATTCAAAGTGTCAAAGAACCGAAAGGTGTATTCCAGCATATTTGGTTTTGGTCCCAATGTTACAATGTGCTCTTATGTCCCAGCAAAAGGAAAATCTGTAGTGCTTTTGTCATCAATGCATAGAGTTTCAGCTGTGTCCGAAATAAAACAAAAACCAGAAATGATATTGTTTTATAATATGACCAAGGGTGGCGTGGACACTATGGATAGTATGGTGTCCCAATATTCTAAAAAAAGAGCAATAACTCGTTGGCCTTTAGCTATGTTTTACAATTTATTGGACACTAGCTTAAATTACCCGGCGGTGCCCGGGTTCTTTTTAAATAGAATCAAGTCTTATTTGTTAATTAAGATTAATAAACTTTCCAGCCTAGCCCACCATTTTTGGAATTATATTGGTATGAATTTGTATGCAGAACTTCCCGTTACTCCACGTTGTGTGTTTGTAAATATTGTCACTATGTACCTCTAAACTGAGTTTCGCAACTGTTGCAGTTAACTTCCCCGGTATTCGCATTTGTATGTAACTACAAATGATCAGATTTAGTTACTATGAACCAAATTTCTTCATAGTATAACATCACGTTCCTGAGCTATGTCGTTGGGTGTTAAATAGACCACAGTTTTGGTGAGATGATAGATATAGTTCCCAAACACCTTCACACTAAAGTTAATCATCGTACAGTATCACGTTTCTGAGCTACAACGGTGAGCGTTCAATTGACCCGACCACGCCCACTTTTTGTAAGATGGTAGATTTAGTCACCATACACCTTTATACAAACGTTTATCTTCGTACAGCATCGCGTTCCTGATATATAGCGGTGGGCGTTAAATCGATCCCACCACGCCCACTTTTTTGAGATGGTAGATTTCATCATCATACACTTCTATATCAAATTTTATTATTGACGATCACAACGCTCATGAGATATCGCGGTGGTCGTTAAATTGATCCCACCACGCCCACTTATTGTGAGGTGGTAGATTTTGTCACTGTACACCTACATACCAAGTTTTATCATTGTAGACCATTGCGTTCCGGAGTTACGGCAGTGGGCGTTATATTGATAAAACCACGCCCACTTTTTGTGAGGTGGTAGATTTCGTCGCCATACACCTACATACCAAGTTTTATCATTGTAGACCATCACGTTCCGAAGTTACGGTAGTGGGCGTTAAATTCATCTAACCACGCCCACTTTTCGTGGAGTTGTCAAAAGTGACCATACCAACTCAAATTCCAAATTTGAGATTTTTTTGAATATTATTAGCGAAAAATTCGTTTTGTTGACTTAATTTGATTCCTTGTGGGCGTAATATGTGGGCGTGGCAGATTTCATATAGCCTATCATTACTTCCAGACCCATCTCGATATATGTTCTAAGTTTGAAGTAAATCGGTTCAGCCGTTTAAGCGTGAAAACGGTACAAACGAAAATAAATAAATAAATAATTACACCTTCCTTTATAATATTAGCATACATCATATATGTTACCAACAATCCACATAGTTCAGTAAAAAAGTCTAGACGTAAAGCCTTTTTACAGAGTTTGGGTGAAAAGCTCTGCGTTCCGCAAATAAAAATCCGAACAAAAAGACCTAAGGTAGTCTGCAAGTTTGCTATCAAGTCAGCAATTGAATGCATTTTGGGTAAGTTATTGCACAAATATTTACTGAAAAAATACTAACTTTTTTTTAATATTACAGGCGAGGCAATATCTTCATCAAATAATTTGGATGAAGAGTTTGTGGCTGATGATGGCCTTGAACGAGATGAAAGTGGTCGCATAAAACAAAAAAGTGGCTGCTATATGTGTTATAGGGACTCAAAAAAAAAGAGAGCTACTCGGCAATCATGCATAAAATGCAAGAAAACTGGATGCGTACAACACAGCTTCTCACAAACAAAGTGTGAAGATTGCTATATGGGCCCATCTACGTCACACCACAACTTGCGCACATGAATATAATTTCAAAATTGTCTTTCATTTCACAATATTTTTTTTATCAATATACGCAAATAAACACTTATTTATATAGTTTGTTGTATTTTTTACAATTCCAGATAGTTATATATACCAAAAATCTAAAATTTTCATATAAATTGCCATGTATCTACCCCGGTAGATACTGCGAGACTACGAAAGAAAAATGATAAAACTTAAAAAAATGTAAGAAAAAATTGAGAAAAACATTTTTTATTGCATTTTCTGCATTAACTAAAAAATTTGATAACTGAGTCGAAAGCATTTTTCGATTTGATGAAAACTCGCTGAGTTAGTGGCAAATGAAAACCAAATTATCTACCCGGGTAGATATTGCGAGTGCGAAGGATACAGCATAAGTCATGAACTTGACATTGAAAATTAAAAACTACATATTATATACATGCATACGAGTATGTTAACTTCTTTCGCTAGCACTTTTTACTACTTAGTGCTGCTGACCTTTCAGAATTTAATTCGATAACTTTATCATCTTATCCACTAATATATTTAAAATTTATTTCATATTTGTTTATTAACTATTATTTTATTTTTCCACACATGATGTTTATAGCATTACCACTTAATGTGTAATTGCTGTAATTTTAAAAATCGTTCTAATTCTACAAGCATGTTTTTAAACAATTTGTTTTCATATTGTTTTTAAACATCTTAGAATTTTAAATTTTGAATTAATTTTAATCACCGTCCCTTTATCGACAATACTTCGTATCGTAATTTTTCTTATTTATTAATCGCGTCCGCTTAGTTTTTCTGACCATCAGTTGGTTCATGATATAATTTTAATAGATTTAAAAAATCGAGTGCTGGGGGTTGTCTTCCAAGTTGAAGCGATCTAAAAAATGCAGCTCGAAATTAAGTGCCGGTTGCACAAAGTTCCAAAAAAGAAGATAAAATAAAAATACAAATTTTTATGGTGCAAAAAGTGGCTTTTATTTTAAAAAGAAAATTACCAGAAAAAACTTCGAAAAATATGTCCGTTCGGCTTGTATCCAAAATCTGGAGTGATTTTTACAAGAACAAAAATACCTCAAAATGGCACTTGCGATCAAAAATGACACATTCGATTGAGAAAATTTCTATGCGCCCTGTGCATTTCAAAAAGGGAATTTTCTTAATCGAACAGTTTACAAAATATAAAAGTGCAAGCGTTTGGCTTAAACATTGCCGTCCGCCTTGCAGAATCGCTGCAATAAAATAAAAATCTAAATACATACATAGGTGCTGAAAATAAAAAATAGTTATTTTTCTAAAAAATTCATGGGTTACATTTTATTTGTGACTTGTGGTGACAAAGAAATAGTTCAAGTAACTTTGCCAATGTTTATCTATGAAAAACGAAAAAATCGACGGATTGGAGAGGTGTAACCTTCGAAAGATAAGGCGTTACGTGAACAAGCGTTTCAACTTTCCTGTTGAGATCTAAATTCGATCGCATAGAAAGCATGCACACCTCACTATTTCCCATCCTTGTCGTCCGCAGGTTCAGGCGTTGCACCAAATTTTTTGAAACGCACGAAGAATCTGCGCATTGGTTGATAAGCGCTCGCATCTATGACCACCTTGACCATCGCGGTGGGCTGAAGCTTAACTACACGGTGCAAATGAAGAGTAAGCGCGGCATTGGTGGTACGTGGCTCTGCAGATCGATGTTGTTGATTGCAAAGTTTGACAAATCTTGCACGCTTGTTACGTTGGGGCGTAGAGCTCGGAGCCTCAGATCGCTTTCTGACCTGACGTGAACTGACATATCTCGCCGAGACGGACGAGGTCCCATAATTGGCGAATGTCGGCGGGATTTTGACGCTGATTGTCTGGTCTGCGATATTGCGGTAGGCGCGCCTTGAGACGGACGAGGTCCCTTGTTAGACGCATTTTCAACTCGACTAGAGCTACTAGCACTCGCGCATGGAGACGGACGAGGTCCCTTCGCATTTTTAAAGTGACTAGCGCTGGTAGCCTTTACGCTTGGAGACGGACGAGGTCCCTTCGCAATATGAGATCTGCTAGAACCTCCTTTGCTCGCGCATGGAGACGGACGAGGTCCCTTCACATTTCGAGTAGGACTAGGTTCTTTCGGCTGAAAACGATGAGTCGGCCGGGAGGGATCATGCAACAACGTATGATGATCACCCTTACAGTCGCGGCACCTGCCTTTGCTACCGCAGTCCTTGCACATGTGGTTATACGCCAAGCAACAAGTGCAGTGACGGTACATAAGTACTGCTCGAAGACGTTTTGCATGCTCCATTCGTAGAAAACTGCGGCAAAAACGTAACGGATGGTCCTCCTTGCAGATACGGCATTCCATCTTTTTGGCAGTGGGGGTTTGGCTGCGACGTTCGACGTATTTATTTGCCTTAAACATTTTTGCTGAAATTCGAAGAAAGGACATAGCAAATATAAAATAGCAGAAAAGAAAAGAGAACGAAGTGAAGATTATTACGACGAGGGGAGAACTACAAGTTTGACAACGGCTCGTGTTATGGTGCCTCGTTCGGTTCGGACATCAGCAACCCGGACTCGTCCATCCTTTCCTAGATGTACCTTCATTACGCGTCCTAGTCTCCAATCAGTTGGGGGCAGATTCTCATCGCGAATCACTACAAAATCGTTTACTTTGACGTCCTCCTTCGGAAACTACCACTTGTATCTCTTGTGAAACTCCTTGAGATATTTGGATTTCCAACGATGACAAAATAATTGGGCTACGGCTTTGATCTTTAACCACCTGTTAACTATTGTCAGGGGGTTTTCTGAAATTCCAGGTTTAACAGGAGCTAAAAGGGGACCACCGATCAAAAAATGTCCCGGTGTTAGAGGGGAAAGATCAGAAGGATTTTCGGACAGTGGGCTCAGAGGTCGCGAGTTCAGACAACCCTCTATACGATTCAAAAAGGTCGTAAATTCTTCAAGGGTATACCTCAGATTGCCAGCTATTCGACGAAAGTGAAATTTAAAGCTTTTGACGCCCGCTTCCCACAAACCACCCATATGGGGAGATCCAGCCAGGATAAAATGCCACGAAATGTTTTGATAAGAGAATTGTGATGTCAGTAAATTCTTTGAAGCACAAAGAAATCGGACAAAATCCTGTTTTAAAACTTTCGAAGCTTCAACAAAGTTGGTTTCGTTATCCGAAAACATTTTTGCTGGACATCCGCGCCTGGCCACAAAACGAGAAAGTGCGGCTAAAAACGTAGTTGTAGACAGATCACTAGTCGCTTCTAAATGAATTGCCTTAGTCGCGAAACAAACGAATATGCAGACATATCCTTTCGTTATAAGGCAAGCGCGACTAGTATAGTTCTTTATGTCAAAAGGTCCAGCAAAATCTACACCGGTACAAGAAAATGGCCGAGATAGCGTAACACGTTCAACGGGTAAAGCTGCCATGAGTTGAGTTCTTGTCGTTTTTCGCTGAACTACGCACGTTTTACAGTTGTGGATAGTGGACCTGATCATCATTTTCACGTTTAGTACATAAAACTGCATCTTTACAAGATTCAGCATCAGCTGATTTCCTCCATTCAAAGATATTTCATGTAGAAACCGAATCAGCAAGCGAGTAAAAATACAATTGTATGGTAAAATAATTGGGTACCGTTCATCGTACGATAATCCTGGGGCTGAAGTAATCCTTCCATTACATCGAAGCAATTTCTGGTCGTCGATAAAGGGGTTCGATGAAGCCAGACTACTGGAAGAGTTAATTTGACGTTTCTCAGACAAATCATGATACTCGGACACAAAATGAACCTGTTGGCAAATTAACATAAGACGAATTTTTACAGTTTTTATTTCGTCACTCGAAATATCCAAAGTCTCAAACAATTTACAAGATCGGGAGCGATGTTGAAATCGAAAAACGTAGCACAATACTCGAAGTGCTCGTTGCAACGACGAAAATCTCTCCAGCACGTCTTCAAAATGAACAAAATATGTAAAAATGATTTTACCGGCTTTTCTGACAAAGCTGTTTCAAAATTTTGACGCTCAAAAAAGTCTTTCGGGAACTTGGAGATTTCTTCTGTCAACCAAGATGGTCCATACCACCATTTTCTGTTGCCTGTGGTGAGACTCCACGACTAACTAAATCGGCTGGGTTGTCATTCGAGTCAACATGAAACCAACGATTGTTGCCAACTTTATCGACAATCTTTGAAACACGATTCGCAACAAACGTAGTCCAATGGCAAGGTTGTTTTTTGCAACCAGGCTAAAACAATTGTGGAGTCCGACCAACAGTACAAATTATTACGATCGATTGTGATTGATTGAAAAAGTGAATCAACCATGTCCGCCAAAAGTGCAGCTCCACAAAGTTCCAAATTAGGCAAAGCAACCGTATTTACTGGTGCTACTTTAGATTTGGCAAATAAGAGATGTGTTGAAAAACTTGAAGAAGATTGCTGTACTCTAATATAAATACATGCTCCATATGCGACCTCTGACGCATCACAAAAAGCATGAAATTGAACATCCGAGAGAGGCGAAAAATCAATCCAACGAGAAATCTAAATATCTTGAATATAGACATAATCCTTCAAAAATTGCTGCCAAATGTGGAGAATGCCGACGGGTAAATTATCATCCCAATCAATTTTTGTCATCCAAACTTTCTGCATCAAAATTTTAGCAGAAATGACAATAGGTGATAACCAGCCGGCAGGAACAAATAAACGAGCAATTATCGATAAGACTTCTCGTTTAGTGAAAGATTTACGAAGATCGAAAGGAGTTGTAGTAAAATAAAAAGTGTCGGATTTGGCATTCCAACGGATTCCTAGTGTCTTCACGTTACTAGAATCTTCGATTTTTAAAAAATCTTCGTTAAACAGATGCTCAGCTGGTAGGCCCTTCAATATGTCTTCACAATTTGAAGTCCACTTTCGCATCGAAAAGCCAGCAGAATCGAGAGCAGCTATAAGCTCATCACGAGAAGCGATAGCGGTTGAAATATCATGGGCTCCAGTTAATGCATCATCAACATACATCATGTGACGAAGAATCTTAGAAGCAAGGGGAAGCTTGTCTTGAACATCTTCAGCCAATTGATGAAGAGTTCGTATAGCAAGATATGGCGCACAATTAACACCAAATGTGACTGTTTTTAATCCAAAGTCACGAATTTCATCTTTCGGCGAACTACGAAATAAAATTCGTTGGTAAGGGGTGTGATTACAATCGACTAAAATCTGTCGATACATTTTTTCGATGTCACCATTAAAAACATAACGGAAAAAACGCCACTTTACAACCAAAAGCCTGTTGCATCGGACCAGTGTAGAGCACATCATTAAGACTCACACCATTTGACGAACGACTAGATACGTTAAAAACAACACGCACCTTGGTGGAGGTGCTTTCAGGCTTAATCACAGCATGGTGTGGTAAATAAAAATGAGTCGGTGGTTGTACAAAAGTTGGTACTGACACTTCCTTCATATGATACTCATTTACCACTTGATCATATTGAGCTTTAAACTGCGGATTGCCTATGAAATTAGTTTCGTTTCTAAGAAATTGTTTTTGAGCAATTGATCGAGAATTACCAATGACAAGGCTGTTTGTGAACTGAGGCTTAAAGGGGAGTGAAACTATATAACGACCGCTAGAATCACGTTTTGTCGTATTTTTAAAATATTTCTCGCAATATTTATCCTCTTCGCTTAGAAATTTATTTTTTGGAAATTCTTCCAGCTTCCAAAAGCGCGCAATCTTATCCAAAGAGACTTCGTTAAAAAATGAAACACATGTAGAAAAACTAGAAATTTTTTCATTTGGTAGTGGATCGGTAAGGATCCAACCAAACACGGTTTCTTGGGCAATTAAAGAACCGAGAATATTCTTTTTGAGACCCTCAAGAACAATTGATGGATATATATCTCCACCAATCAAAACATCGACTTGATTGCTTTTTGAAAAGTTGACATCAGCAAGCTCCATGCCGCGAAAACTGTCGCCAAATGGAAGATCAAAGTCGTGGGAAGCTTACCAGTAAGATGTGGAATCACCAAAGCTGAAGATTCGATTTGTAGCTGAGGATTTGTGGGTGAACTTAAAACGAAATTGCACATTTTTTGCACTCGAGCTGAAATAGCGTTATTGAAACCTGAAACTTGCGCGTTTACCTTCTTAACTGGTAGCTTAAGTAATTTTTGGATACGCTCAGAAATAAAGGTACCTTCAGAGCCAGAATCGATTAGTGCTCTGGCGGTATATACTGATCCTAAGTGCCAAATGTTGACCATAGCCGTGCCCAAGAGAACGCTTTTGGCAGAAGATGCAAAAGCCGAAGTAATGTTATCGATGTCAACCGGAGATGGAGCTGAATGTATTTGGACTGTATGACTTTGCATGTTTGCGCGAACAGGAGTCGTGGGGCGAGAATTGCCTTCAGATACATTTCGAAAGGGGTTAGAACTAGGGAGTGTATCTGAAGACCCACGATGCAAAAGTGAGTGATGTCGCTGCTTACATACGGAGCAATTATAAGTACTCTTGCAGTCTTTCAATAAATGAGAATGGGCAAGACAATGAGTATCATATGAAGGAAGTGTCAGTACCAACTTTTGTACAACCACCGACTCATTTTTATTTACCACACCATGCTGTGATTAAGCCTGAAAGCACCTCCACCAAGGTGCGTGTTGTTTTTAACGTATCTAGTCGTTCGTCAAATGGTGTGAGTCTTAATGATGTGCTCTACACTGGTCCGATGCAACAGGCTTTTGGTTGTAAAGTGGCGTTTTTTCCGTTATGTTTTTAATGGTGACATCGAAAAAATGTATCGACAGATTTTAGTCGATTGTAATCACACCCATTTTAATTTTTTGACTTGCCAAAAACGATCAACCGGTTTCATATTCGAAAATTTGGGGCACGACTTTAAAGAGAGCAAAGTCGACAATCGAAATTAGAAATGTTTGTTTGATAAGTGTTCACATTCTTATTCGACGAATTGAACGACTTGGAAACAGATGTCTTTTTCACTGCTGGTTTAGAAGTTGATACTCCTTGCAGATCAAAAACTGTTTCTAATGTCCTAAATCGACGAGTCAGAAACGAGTCCATGATGGACCATTTGGGAATTTCCGTACTCATCTCAATAGACTGCTCCCACAACGCTAGAGTAGCACCAGGTAACCGGGTAGAACAAAGAAATACTAAAATAGCATCCCAGTTTCCAATGTCAATGCTGTGCATTTTTAACGCCGCGATACAGTTGTTGATATCTCGTTGTAACTTTTTAATGTCACTACCAGATTCAACCGAAATAGACTGTAGGCTAAAAAGAATTTTAAGCTGGCTATTTACCAGGATACGCTTGTTTTCATATCGATCCGATAAATTTTGCAAGGCCGAAGCAAAACCTTCATTCGTAAGCGGAGATTTGCTTACAATGTCTTTCGCGTCACCCCTTGTCTTCTGATTCAAATGATTCAGTTTTTCGACAGGAGATAATCTTGCATTTACAATATAAATAGCCGTAAACATGTCTCGAAAGATGGGCCATGAGAGATAATCTCCGTAGAAAATGTCTGTATCGCATGGAGGTACACGAACGCCAAAATCGTGGCATGAACCCATAGCCAAATTCGCCGAAGATTGAGATGATGAAGTAGCATGAACGATCGGAGGTGCTGGAGTGAACCTATGTTCTTGGAATACAGGAGGTACTTGCTGAAGGGGAGTTGCTGAATGATTTTCGAAGCATAGAATAGATGAAGGAGTTGGTCTGGGCTCTAAACCGTTCATTCTGACCGTCGAGCTGCTAGATGGAGGGGTACGAGCTGGTTCGTGATGCGCATCGATGGTCCTCACTACTGTTGAGTACTCTCCCATCATTCCAGCACAAGCAATGTAAGCCGTGTAACAATTTTGATACACAGACTTCACTCTTGCTACTTCATCTGCTCTATCTGCCACCGGTAAGGCCTTAGCTTCATGCAGATACGTCTTTGTTTCTGGTTTCTGGTTCTCGTGCAATCGTTGGGCACTGAGGTGCCTGGTGATGACTCGGCGGATAAAACAGACGAAGTGAACCGAACGTTACGTTGAGCGCTGAGAAGCGCTGGTTAATTTAAGCGAATTTAATAATTAAAAAAAAAGAAAGATTAAACGGCAGCAGCCGACGTTGTGCGGTAAACGCGAGGGTGGGTTTTAAGAAAACTGATGACGAAGACGTTGAGCGGCGCGCGCTTGCGGAAAAAAATAAACGATCTGTTTTGTTCAACAGTTCCAAAAAGAGTAATTTATTCGGCGCCAACGGCGCATGTAAATTTACTTACAACAGTTTATATGTACAAAGAGAATTCAGTTAGTTTTAAAGTTCAAGTATGCACATATATAAAGTATAATATATATTGAATAAATATAAACCTGCGACGCAGGTTATCCTGCCGAGGAGTCACTTCTGTGGTGGCAGATTGTCCTCGTGAACTATCACGACGGTTCCGACGGCGACGTTTCCGCTTGGGCTTGACCAGTTTGCCCGCTGTTGCTGTTCCAGTACATAGTCGGTTAGCCATGCAGACCAGAAACGTTCCTTGAGGCGTGACAAGCGACGATATTGCTTCAAGCAACTGAGCCTGCCCATCGTTGAGCTGGCTCCTGGCAGCGCTTTCAAAGAGCATCCGACTAACAGGTGCCCCGGCGTTAACGCCTCCCCGTCGTTCGGGTCCTCCGAAAGCGTCGCGATTGGTCTGCTGTTTAGTATTGCCTCTACGTCGACCAGCACGGTTGTTAGCTCCTCGAACGTTATATTTGGACTGGCGTGGGCCACGCTTCGTAGCAGCAGGTGCTTTGCGCTCTTCACCGCCGCCTCCCACAGCCCGCCGAAGTGCGGCGCTCTGGGCGGAATAAATCGGAACTCGATCCCTTGCTCCGCTGTTAATTGTTGCACTCGCAGCTTCTCCTTTTCGTCCAGGAGTTGGCCGTTTAGCTGGCGTGCGGCTCCTGCGAAATTTGTCGCGTTGTCGCACCAGATCCTTTTCGGGAGTCCTCTCCGACCGACGAACCTGCTGAGGGTAGACAAAAAAGTATCAGTCATAAAATCGGATAAAGGTTCCAAATGGACGGCTTTTGTCGTGAAGCAGACAAACACAGCCACATATGTTTTTACAGGTGGTCTGCCACGTACTCTCAAAGACGTATAAATGGGCCCAAACAAATCGACTCCGCACACATGAAAAGGATCTTGAGGCAAGTTACCCATAATCTGAGATTGCAATTTTGGTTTGAACTTGAAACAAAGTATGCAACTATTGACGACTTTTCTGGCTGTTTGTCGAGCATTAACAAGCCATATTTTTTGTCTCAAAAGCCCAATTAATATTTTAGGACCAGAATGACAATTCGTCAAGTGCAAATAAATCAGGTAAAGAATTACAAAATGGGATTTTTTCGATAAGAGCACAGGAAATTTTACATCATACTTGAGCGGCGCGTTAAACAAACGCCCACCAACTCGAAGTAACGAAAATGATCTACCCTCGACTTCATATTCTTGAAGGAAGGGACCCAACTTTTGTAAATTAGACTTCGGCAAGAAGGAATTTTTCAACAACTTAATTTCATCGGCGAACTCAGACTGTTGGACTACTTCCACAATTTTTAAGAAAGCGAAATCCAATTCTTGAACTGAGAGCGGGAGAATCTCATAAAATTCTCGTTTTTGTGACCGCTTTATGAACCTATAAACGTATGCTACAATCCGCACAACTTTTTTATATGACGAGTGATTCTCAATCATTTTTAAAATTGAGTTCTCACTTTTATCGGTTGCAGCGAATAAAGCAAATTGTGTTTTCGTTTTTCAGGCGGTAAGTCAATATGCTCATTCTTAGGCCACTCGCTAGAACCTTTAGCAAGAAATTGCGGGCCGCAGAACCAGATAGAACTTATTAATTCTTCCACGTCGCATCCGCGCGTGTTGGCACATGCCGCCATGTAGCCTCCTCGGACCATTGTTGAATCATGCCGATTCGATTACCAACGAAAGTTGTGAGAGAGAAAGGGTGAGTCTTTATCCAGTGAAGGACTATTTCCGAGTCACTCCAAAACGTAACGCTCTCGACATCAAACTTCAACATTGGTTGCACTGTATGCCATAGTTTAGCAAGAAGGTGTGCGGCACATAGTTCTAGGTCTGGCACAGATCTGCCATTTATAGGAGCTACTTTTGACTTTGCAGTCAGTAAACGCGCAGTTATCCTACCATCCGGCTGTTCGCTTCGTATGTACAAACAACAACCATACGCACGCTGAGAAGCGTCTGCGAAACCGTGAACCTGGCATTTGGCATTTTTTGTAGTGTTCACAAACCGGGGGATAACTATTGAATCAATCTGGGAAAGAGTTCGCTTAAACGTTTGCCAAGCAAAGTCTACATACTGTGGGACTGACTCATCCCAGTCAAGCTTTTTGATCTATAATTCTTGGAGAAGAATTTTAGCTTTTATTACAATTGGTCCAAGCAGACCAAGTGGATCGAATAGCCTGGAAGATGCTGACAATATGTTTCGCTTAGTTGCCGCTAAGTTACTAAATTGATCCTCCAAATGGAATTTAAAGCTATCTTCTTTTGGTTTCCACATTATTCCGAGTGCTTTCGTCGCATCAGAATCATTGAAGTCAAGCGATTTCTCCGAATCATCGTTAGCGTAGTTCTCATGATTTGAGTACCATTTTGCCAAATCAAAGCCACAAGAGCTTAAAATTACGACAACTTCTAGACGAATTTTGTCTAATGATTCAAAACTGTCAGAACCAGACAGCAAATCATCTACATAGAAATCGTTTGCGATTACTTTAGTGCCAACCGGATGAGTAGATTTAAACTGATCACTGATTTCTTTTAAGCAACGAATTGCTAAAAATGGCGCCGGCGACGTTCCATATGTCACTGTATTCAACCGAAAAATGTGAATGAGCTGCGTTGGAGTTTCGCGCCACAAAATCAACTGGAAATTGCGATCAGCCTCGTGGATATTAACTTGCCTGTACATTTTCTTAATGTCGGCAGTTATGGCGTATTTATTAAGGCGGAACCTCAAGAGGGTAGAAAACAAATCTGCTTGAATGGTAGGTCCTACCATAAGAATATCGTTCAGATAGCGCTGTGTTGACGACTTACTTGAAGCGTCAAAGACAACTCGAAGTTTTGTACTGGTACTCTGAGGCCTAATCACGCATTGATGTGGAATAAAGTAGTGTGGTATGTTAGAAACCACGTCGTTGGTTGGTGACATATGACCAAGATACAAATATTCCTTCATAAAGGACGTGTACATCTCCTGGAGTACAGGATTTCTAGATACACGGCGTTCCTAAGAGAGGAAACGTCTTTTCGCAGTCTCATACGAGAAACCTAACGACTTTGGGTCAGATTTGAATGGTAACCTCACCTCAAATCGACCATCAGACATACTTTGCAAGTTTTTACTGTAATGATCTTCACACATTTGGTGTTCATCAGTCAACTTGGAGCAAATTGGAACTTCTTCTAATTCCCAGAACCGTTTAACTAGGCCATGAAGTGGTATCAATTCTTCCTCTTCGCGTTGTGCAATTAAATGACACACTTGCGAGCGAGGTTTTTGGTTAGCCTTGAACTTCCCAGAAACAATCCAGCCTAAAAGAGTTTTCTGTAAAGTTGACATTGAAGGACCAAGCTTGGTTTGTCCAACCGAATTCGGATGTGCGAGACTTTACGAAAGCCCGCAGTTTTTGCCTAACTTTAGTGTTGGCTTCTCCGATGCCCACAATATTCAACGATTTATCCTCTCGCTTGAGTAGCAACTTTTGCGCTAAGTCTTCAGTCATAATATTGACCTGAGATCCCCAATCAAGTAAAGTCCTGGCTAACTGATATTCTCCAATTTTATTTTTAATTTGGACCACAGCTGTTGCTAATATGATTTGATCCTGGTTGCCAATAGCATGCATCGACTGCGCGTTCTGATGCAAGCTAGTATTATCCACTACTTGTGGCATTTGTAGCGAACTAAAATATTGTGCTGGACTGCTGGACTGCTGTACAGATACGCAGTTCAAAGCAGCAGCAGAAGTATTTGGATATACTTGTGTTTTATATTGGTGGAGTAGCGTATTATGAGGTTTTTGGCATACTCTACACCGTGAAGAACGACATTTGGTCACTGAATGTCCTCGTTTTAAGCAATTTATGCAAATTGCATTCTTCTTCACATAATCAAATTTTTGGGCAACATTTAAGTCAGAAAATGACTGACAGTTGCCAATAGTATGTGTTTTGTCAAAACAATACAAACAATACAAACATTGTCAAGCGGTTCTTGAATGCATGTCATTGAAGCTTGAGTGTGCCTTCGCTCATTATTGAACTGCTTCGGCTTTTTACTCTTAAAGGCAACTTCAGGTTTTGAAGATCTGTCTTCATTAACCTCCAGAAACTGGCAGCACCGAATCAGCACTGAAGCACAATCGCTCCAGCTTGAAAGCGTTTTGTAATTTAATTGTTCATCCCATTTTGCTTTTGAGGCAGTGTCCACTTTTGAAAGGACTAAATGAATGATAATGGCATGTGTAATGTCTTTATCTTTGCCTAAATGGGAGAGCGAATCGAGAATTGCAGAAACGGTATCTACAATTTGTCGCAAAGGTTTAGAAATCTTTTGGATATCAAACAATTCGGCAATTAAATCTTGAAAAATGAGAACCTTGTTATCGAATCGCTCAGCCAACCTAGCTAACGCACTTTCGTAGTTATAGTTAGTAACCTGAAACGCTTTTAAAGTACGCAATGCGTCATCTGTAAGACAAGAGATTAAATGATTGAACTTCTCGATTGTCGAAAGCGTTGGTTCATTATGAACGAAATTGTTAAAACAGGTTATAAAATTTCTATACTCCGAGTATTTGCCGATAAATTTTGGAATTTTCAGCGAAGGCAAACGATTAGTAGAGGGTGCATGATGCGCAGCACTTAATGAGATGTCATGAGAAATACTCCCGCGCCTATGAGTACTCAATAACGACATTAAAATCGTTTTAGTACCTATTCAAACTTCCTCTAACTCACCCCTTTTGGAGTCTTCAGGTTGCAATTGCTCAATTTCTGTTTGATATGCCCTAATTTGTTTTATGTATGAGTTCAAAATTTCTAACCGACACTCTAAATCAATTGGATTGAATGTGGTTGAACGTTCTTCCAGCAGTTTTTTAATTCTGCTAATGTTTCCTCTAGCAGTTGCTCTTTGCTGCTTGAAAGTAGCAAGCAAAGCAGCATTTGCTTCAGACAAAGATGTGGTTGTAAACCCAGAAACGGAACCGTCCTTACTCATATTGATGATTAAAGAGAAAAACAAATAAAAATTTTCAAAAAAAATTTCCAAAAAAAATCACCACGAGTTTAAAAAATGCCACTAAAAAATATGACTATGGTAATAGTCGGTTAGCCATGCAGACCAGAAACGTTCCTTGAGGCATGACAAGCGATTAGTAGAGGGTGTATTATGCGCAGCACTTAATGAGATGTCATGAGAAACAATCTTAAAAAATGTTTTAAAATTATCCCAGCGTTCGGTTAATTCTTGTTTTTGAAGTTCTAATGTAAAAACAGAATGGTCGGCTTGAGCTACAAGATTAAATTGCTCTTTAAATTCAATAATTGCTTCTTCTTTCGCTCGCTTTCAAAGTTTTCTAATGCCGCCATTTTGTTTTTATTCAAATGAAAAAAAAAAATTTCAAATTAAACTTGCAAAACAATTTTTCAGAAAAAAAAGGGAAATTTTTAAATGAACGATAAAATATTTTAAATGTAAAAAAGTTACTTAAAGAATTTATTGAAATTGTATGAAAATTATAAAAACAAAAAAATTTTCCTCAATTATGAGATATTATTTCGATTTTATGAAATACAACTACAAATTTTTAAACAAAACGAAAGAAAAAAAAAATTAAAATAATTTTTGTAATTAACGGCATCTTAATCTCAAATAAATATCCCTTTTAATTCTATAAGAATGTGTCTGTTTGGGTGGTAGCTCTTTATGCAGAATAATAAAAACGCCTGCAAAACTATTTTTAATTATTTTTGTTTAAATCAATTTAATAAAAATTACAACAGAATAAAAAAAGTGTGTTTGTGGTTTTTGTTGCTTCTTCTTAGGATCTGCTGTTCTGCTGTGACTTGTCTTCTGTTGGGCCAAAAATGCAGGAATGTCCGTCCACGGATGCTGCTGTGTGTGTGCGTTTCGTTGTTCTTTTTCTTTTTATTTTAATTTATGCACTTTTCCGACGGCTAATCGGACTTTTATTAAATAGCAAATGGGGTTAATTTTTAGCGAAAATTAACCACCAATTGCCGAACAAAAGAAGACAAAAATTAACGCGGGAAAAAACTCTGTTTTTGTGAAATTAAAATAGGGGTGGGTTTGCCCAAACCAAATTGCGGCAAATAGCGATCTTCTTTACACGATCCGGCTCGAAGGACCAATAAAAAATCGAGTGCTGGGGGTTGTCTTCCAAGTTGAAGCGATCTAAAAAATGCAGATCGAAATTAAGTGCCGGTTGCGCAAAGTTCCAAAAAAGAAGATAAAATACAAATTTTTATGGGGCAAAAAAGTGGCTTTTATTTTTAATAGAAAATTACCAGAAAAAACTTCGGAAAATATGTCCGTTCGGCTTGTATCCAAAATCTGGAGTGATTTTTACAAGAACAAAAATACCTCAAAATGGACTTGCGATCAAAAATGACACATTCGATTGAGAAAATTTTTATGCGCCCTGTGCATTTCAAAAAGGGAATTTTCTCAATCGAACAGTTTACAAAATATAAAAGTGCAAGCGTTTGGCTTAAACAAGATTTTTGTGAATTTTTTTAAGTTTCGACCTAATTTTTATAACCGTCGTGACAGGTCCGTTTATCGACACTACGTCATATGGGCCTGTCCAAATTGGAGAAAATTTGTTTTTCCGGGTGTTGTTTCTCATAACAACCCTATCTCCCTTGTATAAACTTCTAAACAGCACCAAGAAATGCTTGGTGTTGTTTGTAGTTTAATAAATGTGAACAAAGCGATAGATAAGCGGTATCTAGTCCGTTATGATCTGTCTGGTCATTAAGTGACCAGCCAGTTTATTTAGGTTACAAATCTAGTCCTAAAAGACGTTTATGATCAGCATATTTGTTTAGGTATGATTGATTAGGCCGCTTATCTATCGTCTGATAACTAAATATTAAGTATGTTATATTAGACTAGAAATAAGGGTAGTTTTTAGAGTTTATAAATAAAGGGCTTCGGTAAAACGAAGCCAGTGTCTTTTTAACCGTGAAATAAAAAGTGTGTTTCTTGTGCTAAATGTGCAGGGGAGGATCTAAACATTTGGTGACCCCAGGAAAGGAACGCGGTAAGTTTTTTTTTTAATTATTTTAATATAAAAAAAGTTTTTCTTTATTTTGGAAAAGTGAAAATTTGAAGTTTTCTTTTTCAAAATAAAATATTAAAAAAAGAGGTACTCAGGAGTTTTATTGTGTTGTAGAAAAGGTAAAATTTGTAGTTTTCTTTTCTAAATATATGTAAAATAAAAAAGTAAATAAAAAATTATAGTTTATCCTTGAAAGGTATTTTAAAATACATATTTTAAAATAAGACTAGGAAAATTTAAAAGTCAATTAAAATGGCAAAATACACTCAAAATGATCGGTTTTTAAAACAGAAGTTTCAGAATGTTTTAAAAACTTTTCAAGAAAAATTTGATGACTTCAATAAAGGGAGTCTAACAATTGAAGAATTACAAAAGTATTAAGATAAAGCAGAGGAGGTATATTTTGTCTACATGAAAACGACTAGGGATGTTGACGAACTTGAAGAAAATTTTTATTGTCTGCAGAAAACATTAAATAAAACAATGAAAGAAGTAGAAGAATTTACTATTTCGAATAAAATAGAAATTCAGGGCACTCAATTTTCTTCAGGTAATAAATTTGAGGAATTTGAATTCCCAGAAAGTAAAGAAGCTTTTGAGTTTTATATTCCAGTTAAAAAAGAAGTTCTGGAAGCTAATGTGTGTTCGATTAATAATATTAAGGGATTTGAATTCCCAGAAGAATCGTTTAAGGTTTTTATGCCATGTAAAAAAGATATTATGAAAAAACATTTTTCTTCAGATAGGGAAATTAATAAATTTGAATTTCCAGGAGGAAAGGGTTTTTCATTTTATAATCCAAATAAAATTGGCGATGTTAAGGGATTTGAGTTCCCTGTAGAAAATAATCCTTTTCGTCTTTTGAATGACGAATATTTTTTAACACCTGTTGATAGTTGTGAAACGCAGAGCTATCAAAAGTGTCGGAATCACTGCGAAGAAAATAACAGTGATGGCAAAATATTAAAATTAAATAAATATTTGCCAAAAAATAAATAGAAAAATAAAGAGCTTACAAATGCTAAAAATATTGAAAATGATTTGTTTCAAATTGTGGATGTAAGAACCAGCATAAAAATATCGGAAGTTTTGATAAACGATGTTTGTTCTTTTCCTTCAATTGGAAAAATTAATGGTGATAATAATTGTTTGAAAAATGATGAAAGAGCCAGGATCAGATTATCAAATGTGTTGATAAACGATGCTTGTTCTTTTCCTACAATCGAAAAAAATAATGTTTATACTAAAATTTTGCAAAATGGAGAAGTAAGAGCCAGGATCGTAGCATCAAATAAGTTGATAGACGATTTTTGTTCTTTTCCTACCAAAGAAAATGAAAATAATGGTAATTCAATAGTTAAAGAAATAGTTAAAAAGGATATTCAAGAAAATGAAAATAATTGTAATTCAATAGTAAAAGAAATTGTTAAAAAGGATATTCATTATAAAAATGTTGAAATGTTAAATAACTTAAACGAAAAATTTCCTAAAGTAAAATATAAAAATTTATATGGTAAAATTCCAATTAAATTAAAGAAAGAAATAGAAATAGATAAGTTAGGGAAATTTTATAGAAAGGCAGTGAATGTTGGAATAAAGATAACGGCATGGGATGACATCGCCGACGAGTGGTAATTCAAAAGGAAATTTAATCAGGTGAAGATGACAACACCGGTGAAGCAGAGGTCAGCAGCGGGCAACGTTAACAGTGCGAAAACAACCAATCAGCTGTTGATACGGTTTTCAAGAAACTACGACATCGTCCTGAACTCGAAAGATAAAAAACTTAAAATTTCATCATTGGTATGTGTTGGTGGTGTATTACATTCATTTTTTGGGCAAATGAATGAACAATACTCTGTAAGATTTGGGCAGAAAATCCACCAATACCAAATTACAACAACAACTGCAGCTATTCAGGTCCTGAACTGTCGCATTTCGTACATCAATAAAGAGCGAATGCAAGCTTATGTTCTCTGTTTTTACATAACATATCACGACGATTTTTGTGGTAGTGTTAAACTACACTACGGTTTAAAAAATTTAAAATTTAACCATTGTCGAAGCATGACCACGATCTTATTCTTGCCTCAAACTCATCCTGTTCATACCATTAGGACAGCAGTCAATTTCGAAATTCAATTGTTCCTGAAGCAGAAAAGTTTACCTCGTGGTTGCGATATCAAGATTCGTATACCACTGATCAATAAAGACCGGCTGCATGCGTATGCAGTATACACGTATCCAATGGTGTATTTTATTAGCATGAAGCCTAACTACGAAAATATATTGTTGGACGTGAGGAAGACGGTATATTATGGCCTGACATGTGACAAATTCTATAAGTACAAACGCATGGCGAAGATTTTTATTTTGCCGGAAACTAAACCGATTTACAATATACGAACAGGTGCTACCTGTATAATTCAACTGTTTCTCAACCGGAGGAAACTATTTTATGACTGCGTACTCAATATGATGACATTGTGTAATTTCAATTGTCAAATATTAGTGTATGGTATAAGTTAAACCAAATATTTACAAGGCGGTAAGGTACCGCATATTCAAGAGCAGACTACGATTGTTGGAAATTTCAATTGCCTATCATCGCGAGAATCTGACTTCGAGGAGCTCAATCTTGCTGAACATCGTGGCTGCGAAAATCGTTTTTAAGGAAATTAAGCCGATCATCTCCAACATTTCATTGTTTTTCCACCTATAATAATGTCAATTTGGTTTTTATAAGAAAAAAGAAAACAATATAAAATTAAAAAGTTAAAAGATAGTTATTGTTTGAAAAATGAAAAAAAAAAAAGTAAGAACACTTTTGTTTAAGATAAAGAAATTATTTTGAAAGATTAAGAACTTTCAACGCGGGCAGAATTCTAAAATGCTCAATTTAATAAATAAAAGTAATAATTTCGATGTCTCATATGAATTGCAATGCTAAATTAAAAAAAATAATAAAAATATTTTTCATATGATTAAATAGCTGAAATAAAGTTATTTTGTAATGATTTATTGTGAAAATTGAAATGTAACTAAAATTTGAATTTAAAGAATTTTCTAAATCTAAATAAGAAATGTCTGTTTTAAATATTGTTTAGTTTCATTAAAAGTAAAGTTAATTAAATATGAATAAAAATAATTAAAAAGAAACTTAATGAATTTAATATAAAAAAATATATTTTATAAAGATTCTAAATTAAGAACTCTTTATTAATAATAAAAACAAAGTAAAGACCCGTACGAATAAAATATTGTCATAAATACAGTTTTAACAATATATAAATGAAAAAAATGTACACCTTATTATAGGTTTTTAAGTATAATTTGTTTCG
The DNA here is from genome assembly GCA_949127995.1 of Suillia variegata. Lineage (NCBI taxonomy): Eukaryota > Metazoa > Arthropoda > Insecta > Diptera > Heleomyzidae > Suillia > Suillia variegata. The sequence continues at coordinate 35,719,026 of OX421842.1, forward strand.
AAAGATTATAATCTTTCAACGCGGGCAGTATGTATAAACTTCTAAACAGCACCAAGAAATGCTTGGTGTTGTTTGTAGTTTAATAAATGTGAACAAAGTGATAGATAAGCGGTATCTAGTCCGTTATGATCTGTCTGGTCATTAAGTGACCAGCCAGTTTATTTAGGTTACAAATCTAGTCCTAAAAGATGTGTCTGGTCAGCATATTTGTTTAGGTATGATTGTTTAGGCCGCTTATCTACCGTCTGATAACTTAAAATTAAGTATGTTATATTAGACTAGAAATAAGGGTAGTTGTTAGAGTTTATAAATAAAGGGCTTCAATAAAACGAAGCCAGTGTCTTTTTAACAGTAAATCAGTGAACATTGTGTATTTCTTTTTTGTTATTTTGAATACATTTGTAAAAACGAAATGCAAACGTGCAAAGTTACGACTTCAAAGTGAACGAAGCAATTTACCAAAAGGAAGGATCTTAATACTGGAATTTACATCTCTCTTTTAAAATTACTTCGTTTATCGTTTTGTCATTTTGCACTTTGATGCAATTTTCGCCTTTTCTTGGTTTTGTCTTGGATGTGCCCTTTGAATTTGATATTTAAGTAATTTCGCGGGGTCTTCTGTTTTATATACAGGATCCCTTTTTCGTTTCAAATTACTTGGTATTTCTATATCAAATCCATATAATGTGCGAAAAGGTGATTGTTTTGTTGACGTGTGTGGTGTGTTATGCACATGCATGGCCGCTGACAACCACTGATCTCAAGAAGTTTTGTAAAGGAAGACGGATCCATCTTCCTTAACAAAACTTCTTAAATATTCCGCCAAAGGTCGATGACTCCTTTCTAGTGAGCAATTTGCCTGCGGATGATACAGGGTAATGTGAAGTTTTTTTTATTTCTAACGTTTTACATACGTTAGATAAAAATTCCGAAATGAAATAAGTATCGTTGTCGGTAATCAACATTTTAGGAATGCCATGGCGAGTAACTATCTCGTCGTAAAATGCTTTGGCAACCGTGCTTGCTTCCGCGTCGGGTATTGCAATACACGCCATATATTTTGAAAAATCATCTTGAAAAGTCAAAATATTTTTATTGTCTGATGTTGTTTCCGGTAGGGGCCCTACCATGTCCATGTACAACTTATCAAAAGGACGTTGGGGTGTATCGGTTACTTCCATAGGCATTTTTGTCAATTTTTAACATTTGTTTAACTGACGTTTTGAACAACTCCGAACATATTCGTTAATTTGCTTTTGCATTCCTTTCCAACTGAATTTTTCTCGTATTCTCAAATAAGTCCTCAATGACCTCCCAATGGTAAATTGTGAAAGTCTTTTAATATTGTCTCAATCTGTTTTGGATAGGTTAAAATTTTTATATTTTCAGCTAAAATTTTGTTATTTTCAACTCTTCTATCATCAGTGCTTGTATCAAGCACCGTTTTATTATCTCCGTCGGTATTGTCAATTTCTACCGGTTCATTCTATTTTTCTAATCTATCTCTTTTTTGTAGTCTCGTCTCTACGGCGGCTATTTTAGTATTATCATCACTTTTTCTGACTATTCTACTTAATGCGTCGGCATTAAGGTTTCGTTTGCCCGGTTTATAAATTATCTCATAATTATACTCTGAAAGTTTATGTCTAAATCGTGCTAATCTGGACGTTTTGTCCTTTAAATTTGCTATTCCTCTTAAAGGTTGATGATCAGTATATACCTCAAAATGTCGTCCCAAAAGATATGGTCTAAAATTTTTTGTAGCCCATACTATTGCCAAAAATTCTTTTTCAATAGTAGAATATCTTCTTTCAGCATCATTCAAAGCTCTACTTGTAAATGCAATTGGTCTTTCTTCTCCCACGACTCCCTGGGACAAAACCGCTCCTAACACTTCGTTACTTGCGTCTGTCGCCAATAAAATTTTTTCACTAAAATCAGGATATATTAAAATAGGCGGTGAAATTATCGCCTTTTTTAATTTTTCGAACGAATTTTAACAGTCTTCTGTCCATTTAAACGGTACGTCTTTTCTCAACAATTTATTAATTGGTAAGGCCATCTTTGCCAATACGGGCACAAATCTACGGTAGTAATTAACCAGTCCCAAAAAAGCTTGTACTTGTTTACGGGACCTTGGGGGTGGACAATTTTTCACACTTTCCACCTTGGCAGGATTAGAAACCGCTCCTTCTGCCGAACATTTATGTCCTAAATAAACTACCTCTCTACACAGAAAATTGCATTTTTCTGTGTTTAGTTTCAAATTATTTTTCCGTAAGGCTTCGAGGACCTTACACAACCTCATGGAGTGCTCTTCCAAATTACGCCCATAAATGACTATGTCATCGAGGTATACGAAACATTCTATCCCCTGTTACCCTCTAAGAATGTGATTCATGATTCTTTAAAAAGTGGCTGGTGCCCCTGTTAAACCAAATGGCATTCTATTAAACTCGAAATGTCCAAGCCCTGTGCTAAAGGCTGTTTTCTCGTTGTCGCTCTTATCCATCATCATCTGATGGTAGCCACTCGCTAAATCTACCGTAGAAAAATACCGGCTATGTCCCAATTGCTCTAGAATTTCCTCTATTCTAGGAATGGGAATAACTTGATTAATTGTCGCTTCATTAAGTTTTCTGTAGTCGATGACTAACCTCCATTTTTTCAGACCATCTTTACCACTTTTCTTAGGTACCAGCAAAAGTTGTGAATTCCATGACGAAATACAAGGTGAGATTATACCATCATGTAACTATTTCTGTACTTGTTTGTTAATCTCTCCCCTGTGCATTTGTGGCAATCTGTATTGTTTTTGATTAATTGGTGGCTGATCTTGTTTAGTATCGATGCAATGTTTTAACACACTTGTACTCGTCAAGTTGTCACCTTCGAAATGAAAGACATCATTATACGCCGTACAAATATTTTCCATCGCATTTTTTTCTTCAACATTTAGGCTTAAATCCAAATTTAATTTACTTAACAATGCAGTTATCCGATCATTTGTTTTAAGTTCATGCATGCACATGATATTGTTATCTTCCGCTGCTTTGTACTTATTGAAATCGGTAAATACTGGCTCAAAATCATTACACCATTCAACGTCGTTCTCTGATGCATTTAGCACTGGAGCGTAAACTACACCTTTTTTATTGTTAACTAAAGTTTCGGCTAAATAAACACTTGGTGATATATCTTGTTTATGGATCACCAAAGTTGAAATTTTCGTTCTTACTTTCATCGGTACTATCGTTACCGTACGCGATTTTATTTTCATCGGTAATACCGTTACCGTACGCGATTTTAAATTTACTTCATTATTGCAATATGATATTTTCATTGACTTCCATCTCTTCAATGAAAACTTTTTCATTTCACTTTCTGATTTATTATAGAATATTAATTCTTTTGTTATCGTATTTATAACCGATTTATTCCATAAGTTATCCCTACCCAGTATACCATCTGCCGGTATGCCTTGCCATAAGTTTACTACATGGAAATCGAAAATCAAATCAGAACAATCTGAATGGAGCCGGATGTGGTAACCTGTCCTCCAAAAGCTCCGCTCAAATCTTTTATATCATCTTCATCCTTGTCAATAAAATCATTTATAGCATTTGCTTGCACTAAACTAGTGTCAGCGCCAGAATCGACGAGTAATGTGAGTTTTCCCCTTTTCGTTTCTTTGCAAGGTAACTCTACATAAACGTCTTTTGTTGACGAATGAAAAGTTTCACTTGCATTACTATAAAATTTTTGTTTCACTGCTGGCGTTAACCTGCCAGTCAAAAATTTTAAAAACGTATTGAAAATATTATTCAAACAATTATTATAATTTTCGATAAATACTCCATTGTATACCAACAACTTTTCCCATTTATTGAGGATAATATCTGAACAAAAATAAATGATCGCGAATATCATTACAAAAATATTTAACAAAGTTTTACATGACCACTGTACAAAATTTCCTACAGCTGGTCTAATATACTCAATAAGGTTTACTTTCTCCTTTCTCTCAGATTTAACTGTTCTTTGCTCGATTCTGCAAGAATTTAATTTTTGTTTCTCGTACTTTATTTTTTGACTTTTGCCATTACCGGCATTTATTTTAAATGAAACTTTCTTCAATTGAGCCCGAGTCCTGGGCTCGACATTATTATTTTTAACCAGATTTACTTCGTCTTTCGTCTGTTTATTAACCTCCGTACTCTGATCATTTTGTAACAAATTTACTCCATTTTGCATCTGTTCATATACCTCTGTACCTGGGTTATTCCGAGCCAGATTTACTTCATCTTTCGTCTGCTCTTTAACCTCTATACTCTGATACTTTTGAACCAGATTTACCTCATCTTTCATTTGTTTACTTATCTCTGTACCCTGGTTCTCCTGAGACAGATTTAATTCATCTTTCGTCTGCTCGATCAATTTTTTACTTCTCATCAATTTATTAACATTTTTCGTTACATCAGTTTTCAAAGTTGCCTTGACCGGACTTTGCTCGTTTTTATATTTATTTTCTCGTTTGTCATTTTCAAAAGTATTTTGGGGATCCCGGTCGTGTGATAACGTCCGGACCCCATTTAGTTTCCCTGTTTCTCTAAGAAGGCTTTTCTGGCTGCGCATTCGCTTTTCATATGTCCTTCTTTATCACAGAAGAAACACAATTTCGGACCGTTATTGTTATAATTGCCTCTATTTTGGTTTCGAGTATTATTATAACCATTATTCTTATTTTCATTATTATCATATTTCTTATTTTGCTGATAATTTTTATTTTTTCTATAGTTATCGTATCCTGAATGCTGTACGTTCTGTGCATTGCCTGCGCCATGCGGATTTGCCTGATGTCTACTCTTTTGACTACAATTCGGACCTATTTCGTGTCCATATTCTCCACATTCTCTACAATAAGGAGTATTTTCTCGACTAAACTACTTAGCTCGTGTATGACCTGCCTTATTGCAAAATGAACAAATTGGAACTGATGGATGGGGCTCCGAAAGATTAGTTTTTGTTGCTGGTCTCGTTTTTTCATTATTCCGCTGCAACTGAATACCTTCGTTTCCCCTAGAGATGGTTGCATATTCATTTGCGCTGCCACTCGGTCGGTTTTGTGACGTCATCGTATACAACTGCTGTGTTATTTCTTGCTGTTGTTGTGCCAACTGTGTAAAAGCGTTAATAGTTGGAGACATTTCTTGAGAGTTTATATGATTAAAACTTTGTTTTTCATTATTGAAAGACGTACCGAAATGACATCTTTTCCACTCTACTTGTGCGCAGTTGGCTTCAATTTCTAGTTCTCCTAAAGTTTTTGCACTTGACCTCATTATATGAAGTCGAAGTGTGGGGTCTCTAAGTCCTAACCTGAATGATGATTTTACTGAAGTATTTATTTCTTCTAATAAAATATCACAATCTCTACCTGGATATCGATCCTCTATAATTGTTTTTGCAGAAGTAAACCAACAACGTAGTCTTCTCGCAAACCTAGAAATATCCTCTCCTTCCAACTGTACTGCCTGTCGTATCTCCTGTTGAATATCTTCCAATATGGTTATTTTTGAATACGCGTCACTTAGTAAACTTATTAATTCATCAAAAGATTTTATCTCTAATGACCTCACAAGATTATATGCCTCGCCAAACAATCTGAGTTTTATACAATCTAACATTACTGGTTTTAGATATTTTTCTACTATACGACAACTTATAGCAAATTTGTGTAATTCCGATGCCAAATCATGTGCCCTCGAAGCATCAAAAATTGGCACCACCCTATTTACCTTTTTTGCTATCCTCACTAGACTCATATTGAATATTTTAGAATCGTGCGTCGGTTTTACAATAGTATGTTTTTTATTTTTCAAAGCTGAATATGTTAATTTCCGTTCAAACTATTTATGTTGATTAATCAATTTCGTATTTAAAACGCTGATTGTATTATTTGCCTCTTATATTCTAGTTATGGTCAGATTCCTTTTAAATTCTACGTCCTTTGGTAAACCTATCTCCTCTCTAAAGTGTTCGTTTTCTCTTTCTAACTCGTGTGTTTCCTCTAAATTTTTGTCTAACCTCTTTTTCAAAATCACGTTTTGTGTCCTAAAACTATCTAACTCTTTCAATAGTTCCTCTCTTTCTTGATGTATTAAACAATTTTTATTATCCAAAATTTCAAATAATTCAGTTAAAGCCAAATCCAAATTCTTATGCTCAATTTTTTTTTTCAAATTTAAAAAGATCTGTTCAGACTCACTAAAATGTCATATAAGTGACCACAATTTGTCAACAAATCTCACAATTTCTTCTTGCTCTTTTTGTAAATCTGCTTTTGCTTGTAAATATTCAGATTTTAAAGCTTCCATTAATTAATTTGATCACTCATAGATTTAACAGTTATTTCAAAAATTTCTGTTTATTCAATAAGAGATAATTTCAATTAATATAAAGCTTTTTTTTTTATTACAAAACAATTTTCCAACAGCAACAAGAAAATAAAGTCAAATTGGAAATGTTGCAATATGCGTTAACCAACAAACAATTTTAATTAAAAAGAAAATCAGAAGCTCGCAAAAAAAACGAAAATACTGACACGACTAAACTCACAACAAGAAATATTAAAAGAGAAAAATTCACTCAAAAAATATATATAAAAAAAAAATATTAATACGATAATTTGTGAGAAAAATGGAATATTTCTTTCTATCAAGAATCTCTTACCACTGATGGGGGAAAATCACTTAATAAAAATAACTGTTTCTTTAATATAAATAGATTGTTTCTTACCACTGGTGGGGGAAAACAATTTAATATTTTAAATATTGACAGTTGTTATTATTTGAATCCCAAAATTCCCGCAAAAAAGAAGTTATAGTTATTTTAACTCCTAATTTGCCTTGATTACATTTTTTTTGTTAGTAGAATAACCTACGTAGGTGAGCAGGCGTTAAACTCCACCAGTCGCTTGGTTTTTTGTTAATTACGAACATACAAACGTACTCACCAGTAATTTCTTATCCATTTTCTTCTGCGAATTCTTTGTCCTAAACTTTCTTAAGTCCTTAGTTTGTCCTTAGTTTTGCTGCTGCCACTGACCGTGTCTAGTGGTTGGAAACTTCTCTTCTGTGGTTCGAAAACCGGCTGCGCCAATGTTGTAAAAAATAGTGTTGGTGGACTTCTTTTGTTTTTTCTTTGTTTTTTCCTGGGGTTCCTCGTTGTCCAATGTTGATAATAATTGACTCCAGTTTTTTTTTTTTTTTTTGTTCAACTTTGTTTATTTTTATTATTAAAAAATAGTGCACTATTTTTTTATATGAATCCTTAGCGTCTTAATCTTTTAACGAACTACTGAAGACTCCGATTCCTAAACAAATCAAAATCTAAAGAAACCTGCCTAGCTTTGGCAACGCCCATTGGTTACGTTTTACTCTTCGTAACCCGCTCCTAACCTAGGCCAATAAGAACCAAAAGCATGACCGAGAATCGATCGCGGCTTCTGCATTGGTTGACCTAATTCTTCATATTTACTTATTCATATTCGGCCTGATTGTAATCATAAGAATATTATTTATACCTTTTACTGAAATAAAACTGCTCTCTTAAGAAAATTACAGTTTTGAAACTAAATATTTTAAATATTTAATAAAACTTGTTATGCTGTTTTTAAAGGCGAATTTTAAGGATTTTTTTGATTATTTACTTAGGTGGCCATTACGACGCTTTATCGAGTTACGGCCGACCTCAACAATTCTCGCCAGGCGCCTCTGCTTTGCGCGCGCCTTATCCAATTCGTTATACCAAGCGTAGATAGGTTCTCCCCGACTTGGTTTTTCCATCGGAGTCGTGGTCTTCCCCTTTGTCGTCCCTCGTCGGCGTTCGCTTCGAACACCTTCTTCGTCCATACGTACGACATGTCCGATCCAGCGCAGACGCTGAGTAGTGATGTGCTGGACAATATCGATGTCCTTGTAGAGCTCATACAGCTCGTGGTTCATTCGTATGTGATAGTCGTCCCCAAAACGAACGGGACCGAAGATTTTGCGAAGTAATTTCCTCACAAACACTTCAAGCGCGGCTGCATCCGTCTGCGATACAACCCATGCTTCTGCGCCGTATTAGAGCACGGGTAAGATGAGCATCTACACATTTGCTTACTGAGCCCAAAGTAACACCTATTGGCAAGTGTGATCCTTCGCTTAATCTCCAGGCTGACATCATTCTCGGTGTTTACGGCAGTGCCAAGGTACGTGAATTCCTTCACAACTTCGAAGTTATAGCGGTCCGCTTCAACATGGGATCCTAGGCGCCGCGTATCCTTATTCGTAGACAGCATATACTTCGTCTTGCACTCGTTTACAGCCAGACCCACTTTCGCTGATTGCTTTTCGATGGCAGAAAATGCAGCAGTAACATCTCGCTTGCAACGTCCAATGATGTCGAATCATCGGCATATGCAAGGAGCTGGACACTTTTGTAGAAAATAGTGCCATTGCGATGTAAACCGGCTTTCCGCAGTACCCCTTGCATAACGAAATTGAAAAGGTCGCACGATAGAGAGTCGCCTTGTCTGAAACCTCGAACGGTATTGAAACGTTCGGTGAGGTCCGCTCCTACCTTGACAGAGCCAGTGGTGCTGCTCAATTTCATTTTGCAAAGCCGTATCAGCTTCGCAGGAATACCGAACTCAGACATGGTGGCATATAGGCGCTCTCTTATCGGGCTATCGAATGCAGCTTTATAGTCGACAAAGAGATGATGGGTGTCGATTGGTGTGAATACCTGGTCTATGGTGGACTTACCAGGTATAAAGCCACTCTGATGGGGTCCAATCAGTGTCTTGACAAACGGCTTTGGTCCTGCGCACAGTACGCTCGATAAGACCTTGTATGAAATGGCAATTAGACTGATTCCCCAATAGTTGGTGCATATAGTCGGGTCACCCTTCTTGAAAACAGGACAAAAGACACTGAGGTTCCAATCTTCGGGCTTGCTTTCCGCTAGCCATATTGTGCAGAGGAGCTGATGCATGAATTAATATAAACCTTTTTTATTTTATACTTTGTATAATTTTATTGGTTTAATTGTTTATTACATATATATTTTTATCTTCTATGAAGAAATTTTTTAAATATATTTATTATAAATTTATGTTTTTATCTTCTATGAAGACATTTTTTTGCATTAAAGTTTTTATATTTTTATTATGTTTATTATTATATTTTTATTATGTTTACTATTATATAGTATTTTTATTATTAGGATTTTCTAAGAAGGTGTTATTTTCTTAACTAACTAATTACTACTGAATAAGCTTAATGTAAGTTGAATTTATTTACCTTATTTCTTCAATTAATTTTTTGCTTATACAGCATATACCAACTGTACCGGATGCGCGGGGCTATGCTGCTTTAAAATATCGACAGCGCTGTTTTTTTATAAAGGCAGCGCTGTAGATATTTGATAACCAAAAAATAAATTACTTAAAAAATTTGACAAAACCAAAAAATAATTTATTGGTACGTTAACTACTCCCCCCCCTTAAACAGGTTCGTCTCGAATCTGTTGATTTTGTAAATTTTGCATTACCTTAGAAAACAAAATAAAACAAATGTCAAAATTTGGACTAATTGTGTGAATCATTGGTTTATTCTGCCAACATTTTAGGTATATAAAGATAGTAGATATAATTGTTACAAAATATTACAGTAAATATTTTATGAGCTAAAGTTTCTATCAAATTCTTTAATTTTCTTTAAATTTCGAATTACAGGAAATACAATATATGAATTAATTTATATTTTTTAATTTTCTTTACAATTATTTATTATCTATATATATATAAAAATGAAATTTTCTATCTTTGTCCCCTATGCGCGTCTAAACCATTCATCCGATTGTAATGAAATTTTGGGGAGTTGCTGTGCTCGCGCCAACTTACGTTTAGGGCAAAGGTGGGCCACGCCCACAATTTGTAAAACTAAGTTAAAATATTCGATTATTTCGCTAATATTGCTCCTAAAAATCTGAAATTTGGTATCTGAATTTGTATTGGCACTGTCGATAACTTCCCCAAAAATGGGCGAGGTTGGATCAATTTAACGCACACTTTCAAAAAAAGGCTGGATCATTTTTACGCCTACCACCATTTCTTCAGAAACTTGATGTGCTAAATAGAAAACATGTAACGGGATGCACCGGGAAGAATAACAGGATATACAAAATTGTCCACGCCCACTTATTACGCCCACAATTTGATTAATTACGTTATAATATACGATGACATTGCTAATATTGTTCCTAAAAATTTGGGGTTTTGTTTCTGAGTTTGTATGCCGATAATTTTACAGCCATAACTCAGAATCGTTACAACGGTGAATACCGAGAAGTTCCGCTAACTAACGGGAGTACCGAGAAGTACCGGGAAGTCCCGGAAAGTACCGGGAAGTACCGAGAAGTACCGGGAAGTACCGGGAAGTTCTACTACCATTTTTTTAAGTGGCATTGCAACGCATGCCGGGCATTCGCTAGTCTATATATATAAAAATGAAATTTTCTATCTTTATCCCCTATGCGCGTCTAAACCATTCATCCGATTGTAATGAAATTTTGGGGAGTTGCTGTGCTCGCGCCAACTTAGGTTTAGGGCAAAGAAAATTTTGCAACGCCCACCTATTACGCCCACAATTTGTAAAACTAAGTTAAAATATTCGATTATTTCGCTAATATTGCTCCAAATTTTGCTTGAAATTTGGTAACTGAGTTTGTATAGACACTGTCGATAACTTCCCCAAAAATGGGCGAGGTTGGATCAATTTAACGCCCACTTTGAAAAAAATATAAAATATGCGATAACGTGGCTAATATTGCTCCTAAAAATTTGGTATCTGAATTTGTATTGGCACTGTCGATAACTTCCCCAAAAATGGGCGAGGTTGGATCAATTTAACGCACACTTTCAAAAATAGGGTGGATCATTTTTACGCCTACCACCATTTGCTCAGAAACTTAATGTGCTAAATTGAAAACATGTAACGGGATGTACAGGGAAGAATAACAGGATATACAAAATAGTCCACGCCCACTTATTACGCCCACAATTTGATTAATTACGTGATAATATACGATGACATTGCTAATATTGCTCCTAAAAATTTGGGGTTTTGTTTCTGAGTTTGTATGCCGATAATTTTACAGCCATAACTCAGAATCGTTACAACGGTGAATACCGAGAAGTTCCGCTAACTAACGGGAGTACCGAGAAGTACCGGGAAGTTCCGGAAAGTACCGAGAAGTACCGGGAAGTACCGGGAAGTTCTGCTACCATTTTTTTAAGTGGCATTGCAACGCATTCGCTAGTTATTTATGTATATGTGTGTGTGTGTTTTTTTTTAATCTGAATTAATAGTATGTATATGTTATCTTATGTTCTTTAATTTTCTTTAAATTTCGAATTACAGGAAATACAATATTTGAATTAATTTATATATTTGAAATTTTCTTGACAGTAATTTAGCTATTATTTATCTGTGTGTGTTTTTTTTTAATCTGAATTTATAATATTGTATATGTTATCTTATGCTGTCTTTATGGATTTTTTTTCATCAAGTAAAACTGGATTTTAAATCTTTTTGAACAAAATTTGTTTATATATGTACTTGAAACTTTAGTTCCCCAACGTTTATCCTTCTTTACAAATATTTCCTGTCCCTCCTTGAATTGCTTGTCCTGACGGTTTTTTTTTCGTACTCTCCGCTGTTTACAGAAAATGCGGTTTTTTTCCCGATATTTTTCGTGCAAAAGAATTTTGGTGGAATCCTGATTTCAAGTCTATGGTGGTAAATACAAAGACTTTCCAATGTTGGAAAGAATAACAGATATATCAGGAATTGGATAGCGATCAGTGTTTTCATTTCATTTTCGAAAATCGATAACTCGACGCAATGGTTGTTTACCCAACTCATCTTTTCCCTTTTTATCTACAACCCAAATTGGATTATTGTATGGGGAACGACTTTCTCTGATAATGCCATCCTTAAGTTTCGAACTTATCTCCTTTTCAACAAAGTCCTTGACGGACATTTGGTAAGGGTAGTTTCGGGACAAAAAAATTCAGATGTTTCCCCTAGGACATTAATATATTAATAATGGATTTATTAAGAATATCTTGATTGGGTTCTGAACTGATATAAAATTAAAATAAGAAATATCTCTTACATAATTTTTTTCCTGCGCCTGTGTCTATTAAATTTTTTTATTATTCGCCATTACCCGTCCTCTTCGAAATGTATGGAAGCCGGGAGTCTATTATATAAAATGTACCTGATCAAATTCTTGGTCTTGAGTCTCGCAAGAATCATAGTTAATATCGCTACTAGACAAAATTTCAAGACTGCTATCTGAATTGGGGTGATATGTTATATTGCTATGAGCATATTGACAATCATTGAAAGTTAAAAATTTAGATTCCTGTTCTGGGTAAGGTTGGTATGGAATTGTGTTATGGTTGGCATATTTAATTTGGTCGGTACTATCATAAACTGATCCAGAAATATGATTAATTTTTTGAATATTTGTGTCACTGACACTTTGCTGGGATTTTGGTTGGTTGTTGATATTAATAGTAGGTCTTAGATTATACCTATAACGTGAGGAAGAAGGATCAACCTTCATTGGTTCACCATTGGAAGAAAAATTCCTATCCTGTCTAGGTTGATGCTGTGGCTGATATTGTGGTGGAAACTGTGGCTGATAAATTCTCGCAGCCGAGTAATTTAACTGACGAGGTTGGTATTATGGCCGATCAATTATAATTGTCGATTGGTTGGATTAACGCGGAATGTGATTAATTGGAACCTTTTCCGAAAACTGCAGGGCCGTAATTAGGAATTCTGGCGCCCGATGCAAGAGCGGATATTGTCGCCCTTTCAAAATATTTTTAGATAAAATAATTTTTTTTATGAAATTGTACTTGCTCAAAGTTGAAAAATTTTTATTTATGAAAGCAGATTTAGAAGCAAAAAAAAAAGTACTCACTTAAAATAAATGTCACCCTAAAGCTTCTTCTACATGCCGCCCTTACAATGTGGCGCCCGGGGAATTTGTCTAACCTGATCTGTAATCACTGAAAGCTTTTTGTCTATAACTCTCACAATGAGATTTTGAATGGCTTCAGCAGAAAGAGACATTATGCAAATTTGAAGAAACTGCACAGATCAATTCACAAATAAGTTTTTCTTAAATATTTACAACCTCAAATACAACAACAAACAGATTTACTCTAAAGAATTAATATTTTAGAACAATTATTATATGATGAAATATAAGCTTACAGTACTAATTTCCAATGATTTTTGTTGACTGCAGTTGTTGTTATTGATGGTACTGTAGTTGTTTTTAATATATAGTTGTTGTGTTACTTGAATTTTCTCCGATTGTTGTTATTGATGGTACTGTATTTGTTTTGAAAACATAGTTGTTGTGTTGCTTGAATTTTATTTTAAATGTTATTCTGAAGATTTTTGTTTTCTTTTAAACTTCACTCAGTTGCTGTTAGTGTTGTTTTCTATGTTAAAATTTATTTTTGTTTTCTTTGAGTAACAAAACGACACTTTCCTTAAAGTTATTGTAGAACAAGTCACAAATCAAAATTAGTTTTGTTTTTTATGGCACTTCACTAAATATCGTTTCACGTATCCGTTTTTATTTGTTCCGTGCCCCACGTTGGGCACCAATTAATATAAATCTTTTTTATTTTATACTACGCATAATTTTATTGGTTTAATTGTTTATTACATATACATTTTTATCTTCTATGAAAACATTTTTTTATATTTATTATAAATTTATGTTTTTATCTTCTATGAAGATATTTTTTATTATAATAAAGTAATTATAAATTTAAGTTTTTATCTTCTACTAGAGAATGCCCGGAATGCGTTGCAATGACACTTATAATTTTTGTTTAGCAGATCTTCCCGGTACTTCCCGTTAGCGGAACTTCGCGGTACTCACTGTTGTAGCGATTCTGAGTTACGACGATGAAATTATCGGAAGTAATCATACAAACTCGGAAACAAAATCTCAAATTTTTAGGAGTATTATTAGCAATGTCATCGTATATTTTCACTTAATTAAAAAAAATGTGGGCGTAATAAGTGGGCGTGGCAGATTTTGTATATCCTGTTATTCTTCCCGGAGCATCCCGTTACATGTTTTCTATATAGCGCATCAAGTTCCTGAGCAATGATGGTAGGCGTAAAATTGATCGACCCTTTTTGAAAGTGTTCGTTAAATTGATCCAACCAAGCCCATTTTTGGCGAAGTTATAGACAGTGCCTATGCAACCTTAGATACCAAATTTCAGATTTTTAGAAGAAATATTAGCCATGTAATAACATATCTTCTTATTTTTTATTTTCAAAGTGGGCTTTAAATTGATCCAACCTCGCCAATTTTTTGGAAAAATATCGCAATATTAGCCACGTTATCGCATATTTTCTATTTTTTTCAAAGTGGGCGTTAAATTGATCCAACCTCGCTCATTTTTGGTGAAGTTGTCGACAGTGTTTATACAAACTCAGATACCCAATTTCAGATTTTTAGGGCCAATGTTATCGAAATAATAGAATATTTTATCTTAGTTTTACAAATTGTGGGCGTAATAAGTGGGCGTGGCAAACTTTTCTTTGCCCTAAACCTAAGTTGGCGTGAGCACAGCAACTCCCCAAAATTTCATCACAATCGGATTAATGGTTTAGACGCCCATTTGGTACAAAGAAAGATAGATAGATAGATAGATAGATAGATAGATAGATAGATAGATAGATAGATAGATAAATAGATAGATAGATAGATAGATAGATAGATAGATAGATAGATAGATAGATAGATAGATAGATAGAAAGAAGAATTCATTTATATATATATATAGATTTTTATTACTATTAGGAATTTAACCTTCTACGAAGGTGTTATTTTCTTAACTAACTAATTACTACTGAATAAGCTTAATGTAAGTTGAATTTATTTACCTTATTGCTTAAATTAATTTTTTGCTTATACAGCATATACCAACTGTTCCGGATGCGCGGGGCTATGCTGCTTTAAAATATCGACAGCGCTGTTTTGTTATAAAGGCAGCGCTGTAGATATTTGTTAACCAAAAAATAAATTACTTAAAAAATTTTACAAAACCAACAAATAATTTATTGGTACGTTAACTCATGCATAAGTTTGGGTTGAGCATGCTTCTCCGGTCTTCACCATGCTCGGACGAAAGTTTCGCTGGCAACGTGGACATTTAGGGGTTACGACATCTGGTTGGCCGCACTTATAGCAAAATAGGGACCTTTGTTGTATAGGACAAAAAATGAAACTATGGCCGGATTGTTTACAGTTCCAGCAGGATAGATTAAATTGAGATTTAACCAGCAATGACTTTGTGGCTAAGTCCTTCTAATTTTTCAGCTTTCATCAAAGTGATATGAAAGTAAAGGAGTTGGTCATCAGGGGTATACTCGTATGATCATTCGTTAATTTTTTTATGTTCTAAAAGTTTACTTCGAGTTTTAACGAAAACTATCACAAATGGGCAGCACTGTGAAAGTGCGAACTAGCCATAATCTGTTCCTAACGTTATTGTAAATGGACTATTTTTTTCTTTTTTCCTAATTCTTCCTTTCCTATTTGTTTTGTTACATCCCAATCATCCAAATGGCGGTATAGGTGGAAAAATGCTCTTGTTTTATAAAATTCAGTTTGTTTTCTAATAAACTGTCTTTTTCCCAAAACAAAAGCATTAGATCCCATCCCATGTACCATTCAGATGAGTGGGATGTGATATTAACAATTTTTCTTTTTCATACGGCTTCTACAAGCCGTAGTTTAAGAGCTACAGAGCTTAAATTTTGTACGTGAGCTCCTATTCTCCAAGCGAAGTTCGAATATGGGCAAGATCGGATCAAAACTACTACCCTCTCCCATAAAAACCACCCCTTTCCATGGAAACGACAAAATAAATTAAAATAGTTCCAATGAAGATATACACTTGAAGTTCAATATTTAGCTTTTTAGTAGTAAAATGAAATTGCTCACAAAAAATGGGCGTGGGTGGATAAGAACCACGCCCACCTCCCATACAAACTACCATTTTGGGCGAATAAAATATTATTAAAAATAGTTGCTATATACACTGTAACCAGTTCAAATTTTGTAGTAACATAAAACTACCAACCAAAAAATGTCGTGATCCGATAAGAACAACGTCCACTTATAATAGAAAATTTAGCATTTATGTGCTAAAAGTAGCATATTTTTTGGTGCCACTGATATGGCTTTGGCATAGCCGAAGATAATATCGACTTTGAACAGGATATCTGCACTGAGACTACAGGGTGGCGCAACAGAAATCACCCTATTGGAAGATGCTCTCATTTTTGCAAATGGCCGCCAATGTCAAATCTGTTTTGACATTTGTGGACTAGACAGATACAGAATACAAGTGAATAAGCCATGGAGCGATACACTCCCCAAGAACGCGGAATAATTGTGTCTATTTTTTTGCGTAACAATTCGTCTGTGGTGTTGGCAAAAATCATAATGAGCGATGAGGCTCATTTTCACCTCAGCGGGTACGTGAACAAGCAAAATTATCGCTTCTGGGGAACCGAAAATCCGCGAGTGATGCACGAGAAACCATTACACCCGCTCAAAGTGACTGCGTGGTGCGCTGTTCACGCTGGAAGTGGTCATCGGGCCGAACGCCGCGGGTCAAACGACAACAGTGGACGGTGCGCGCTATAGGGCAATGTTGACCGAGTTTTTTCTGCCTGAACTGGACGAATTAGGACTGGTGGACATGTGGTTCCAACAGGACGGAGCAACAGCACACACTGCACGAGCCACAACCGACATTCTGAAGGCCGGATGACTTATTTTGCGCCACCTTGTATATAAAAAAAAAAAATTTCGATTGGAAAGGGGTAGTTTCGATCCGAACTTACCCATCTTGGAACTAGGAGAACAGGAGCTCACATACCTAATTTCAGCTCGATAGCTCTTAAACTACGGCTGTAATCGCTGGGTCAGACAGACAGACGGACGGACATCTTTAAATTGACTCGGAATCCAACGCAGATCATTTATATATACATTTTGTCACACCTACCACGCTTCATTCTGGCCGTTACAAATGGAAGGACAAACTCAATATACCCTTCGGTAAGTGCACTTGCACTTGGCAAAGGGTATAATAATAAGTGAACAAAACCTTTTTGTTTACAAAAGTTCGTATCTAAGTTGTGTTAGTTAGTTTTTAAATAAAAATAAATTGAACCTGCGTATGCACATCTTTTATTTTTATAATATACCAGCTTAAATTACCCTGCGGTGCCCGGGTTCTTTTTTAATAGAATCAAGTCTGAGTTTATTTGTTAATTAAGATTAATAAACTTTCCAGCCTCGCCCACCATTTTTGTATGAATATTTGGTTAATTTTGTAATTTTTTACCGAATTTGTATGCAGAACTTCCCGTTACTCCCCGTTGTGTGTTTGTAAATATTGTCACCATGTACCTATAAACTGAGTTTCGCAACTGTAGCAGTTAACCTCTCCGGTATTCGCATTTGTATGTAACTAAAATTGTAGTAACACTTTACGGTCAGATTTAGTTACTATGAACCAAATTTCTACATAGTAGTACATCACGTTCCTGAGCTATGGCGGTGGGTGTTAAATAGACCCCAGTTTTGGTGAGATGGTAGATATAGTTCCCAAACACCTTCACACAAAAGTTAATCATCGTACAGTATCACGTTTCTGAGCTACAACGGTGAGCGTTCAATTGACCCAACCACGCGCACTTTTTGTAAGATGGTACCTTTATACAAACGTTTATCTTCGTAGAGCATCGCGTTCCTGATATATAGCGGTAGGCGTTACATTGATCCAACCACGGACACTTCTGTGAGGTGGTAGATTTCATCATCATACACATAAATATCAAGTTATATCATTGTAGGCTATCGCGTTCCAGAGTTAAGGCAGTGGGCGTTAAATTGATCCAACCATGCCCATTTTTTGAGGAGTTGTCGACAGTGACCATACCAACTCAAATTCCAAATTTGAGATTTTTTGGAATATTATTAGCGATTTAATCGTATTTGTTGGCATACATTTACAACTTGTGGGCGTAATATGTGGGAGTGGTAGATTTCATATAGCCTATCATTCCTTCCAGACCCATCTCGATATATGCTCCAAGTTTGAAGTAAATCCGTTTAAGCGTGAAAACGGTGCAAACGAAAATAAATAAATAAATAAATAAATAAATAAATAAATAAATAAATAAATAAATAAATAAATAAATAAATAAATAAATAAATAAATAAATAAATAAATAAATAAATAAATAAATAAATAAATAAATAAATAAATAAATAAATAAATAAATAAATAAATAAATAAATAAATAAATAAATAAATAAATAAATAAATAAATAAATAAATAAATAAATAAATAAATAAATAAATAAATAAATAAATAAATAAATAAATAAATAAATAAATAAATAAATAAATAAATAAATAAATAAATAAATAAATAAATAAATAAATAAATAAATAAATAAATAAATAAATAAATAAATAAATAAATAAATAAATAAATAAATAAATAAATAAATAAATAAATAAATAAATAAATAAATAAATAAATAAATAAATAAATAAATAAATAAATAAATAAATAAATAAATAAATAAATAAATAAATAAATAAATAAATAAATAAATAAATAAATAAATAAATAAATAAATAAATAAATAAATAAATAAATAAATAAATAAATAAATAAATAAATAAATAAATAAATAAATAAATAAATAAATAAATAAATAAATAAATAAATAAATAAATAAATAAATAAATAAATAAATAAATAAATAAATAAATAAATAAATAAATAAATAAATAAATAAATAAATAAATAAATAAATAAATAAATAAATAAATAAATAAATAAATAAATAAATAAATAAATAAATAAATAAATAAATAAATAAATAAATAAATAAATAAATAAATAAATAAATAAATAAATAAATAAATAAATAAATAAATAAATAAATAAATAAATAAATAAATAAATAAATAAATAAATAAATAAATAAATAAATAAATAAATAAATAAATAAATAAATAAATAAATAAATAAATAAATAAATAAATAAATAAATAAATAAATAAATAAATAAATAAATAAATAAATAAATAAATAAATAAATAAATAAATAAATAAATAAATAAATAAATAAATAAATAAATAAATAAATAAATAAATAAATAAATAAATAAATAAATAAATAAATAAATAAATAAATAAATAAATAAATAAATAAATAAATAAATAAATAAATAAATAAATAAATAAATAAATAAATAAATAAATAAATAAATAAATAAATAAATAAATAAATAAATAAATAAATAAATAAATAAATAAATAAATAAATAAATAAATAAATAAATAAATAAATAAATAAATAAATAAATAAATAAATAAATAAATAAATAAATAAATAAATAAATAAATAAATAAATAAATAAATAAATAAATAAATAAATAAATAAATAAATAAATAAATAAATAAATAAATAAATAAATAAATAAATAAATAAATAAATAAATAAATAAATAAATAAATAAATAAATAAATAAATAAATAAATAAATAAATAAATAAATAAATAAATAAATAAATAAATAAATAAATAAATAAATAAATAAATAAATAAATAAATAAATAAATAAATAAATAAATAAATAAATAAATAAATAAATAAATAAATAAATAAATAAATAAATAAATAAATAAATAAATAAATAAATAAATAAATAAATAAATAAATAAATAAATAAATAAATAAATAAATAAATAAATAAATAAATAAATAAATAAATAAATAAATAAATAAATAAATAAATAAATAAATAAATAAATAAATAAATAAATAAATAAATAAATAAATAAATAAATAAATAAATAAATAAATAAATAAATAAATAAATAAATAAATAAATAAATAAATAAATAAATAAATAAATAAATAAATAAATAAATAAATAAATAAATAAATAAATAAATAAATAAATAAATAAATAAATAAATAAATAAATAAATAAATAAATAAATAAATAAATAAATAAATAAATAAATAAATAAATAAATAAATAAATAAATAAATAAATAAATAAATAAATAAATAAATAAATAAATAAATAAATAAATAAATAAATAAATAAATAAATAAATAAATAAATAAATAAATAAATAAATAAATAAATAAATAAATAAATAAATAAATAAATAAATAAATAAATAAATAAATAAATAAATAAATAAATAAATAAATAAATAAATAAATAAATAAATAAATAAATAAATAAATAAATAAATAAATAAATAAATAAATAAATAAATAAATAAATAAATAAATAAATAAATAAATAAATAAATAAATAAATAAATAAATAAATAAATAAATAAATAAATAAATAAATAAATAAATAAATAAATAAATAAATAAATAAATAAAAAAATAAATAAATAAATAAACGTGTTTTCTACTTTTCGTGATCCACATCTCTGCTAAAAATTTATAAAACGTAATTTAAAAGTGATTGAAACTTGTCAGGTTTAGTGTTACTAAACCCAATTTTAAAAATTTTGCGAGTTATGTTATAGTTATTTAAAAAAATTAATCTTTTTGGGAAAAATTAAGCAAGATTAAACTTTTTTAAGCATATGTGGGTGTCTTTACACTTGCCCTTTATGTGGTTTCAAAGCGGAATCTGATGGATTTGTTAATAATTAGAAAGTAACTGCTGAATATTTAAATTAAATATAATATTCCACTGAAAATATTTAAATTTTTTAAAATATATTTTAACTATTGTTACTATGGGAGAGGAAAGTAGTTTTCGTTGCCCATCTTAGAACTTAACCTCCGTTTGGTTAATAGGATCTCTTAAACTAAGGCAGTAATTGCTGGGACAGCAGACGGACATCGTTAAATCGACTCAGAATATATTTGGTACCAAAAGAACCGATTTACTTAAAAAACTTTTTTAAGGAAGCGCGTAGGTTCTGAAGAAATCCCAATTGAAGAGAATCCCCAAGACATTATAGTTTTGTTAAAACTTTAGTTCCAGTGGATGATCAATCACCAAAACTCAAAAAACCGGATCAAATTCTGAATCACTGTTTTTTTTTTTTATATAATGATATAATATAAATAATTTTTATCTCCTTTGCCTGTTTTCCCAGAGGGCGAAGTTGTCGCATTCTTATTGTTGTGTATATATATATATATATATATATATATATATATATATATATATATATATATATATATATATATATATATATATATATATATATATGTCCCCCACGGTGGACACCAATCTTTTGAACAAATGTAGAATCTTAACAACATTACATGTTATGTATTTCCTGAAAGCTTAACTCCTGAAAGCTTACTATCCCTGAAAAAGAATTTTGATATCATCATTAGAACCAAAGTTATGACTGATTTAAAAAATTGTCGAAAATGACGACTTTGAAAAAAGGTCCCCCAAGGTGGACACACCTGAAAAATTCACTCCAAAAGTCGGAATAAAAACAGAAAATCCATGTTTCGACAAGTTTATTTAATGTTCAATGTTTTTCATTGGAAATTACATCAAATTGTTACGAAAAAAAAAATTGGTGCAAAATGAATGCCGACCAAGCGTGAAGTAGACAAAAAAAAAGGGCTTAATCCGAATCGTCGGAGGTACACTGAGGACAAGTGTACCAAGAACCGCGCATTTTCACACATTTCAAGTGTACTTCTCGGTTACATACGTTGCACGCAATTGAATTGAAAAAACAAAGCCAGACAATTTTCAGAAAATTTTGGAATTCTTAAGGTAGGTTGTTAAAATGCTGATGCAATTCAAAGTTTGTGAATTTGACAGTTTCTGATAATCTATTTTTAATTTTGAGAGTTCGTCAAAATTTTTATAAATTTTAATTTTTAAAATCTCACAATACCTAAATTAATACACATATTTATTATTTCAAACCAGAAGACGGCGTTAACATTCTTTGAAGATGGTATTTTAGGAGAGTTTTCTCTTTTAGCATACAAAAACATCGTACACCATCTCTGAAATGCTTGTAAAATTATTCAACTTTGTCATGATGCCAAGCCCATATTCTAAATTTTGGAGCAAAACTATTATTTGATTCTCTTAATGGATATATTATCTGTCGAATTAAACCACGTTTGCGGAACTCGAAAACAATTTTTTTTATTTATTCCCACTTCACATGTGACATTTTTTAAATTATTTTTAAATATGAAACTTCTTAGCGGATGCCGGAGCAACGTTTAACATCTACCAACTGTGCTTTTATGTAACCCAGGGCGACAACGCATTCCTTCAATTTCGTTAATTCAACAACGTCATATGGTCTACCGACTGATATTTTTAGCCATGCTCTTTCTTGTCTCGAACATTTTTTTTCTTATTTTGTATTTGTAATTTGTATTCGCAATTAAAAAAAATAAAAATCTGAAAACAATAGCAAAAGTACTATCTTCGTTCGATAGCATTTGAACGAGAAATCAAAATACTCGAAGAAAAAACGATAGGATTCCAAATTCCACCTTTGCTTTGGTTGTCGAAAAAGTCTTTTCGTATTTCTAATCAAACTTCAACTCATTTCTTTTTATATTTATAATGAACTTTATTAAACCAAATCTGTACCATTTCGACCACCATTTTCTATTTTTCCGCTAGAGACATTATTCCATCAGTGTAAAACTTTTGTGGTTTCTCGGCGAAAAACTGCGACAAGTAATTTCCACAGGCTTTTCTTAAAGCCAACTTTACACCATTAAGGGAATTCTGCATTGACCGAAACAAATGGTAGTCCGATGGTGCAAGGTCAGGGCTATATGGTGGATGCATCAAAACTTCCCAGCCAAGCTCTTCCAGTTTTGCCGAGTCATCAAAGATGTGTTTAGCGTTGTGATGGAAGACGGCGCCCTTTTTGTTGATCAGTTTTGCCCGATTTTTTTCGATTGCTTGTTTCAATCTCATCAGTTGTTGACAGTAAAGTGTAGAATCAATCGTTCGACCAGGCTGGATTAGCTCATAGTGGATGATTCCTTTCCAATCCTACCAAACACTCAGCATAACCTTTCGAGGCGTCAATCCTGGCTTTGCGACCATTTGTTGAGCTTCACCACTCTTGCACCATGATCTTTTTAGCACATTATGGTCGTATTTGATCCACTTTTCGTCTCCTGTTACCATTCGCTTCAGAAATGGTTCGATTTCATTTCGTTTCAGCAAAGAATCGCAGATGTTAATTCGGTCCATTAAATTTTTCACAGACAATTCATGTGGTACCCAAACATCGAACTGCTTTTTGTAGCCAGATTTTTTTAAATTGTTCAAAACCGTTTGATGATGGATGTTTAGTTCATTGGCGATGTCATGACTGCTTATGTGACGGTCCTGGTCAATCATTTCCATATTTTCATCGACTTTTTCAACGAGGTGCATCTTGAACTCCGAAATTTCAAGAACGGAAGCGAGCGAACCATTGTTGGGCTACATGAACTGATACAGCATCGTCTCCGTATACTTCACAAATTTCATTGGTGGCTTGCGTGGGATTCTTCCCTTTTTTATACAAAAATTTCAAAATATTTTCACTCATTTTTGAACTCACTCATTTTTGAACAGCTTTAACTTTCAACTTTTTTTCAACTTCTCCGAATTTAATTTGCTTAAATGCAGCTTAAAATGTCATCTTTCCAACACCATATGGTATGACACAATGTGATCGGTAGCACTGGAGATAGACGACTCCAACGACATATATACGAAAAGACTTTTTCGACAACCTATAAACAGAAAATCATACTGCACGCGCACTTGTAACAATATTGAAAATAAAAACTCGCATCATCTTTAGTCTTGTAGAAAAGTGAATTTTTTATACAACAAACTTAATTATATTGAGATCAAATTAAAGTTATTTTAAAACTAGTAAGAGAATTATCTTCGGCTGTGCCGAAGCTCATATACCTGCCGCCATTTCAGTGACACCAAAAAATGTGCTTTATTTAATATATATGTGCTACATGTCACTATTATAACTGGGCGTTGTTCTTAGCGTTTCACGCCCCTTTTGAACTGATTATTTACACTAAAACTATTTAGAATAATATTTTTTCCGCAAAAAAGGGTAGTTTGTACGGAAGGTGGGCGTGGTTCGTATTCAATCACGCGGTTCAAATTCAATATTAGTAATACAAAATAACTGAAAAAATAGGCGTGATCGGATAAAAACCACGCCTACCTCCGGTACAAACTACCTTATTTTGCGGAACAAATATTGCGAATGTATTATTTCGCGCGGAAGCGATTTTAGTTGGCCTTTGCGTTGTCTCGATTTATTCTTTTCTGACATATTTTTTAGTATATATGATTAACATCAAATTCTGAATCGATTTAAAGATGTCCATTCTTTTGTTCGTCCGTCCGTCTGTATGTCCCGGCGAAAAATCGATCATAAATTTGATATGCAATCGGTACGTGCGCTTGCACGTGGCGATGGGTATAAAAATACTAATAAATAACCTAAAAAAGTATAAAATAAAAAGTAAAAAATATTACAAAATTTTACTTAAACACATTGTTTAATAACAAGGTTAAGAAAGTATAAATGAGAACTCAAGTTAAGAGAACACTTTTTTAAAAGTTTGTTTTTCTTATAATGGCAACAAACTACTTTGTTGTTCTTATTTATTAATTAAGAAGCAATCACGGCAACTACACAAAAATTTTATTTTCATAAAGAGAAACAACATCGAGGTGCTTTATAAAGCTAATTTTAACAACTTAAAATCCATTAAGAAATTTAAAATTTAAAAAGAACAAAATAAAAAACTTTAAAAGAATCAAATAAAAGTTAAAAAAAATGTAAAAATATTAATTTACAAAATAATATTTATAGATATGTACTAAAAATTAATTATTTTCTGGACTTTATAATCTACAAGATTGTTAATCAGAGTATATGCAGATATTTTGGAGATTAACTTAAAGCAAAAATTTTTAATTAATTTGTATTACAATATAAAAAAGTATTTACTTAAAACTAATAAAAGATTAATCTTCGTACAACTAATAATTTGTCAAAATATAGTTTTGAATGTGAATATAAACCTATTTTATTATTTAAAAAATTATAAATTCTAATATTTTAAATTATTAATTAAAAATATAAAAATTATATATTATTTATTACGGGATCTTTCAAAAGTCTTGTGGCATTCTTAATTACTCTAGTTTTATGTTTAAAATGTAGTTGGCATTTTCTATATTTCGTTTTTGTATACTTCGGCTATTCTGAAATATTTATTGTTAAAAATATTACTTTTTTTTATGGATATACAGAATACCTTTTGTGAGCCAGCAATAAATATTGGATTTAATTTGGAACTAAAATTTCGATTTTTTTATTTTCTTTACGCTGAACTCCCCGGAACTTACCTGTCCAACTTTTTGGAATAATTTATCTTGTGTACCCTGTTATTCTTCCCGGTGTATCCCTATTAATTAATCCCAATCAAACTAAACGTGTGTGATAAGACTTTGATTAAAGTTTTATCACACAGTGGGACAAAATTATAAAATAACTAAGAAAATTAAATTTATATAATTAAAAACAAATTATCGCGATTAAAAAAAACCCGAAGCCACTATAAATTACAACAAAAAAAATATAATTTAAATGGACACTCGAATAACGAACTCGGCCGACTGCCGAAGTTCTCACACGAATATTGCCTTCTGGATTCCACCCGAATCCGATCAACAGCAATATTCCTACGCTATTGTGGCTCTAAAAATTATAGAGACAATAGCTTTAACTTGTCCTCAAAAGTAGGACTAAGCTCGAGCGTAGATAGGAAGGAAAATGAAATGGGAAAAATATTGGAGTACAAGAATCTAAATAAAACAACACTCGAAAATAAACAAACTAAATAAAATAAAAACAAATAAAAATTTTGCCAAACTAAAAAAAGCCAACGGCGCAACTGCCGGGCAACAACAACAAAACAAATGGCACTATCGCCAAAGAAAAATACTCCCTTGGAGTTCAAAAATAAAAACCTCCGAATTGGGTTCGCCGACGAGATTTCTCAAAATCTTCGTGACCACAATTCTCTTCCTCCAACGCTGACCTCGATCCAAAAACCAATGGCTGCACAAAAAAAAGGTCGTCGCACAACAACAAATAAAAAAACAGCAGCCACAATTAAAAAAAAAACAGTCACTTTTAAAATTAAAAAAAAAACCACGTAGGTCACTTAGAAAAAGTTTGTTTGAACAAACTCGCTGTTCACATTGAACTGACCAAAACTGCAATCCTTGCAGATTTTGTTCCATTTCCCAAAAAAAAGTGAGAAATGGGCTATCAGCCATTTAAGTGCAGAGAATACGGTTTACAGCAAACCAGAGTCAGTATGAGGTGACCTGCCAAGAACCTTGTACGAAAATTCCCAAAATGGTGATTTCTATGAAATTCTGGCAAAGTACAGACCTCGCTCCCACCAAATCAAAAATGAACTTTGGAGGCATCTGTGCATGGTCGGCGTCATTCTTGGCTCCACAAGGGGCATAAAAACGAGGGAACAAACAAAACTTTTAAAAGTATAATTTGACAAAATTTGTCCTTGTCCCGTTCGTATTTGGTCACGACTGTCAGTATCGTTCGCGAGCAGTTGGAAGAAAGAAAGTGGGTTTTTCGAAATCCCGCCAAGAGCTCCACAACCCAGTCACAATCTTGTGACCTAAAATATAAGTATTTTTCTTTTTAAACAAATGTTTGACAAAACTTATATTTATTTTTAATAGTAATTTTGAACCGCGACAACTCCACCTCTACCTCCGCGAAAGTTGCTTGGTCTCGTTTAAAAGACCAACCAACTTTCGAACAACAACTGAAGGTAAAAATGTTCAAAATTCGTCAGTGTGTGGTCTAAGGTCCTTGACATTCCATATTCCTTTTTCTTTACCATCCTCATCCTGAAGAAGGTAAGTCCAGGGAGACACCTTCCTTTTTATTAAAAACGGTCCAACAAATTTAGGGGCTAACTTAGCTGCATAAAAAGCTGCAGCATCGGACAGAACAAAATTACGTCGCCAGACAAGTTCGTTTGGTAAGTATTGGACATCCCGACGTCTTAAATTATAAGTCTTTGCCATTTTGGCACCCGCTGTCTCCAGTTTAGTTCGTATGTTGAGTTCAGCTAAAAGATTAGCTCTCTCATCGATATTGGGTGGAACAAAGTCGTCATGTCTTTTATAATCTTTGTCTCCCCGGACAGCCATATTTCGCCCGAAATTGGCAAAATAAGGTGAAACTCCTAACACGTCATGTCGTGCTGTTCTAATGCAGCAAGCCACCTTTGAGAGGTGCGTATCCCACGTCCTGTGATTTTCAGATACATAAGCACTTTAAGTGGTCTTAATGATCTGATTGATTCGTTCGGCAGGATTAGCTTGTGGGTGATAGTTCGCCGTAAACCTCAACGCCACTCCATATGCCGAACATAGCCGCTGCAGCTCTTTGCTGCGAAATTGTGGTCCATTGTCGCATACAATAGACCTCGGCACTCCAAAGAGTAAGAAGACGTTATCTTCTAACTCCTTATTAATTAATTTTGCGGTGGCCGACCGCAACGGGAATAACAGGGGACATTTGGTGAGGTAGTCGACTACGGTGAGTATATAGCAATACCCATGTGTCGATCTCACCAGGGGACCTACAAGATCTATACAGATCATCTCCCAGGGAT
This sequence comes from Suillia variegata, assembly GCA_949127995.1. Lineage (NCBI taxonomy): Eukaryota > Metazoa > Arthropoda > Insecta > Diptera > Heleomyzidae > Suillia > Suillia variegata. Next base: position 35,746,962 of record OX421842.1, read on the forward strand.
CTAAATCCTTGGACCTAGCTATCATCCAACCAGCTGGTTTACTATGGTCTGGTTTCACACTTTGACAAACCTGACATCCTTTGACGTATCTAGTTACGTCTGCCTTCATTTTTGGCCAATAATATTTCTCAGAAATCCTGCCAAATGTTTTTCTAACTCCCATGTGACCAGCTAAAGGGTCATCATGGCACTCATGCAACGCCTGGCGTCGCTCACTCCTGCCTAAAAATCGTTTCCAGCCATCCTCACTACTCAAAAATTGTGTCCCGACTTAGACTGTCCTGACTTGGACATGTTTATATAGAATCCCGCTTTCGATTCGCCACGCTGCAAATTCGAGGGGATTTTCCTCAAGGCGTTTAAGCATACTGTCCAACCACGGATCCGATGCACGCGCTTGCAATTCTCCTAAGACTGGAACGGTCCTAGACAACATGTCTGGTACAACATGGTCTCTGCCTTTGCGGTGAATAATTTCGAAATCATATTGTTGAAGTTTTAGGGCCCATCTGGCCAACCTACCGCAGGGATCTTTTAAATTATTCAACCACACTAATGAATAGTGGTCTGTTACCACTGTAAAATGAGCGCCTTCTAAATATGGCCTCAGCTTCTCAACAGCCCTTAAAACGGCTAAACACTCCTTTTCAGTGGTAGAGTAATTTCTCTCGCACTTACTTAAAGACCTACTCAAATAGGAGATAAATTTCTCTCCTTCCTCAAATTCTTGGGTCAACACTGCACCGATTTCGAAATCAGATGCATCGGTTTGAACTGAAAACTTACGATCAAAATCTGGGCAAGTCAAAACCGGAGCAGTCACGAGACGCTCTTTTTTGCCATTGAAAACTTACGATCAAAATCTGGGCAAGTCAAAACCGGAGCAGTCACGAGACGCTCTTTTTTGCCATTTGAAAACTAGCTTCGCACTCATCTGACCATAAAAACCTTTTGTTCTTTTTCAACAGATCCGTCAACGGTTTGACCAAATCCGCGAAATTAGGAACAAATCTACGATACCAAGAAATAGTACCGACAAAAGACCTAACTTCTTTAACACTCCTAGGTGCAGGGATTTTCAACATCGCCTCCACTTTTTCAGGGTCTACGTGTAACACCATACGGTCAACAACATAGCCCAAATATTTAAGAGAAGAAAGACAAAAATTAAATTTTTCTCTATTTAATCTTAATCCTGCTAAGCAAACTCTATTCAAAATTTCTTTGTGTTTTTCAAAGCTATTTGTGACAGTAATTATGTCATCCAGATAAACAAAAACATTGGGTTCTAAATCGGCCCCTTAGACTGTATCAATAAATCTTTGGCATGTGGCAGGCGCGTTGTGAAGACCATAAGGCATACGCTTAAATTGATGCAATCCCCTACCTGGAACAGTAAAAGCTGTAAACGCCCTAGAACTTTCTTGTACAGGAATTTGTCAATATGCAGATTTAATATCTAAACTTGATAGATATTTTGCATCTTTAAGTTTATCCAACGTTGCCGATATATACGGAAGAGGATAACTATCTCTATCCGTATTTTTATTCAAAGTCCTATAATCAACACAAAACCTATACGAATCATCTTTTTTCCTAATCATAACTACTGGTGATGCCCAAGGACTATGGGACACTTCTATCACATCTTTATCTAACATCTTCTCGATTTCTTCGTCGATTCTCTTCTGAATCGCTGGCGATATTGGATAATAACGCTGTTTAACGGGTTCTACATTTGGTTTGGTTCTAATCCGATGTTCGACCAAATGTGTACACCCCAGCCCATCCGGCATGGCATGAAAAGCTTCAACTATCAACCTATCTAAATCCTCAGCCTCACGATTCGTCAGCTCTGATCTCTCTACGATCGTAGCAACTGACGCGACCTCGACTTGGTCAGAAAATCTCCACTGATTTCGGGATAAATCCGGGACTATGCCCGCCTTGGACCAAAAGTCCACACCTAAAATCAGTTTATGGGGCACTCTTGGAATTACGAGGCACTCTATAAGGACCGACTTGCCCTCAACCTCAAATGGTAGTGAAACAACGACACTAACTAAAACTTGCTCGCCGTCTGCGAGAGCTACTTTCGAAATCGAAGAAGATGATAATGTCAAACCCCAGGATTTTAAAATATCCCAGCCGGGTTGACCCAGAATTGTCCTAGTTGCACCTGAATCTAATAAGCCCTTAACTAAAACTCCAAAAATCCTAACACCTAAATAGGGCCTATTATCTAATTCATTTCCTAACAGTGTGAAACTCAAACACATTTCCCTGCTCTGGCGCCGACGCTCAGAGCCACCCACCAGCTGATTGCTCGCAGGCAACCTAGCTAACCTATTTAATCCTCGCGAGTCTCCTGACCTGCGTGTCCAGGAGCTCGCCCTACATTTCCCGAATTCTCGGGAGAACGCTCCTGTCTCTGGCCTACTTGCCGTGGTGCTTGATTAGCGCCACCAAAATTATTCCTAGTGCTGCATGCCCTTCGATGACCTACTTGGTCATTCTGGCCTCTCTGGCCCGCTTCTACTCCAGCAATGCCCATACTTCGCTGGTTGGGATGTCCTGCTCCCGCCGAGCACCGAGGACAATCCTTTTTCATGGTACCAAGTCTACCACAACCGTAGCACTTGACACCATTCCGGCAGAATGCCGAAACATGCCCATATCGCTTGCAATTGAAGCACTTGAAATGGGGCTGATTCTGGGGAGGAGCCTGAACTCTCCTCTCCACCCTATCGCTACTAAAAGGAGCCCTGACCTCCGCTACTTCAGCGCTCGCACAAACGTACGCCAAGTCAGGCTCCAGCAAGTTCTTCGACTTGCTACTAGGTGGCGGCACGAATGACTCTACATTCGTCCGAACAGCCTCTAATTTTCGCCCTAACACTACCAGCTCTCTTAAATTCTCCGGCTCAGCCAAGCCCAGCTGAGTTTGATAAAACGGAGATAAATTAGCCCTAACGATACCTAGCATGCGCCGCTCTGATAAGGGCTCGGATAAACGACCGAACATGTCCCTCATCACGGCCACATACACGCCTATCGACTCACTACCGCCATGAGTCCTACGCCTAATTTCGTCCAATAAAACCTCATCGTAATTTGGAGGCAGAAACTCCAACTTTAGCTCGGCAACCAGCCAGCCTTTAACAACTTTCCTAACCGCCCTAAACCAAATAAGTGCTTTGCCGGAAAATAGGTCAATAGCACCTCTAAACAATTGTGTCTCGCTGACACCACGAGCCTCGCATAGCTCGTCAACTCTTTCTAAAAATGCATGGAGGGACATATCAGTTTTCTCGCCAGAAAACTTCACCTCCCACTTAGAGAACCTTTCTATTCTATCTGCTCCTATATGAGGAGCATCCCTATACACTACCTTGACGGGCGTTTCGTCCACCGCCATACTCTTCTCTAGAGTGGCACGAGAACCTGACGGCCCGTCAATCGACCTAATTGGGACCGAAGACGCTTTCGGCTCATCTACTCCTACATCGGAATTTAAATCCGCTAACTTATTTAAAATTGTAAGCTTGAGCTCCGATTGCTCACTAACTTCTTTCGCCGACGTCGGCTTAGCCCTACTAATTCGACCTAAGCACCACTCAATCTTCGCGAGAGCTTTTAGGTACTCGGAAGATTTAGAGTCCTTAGGCGGCGTCGCAACTAATTGCCCTACCTCAACTAATTTTTCTTCGATCTCCTGCTTATCCTCCGCGAACTCAAACGGATAAGCAGTGAAAACATCCACGGACCCGCGCGCCTCAATATGTCTGGAAGCACGTAATGCCTTCCGCATGGCATCTACTGTACCTCCAGGTAAACCGCGCTCCTCAACTTCATACGTCAGCTCATCGGAGTTAAGACGTTGAATATCCATATTAATTTATCTTAAAATCGGACGGAAAAAATAAAAAAAACTTGATAAAACTCAAAAAAAAACTCAAAAAAAAAACTCAAAATAAAATTGATTAAAATAAAATGAATTAAAAAAATGGCTTATATAAAGTAAAACGAAACGCAAAAAAAAGTTTAAATTATATTTAAAAAAGTATATAAATTTAAAAAAAAAAAAAAAGCAGACAAGTTTTTTTTTTTTTTCCTTAAAAAAAAACTCAAAAAAAAATGTATAAAAAAAACAAGAAATAAATAAAAAAAGTAATAAGAACACAAGCAATAATATTGTATATAAAAATTTAAAATAAAAAACAATTTAATAAAAAAATAATATAATATATAAAAAAATTTAATTAAAAGTGTCGCTATAAAGTTTCACTTAGGCCCACTGTGCAAGTTTGCCTTATATACCCGCGCTTTGTATATAAGCAACAAACCAAAAAAAAAATTTTTAAAAAAATTTTATGTATATATAAAAAGAAGTAAGAAATTAATATTAAATTTAAAAAGAAAAGATATAAATTTGATTTTATCTTTATATAAAAAAAAAATTTTATTAAAAAAAAGAACGTATTAAAAAAAACGAATTTAAGAAAAAATTTGTACGCTTTGCACTACTGTGCAGCTTATGTACAACGCGAAGAAGAGGAAGAATTTAAAATGCAGGTGGACAGACTCACCGCTACTAACAACAACAACACTACGAAATGGCCAACCACTACTGTTGGACACTTCGGCGACTCCTGTCGCGTTGTTGGAAACCAAAATGTTCTAAAAAAAATATGCGCCTGCCCCGGGTAACCCGTCGGGGACAAATCCAAATTAATTTAATAAAATAAAAAAAAACGCACACACAAAAAAACTAACAAAAAAAGTAACCAAAAAAAAAAAACGAAACGAAACACACGCACGCACAACAATAACAAAGTGCAGCCGGCTGCAGCACGAAATTTACACGAAATTAAACTTTAAACTTTTATAATTTTGGCCCCACGTTGGGCGCCAATTTGTCACACCGTTTTTATCACGTCGCGATGAATTTAAATTTAAGTTCTCTCTTAGTTTAAACGATTAAACTATTTACAAAATTAAACAAAATCAAAACGAGTTTAATTTTCGCGACGGACAGACGAAACAAAACAAAACAGGTGATGACAACAACAATGTTGCCAACCACTCAGTCGAAGATGGGGTGGGTTATTTTTGTTGGGATTAATTAAAGGACTTTTAATTAATCCCAATCAAACTAAACGTGTGTGATAAGACTTTAATTAAAGTTTTATCACACAGTGGGACAAAATTATAAAATAACTAAGAAAATTAAATTTATATAATTAAAAACAAATTATCGCGATTAAAAAAAACCCGAAGCCACTATAAATTACAACAAAAAAAATATAATTTAAATGGACACTCGAATAACGAACTCGGCCGACTGCCGAAGTTCTCACACGAATATTGCCTTCTGGATTCCACCCGAATTTGATCAACAGCAATATTCCTACGCTATTGTGGCTCTAAAAATTATAGAGACAATAGCTTTAACTTGTCCTCAAAAGTAGGACTAAGCTCGAGCGTAGATAGGAAGGAAAATGAAATGGGAAAAATATTGGAGTACAAGAATCTAAATAAAACAACACTCGAAAATAAACAAACTAAATAAAATAAAAACAAATAAAAATTTTGCCAAACTAAAAAAAGCCAACGGCGCAACTGCCGGGCAACAACAACAAAACAAATGGCACTATCGCCAAAAAAAAATACTGCCTTGGAGTTCAAAAATAAAAACCTCCGAATTGGGTTCGCCGACGAGATTTCTCAAAATCTTCGTGACCACAATTCTCTTCCTCCAACGCTGACCTCGATCCAAAAACCAATGGCTGCACAAAAAAAAGGTCGTCGCACAACAACAAATAAAAAAACAGCAGCCACAATTAAAAAAAAAACAGTCACTTTTAAAATTAAAAAAAAAACCACGTAGGTCACTTAGAAAAAGTTTGTTTGAACAAACTCGCTGTTCACATTGAACTGACCAAAACTGCAATCCTTGCAGATTTTGTTCCATTTCCCAAAAAAAAGTGAGAAATGGGCTATCAGCCATTTAAGTGCAGAGAATACGGTTTACAGCAAACCAGAGTCAGTATGAGGTGACCTGCCAAGAACCTTGTACGAAAATTCCCAAAATGGTGATTTCTATGAAATTCTGGCAAAGTACAGACCTCGCTCCCACCAAATCAAAAATGAACTTTGGAGGCATCTGTGCATGGTCGGCGTCATTCTTGGCTCCACAAGGGGCATAAAAACGAGGGAACAAACAAAACTTTTAAAAGTATAATTTGACAAAATTTGTCCTTGTCCCGTTCGTATTTGGTCACGACTGTCAGTATCGTTCGCGAGCAGTTGGAAGAAAGAAAGTGGGTTTTTCGAAATCCCGCCAAGAGCTCCACAACCCAGTCACAATCTTGTGACCTAAAATATAAGTATTTTTCTTTTTAAACAAATGTTTGACAAAACTTATATTTATTTTTAATAGTAATTTCGAACCGCGACAACATGTTTTCTACATAGCTCATCAAGTTCCTGAGTGGTAGGCGTAAAATAGATCCAACCTTTTAAAAGTGAGCGGTAAATTGAGCCAATCACGTCCATTTTTGGTGGAGTTGTCGACAGTGTCTATACAAACTCAGATATTGAATTTCAGATTTTTAGAAGCAATATTAGTAACATAATCGAATATTTTTTTCTAAGTTTTACGAATTCCGGGTGTAATAGGTGGGCGTGGCAAATTTATTATCAAGACCATCCTTGACGTGATGGTTGGTTTTGACGCGCATAGGTACAAAGATAGAAAGAAAGATTTATTTAATTAAGAAATATAATTATTAATAATTATATTATTAGGGACACTAGCTAATGAGACTATCGGTCCATATGAAAGAAAGATACATTAATTTTTATATATAACATATGGATTTGAAGATTTAAAAATCCTGTGACACGTAAGATCAGACCAAAAGTACTACCCCCTCCCATACAATCCACCCTTTTCGCTGCAAAAAAAAAAAATAATTAAAATAGTTTTAGTGCAGATATCCACGTAAGTGGGCGTTAAATTGATCCAACCTCGCCCATTTTTGGGGAAGTTATCGACAGAGTCTATACAAACTCAGATACCAATTTTCAGATTTTTAGGAGCAATGTTAGCGAAATAATCGAATAATTTAACTAAGTTTTACAAATTGTGGTCTTAATAGGTGGGCGTGGCAAAATTTTCTTTGCCCTAAACCTAAGTTGGCGTGAGCACAGCAACTCCCCAAAATTTCATCACAATCGGATGAATGGTTTAGACGCCCATTATGTACAAAGAAAGATAGAAAGAATAAAGAAAGAAAGAAAGAAAGAAAGAAAGAAAGAAAGAAAGAAAGAAAGAAAGAAAGAAGATTTCATTTTTATATAATACAGGGTGGCGCAAAATTAATCACCCTATTGGAAGATGCTCTCATTTTTGCAAATGGCCGCCAATGTCAAATCTGTTTTGACATTTGTGGACTAGACAGATACAGAATACAAGGGAATAAGCCATGGAGCGATACACTCCCCAAGAACGCGGAATAATTGTGTCTATTTTTTTGCGTAACAATTCGTCTGTGGTGTTGGCAAAAATCATAATGAGCGATGAGGCTCATTTTCACCTCAGCGGGTACGTGAACAAGCAAAATTATCGCTTCTGGGGAACCGAAAATCCGCGAGTGATGCACGAGAAACCATTACACCCGCTCAAAGTGACTGCGTGGTGCGCTGTTCACGCTGGAGGAGTCATCGGGCCGAACGCCGCGGGTCAAACGACAACAGTGGACTTCTTTTTATGGGGTTTTTTGAAGTCTCGTGTTTACATCAACAAGCCTGAGACCTTGAAAGCCCTCAAGGAAAATATCCGACACGAATGCGAGAATTTATCGCCCGAAACTCTCGCCGAAGTGATGGAAAATGCCATAAAACGAGCCCGTATGGCAATCAATTGTGACGGCGCCCATTTATCCGATATCATCTTCTCGACTTAACACAATTAATTCTAAAGGTCAAAATAAACATAATTAAAAAACAGAATCGAAGTTTTTTATTTAGAAAAAAAATAAGAGCCAAACAACATCGGATGACTTCTTTTGCGCCACCTTGTAGATTAAATTTTAAAATTTAATTGCAAATAAGGAATATTACACTTACAATGTTAAAAATATGGTGAAATTTATATACATTAAAGCAGTATTATTTGCACATAAGGACAATTCACTTAAACGCAAAAACCTCGTAAATCTCGAAAAGTTTCAAGCCACTTTTGAAAACAATTAAGTCAGAGTTTCGTTGTATTATATGTCATTTAAGTAATATTTGCATATGAAACATCGTATAAGTTTATATAACAAAAATTTAAAAGAAAAAACAAAATTTTCTTACCTCTTTGCAGCACCAGTTGTTTTTTTGTTACTTTTTACATTTAATTATCGTTGCAAACTCCCATTTTCTATAAAGTATTGGCTGACTTTAGTTTTGGTTTTAAAAAAAGTATAGCAATAGTAATTTTTTTACATACAGGCAACACCGAAACATACGAGCAACTTTGCAAGGATGTTTTCACGACTAATTTAAGTCAAATATTTGCATAGCACGCGAATACTATATCTCATAAAATTTTTGACAGCTCTTTTTCCAGGCTTGCAAACTTCAGAAGTTTCGGCATTTTTGCGTTTATAGGAACAGGCCTATTGTTTGTGTATCACACATTAATAAGTATTAATTTCGTTTGTAAAATTACGATGATTAAAGTAGGCGAGCAGTACTATAATTATAAAAACTTTTGTATTGTGTATAATTAGATATAATGAAATCCATTTAAATCTGAGCATATCTAAACTTTTTTACAAAGGAAATTTTTATTTTAAATTAACACAATTAACATACTTTCAATGAAAAGTAAAAAAAGACGTTTTTCAATTTAAACATAAAAACTTTAAAATGTTCTTTTAACTGAAATTGTATTTGCACAAACAAATGTTCGTAGTATACTTTTATTCCAAAATAAAAAAGGTGACTTTGCGCAGATTAAGTTATACAAAATTTATAACTTTAATTTATTTATTTTTTAAGCTTAATCTATTTCTAACTAAAAATCGAAAATATGTTTTTTTAAGTGTTTATGTTGTTTTTACCTTCTTTTATATGAGATATTTTTATGTTTATTTTTTATTAATCTTTATACAATATTTTTTATGACATTGATTAAATTGCAAAATTGTTCAACTTTGAGTATTTTTTTTATCAGATATGACAAATGACAGTTTCACCAAATACATTTCCATTAAACTAAATCATTTATTCGTACTAAATGCCCACAAGACGGAAAAACAAATATAGTTTATGCAATAGCTCTTCAGTTTCATTGCAACGAGTGTCAGGTACTCACTATATTTCATGGGTGCTTTAAATATATTTATGTATATATACATATATAAATATTCTTAATATTAATAACTAGCTTATAGTGCTCGGCGTTGCCCGAGTTTTGTTTTGAATGTAAATATATATAAGATAATAAGTTCTCGGAACTTCGCGCTACTCCCCGTTGTAGCGATTCTGAATTATGGCGGTGGGCGTTAAATTGATCCAACCACGGCCATTTTAAGTGAAGTTATGGACGGTGAAAATGCAATGTATTGATAAAATATTTTTAATAATTAAACAAATTTGAAATTTTTAGGAACATTTTTGTCAATGTATTGATAAAATATTTTTAATAATTAAACAAATTGTGGGCGTAATAAGTTGGCGTGATTTTGTACACCCTATTATTCAATTTTATATATACAAATAAGTGAAGTAGTTATTATTTGTCATCGTTTTGGTGACGTGAGTGTGGGTGAGTATAATGAATTCGTTGATTTTGGGTGTGCTGACTCAAGCTTCCGAAAATGCAGTTGTTTGGGCTTTCAGTAACTTCGGTCGTTGAACCACTCTCCAAACACCACTGATTCAGCTGCTGTTGTGGATAGGTATCGTTGCCCATGCTTTGAAATTTAGAGAAATTATCTTCAAAGTTATTCCATTCCATGGTCGAATATTGAAAAGCAAGTTGCCGACTGGTACTTTGTATGTGATGCAATCCGAAAGGCCAAGTCTGAAATCGAA